>JASEVX010000001.1:0-600000 GCA_031761405.1 Serripes groenlandicus | reverse complement strand
CATTGGCTCATTTAGCGTATTCTGGAGTTCCTTCCTCATTATTATATCATAGGATGTCAGGAACCAGACTACATTTAGCGCACATTTGTTTGGTTCCCAGTTTAAGATACTATTGAAATTATAAA
This sequence comes from Serripes groenlandicus, assembly GCA_031761405.1. Classification (NCBI taxonomy): domain Eukaryota; kingdom Metazoa; phylum Mollusca; class Bivalvia; order Cardiida; family Cardiidae; genus Serripes; species Serripes groenlandicus. Next base: position 599,875 of record JASEVX010000001.1, on the reverse strand, counting down.
GCGTATGAGGCAGGTAACCTATTCAGTAGACTGGTTCACTATTTTACTATTTAGACTAGATACAGTATAAATTTCGCATATCTAAAAATGTAAATACATTGAATTAAAATACCGGCCTTTGTCTTTTTTTTTAATTTGAAAAAACTCACATAAGCATATAGAGTGTAAAAGGGATGTTTTAAAATTCATTTACCTTAAATTAATAAACTTGGTAAGGACAAAGAGAAATCCCGATACGTGGTCACACTGGCAGGTCTATAAATTTAATTGAGCTAAATTTCAAGACATTCCTACTGGAAGGCGCCTCCTGGCGGCTTCCAATGATATAATTAAATGTGTATACTTCTTCGTGTACTTTCTGCATTGCAAAATTGTGAAAAAGATGGTTATGTGCAGCTTAATTAGCTTTAAGATAGATAAATATATATTCCTTATTTTGAAACATACACTTTACATAGTTTCTGGTTACATTCAAAGCAGTATATACAATGTATATATACATATTTTAACAAAGTCATGAATGAGTGATAAACATTAATTCAATATAACTGATACATACAGGATACGAGGTTGAACAAAAAATATATTTAAAAATGATAACTATATACTTCATCTTTTTTATCGTACAATGCAAGGACAAAATGTTCAATCATGGTTATTGTCAGATTAATTTCTATGAGTAAAAAAGTCAAACGCACAAACATTTAAAAAGATGGATAATTGCATCATGCCTCCTCTACCACTATTGGACTGAAAGTCTTTGTGGGAAGGTAGCCAGTTGCCTGTGAAGAAAGTTGTGTAAGAGAGGCAGAAAACACAAGGTTTTGTAAACGGGCCGTCGTGATATAACTGCAACCCTTGAAAATGACTTTCAACTCAAATTGATCCATCAATACTATGCATCATACATTAAAGCACCTTTAAATGGTGTATCAGAGATGATAAGAGGACCAAGATGGCCCATACATTAAAGCACCCGATTGATGGTTTAGTAGCAAATATATAATAACGACATATAGCAGGGAAAATCTTCAAACAAGAGGGCCACATTGTCCCTAGTTTGCTCACCTGAATTATGCAATGCAATGTAATGCAATGCAAAACACATCAAGACAATTATTCTGACAAAGATTCAATCTCCAGTGTTAGCAAGATTTTCCTTCATTTGGACTAGAGATCTATATTCTTTTACCTGATATGACCCATATTCCAACATGGACTAGATATGATCAAGACAAACATTTCAAAGTCGTCTGCTGCAGAATTGTCGTATGAGGGAAAGGGTTAAGATAAACATTCTGACCAAATTTTAACCTTAAACGAAGCAAAAAAATGCGGCTTCTACAGTGTTAACAAGATTTCCCTTCAATTTGGCCAAGTGACCTAGTTTCTAAACCAATATGAACCATATTCAAACTTGACCTAGATATCATAAAGACAAACATTCTGACTAAATTTCAAACTGCAGAATAAAATATTGTGAACTTTTGAGTTTTAAGAAGATTTTCCTTCAATTTGACCTAGTGACCTATGTTTTGACCCAACATGACCCATGTTCGCACTTGACCATCAAGACAACCATTCTGATAGTTTCAACATGCTCATTAAAAATGCAGTATCCAGAGTGTTAACAAGATTGCCCTTCAATTTCGCCTAGCGACCTAGTGTCTGACCTATTATGACCCATATTCAAACAAGACCTAGAAATCTTTAAGACAAACATTCTTACAAAATTTCAATCTGCTGAAGCAAAACATGCGGCTTCTACAGTGTTGACAAGATTTTCCTTCAATTTGACCAAGTATCTGACCTATTATGACCCATATTCAAACTTGACCTAGATATCTTTCAAACATCTGACAAACATTCTGACAAAATTTCCAATTGCTGAAGCAAAAATTGCGGCCTCTAGAGTGTTAACAAGGTTTTCCTTCAATTTGACCCATTGACATGACCCATGTTCGAACTTGACTTACATATCAACAAGACAAATATTCTGATGAAGTTTAAACATGCTCAAGTTGAAAATGTGGCCCTGTTTCGAACTTGTCCAAGATTTGATGAAGATGAATGTTCTGATAAACTTTCATCAAGATCGGATGCGAAATATAGCCTGTTGAGTGTCAACAAGGCAATTGTTGATGCCAGACGATGCACAGACACCGGACAAAATGTAATCACAAATAGTTCACCTTGCACTTTGTGCACAGGTGAGCTAAAAATATGAAAAAAGGATCACTAAAGGAACATTATTGTTTGGTTGATATCGGTCCAATGGTTTAGTAGATGTCCTTTGAATCTTAAATTTAAGACTTTTTCTGATGTCCCCTGTCTTCTATGTTTTTCAATCAATATGGCATGAAATATTAATGAAGGATCAATTATGTTAAATCATATTAAAATCTTACATGAACTTTAAGAGTAGAATTATGAAGTTTTATCATCTTGCCCCTTTTCGGATGCCGCCTGGTGACCATGTTTTTCAACCAATCAATATGGCTTGAACAATTTTTGTAAATGGTCACCAAAGGAATGTATCTTCGAAAATGACAAGCTGATTAAGAGAAGAATTGTTTTCTAAAGTTCGCAAAACATTCCAACCTAAAAAGCAGACAATATGTTCTGCACATCGCCTTGATGAGGTGAACATGTGACCCAAGTATCATGAAAATCCTTTAAGCCGTCTTGGAGATATAGAGCGGACACGATTTCGGTCAGACAGACAGACATCAAGGACAAAAACAATATATCTCCCCTGTATACAGGGGGAGACATAATAATTCGCCACTGGAAGCAAAACATTTTGCATCTTGCTACGTATTGTTTACTTTGTCTGTCTCTTTTAATACAATGTTTTAATCAAAAATCAAATTTATAGATATATGTTTCGATGTCTGTTAAGTCATTAAATTGGTAAATGTGAAATTACACACATTTTTCAGTGAAAAGAAAACTGAAGTTGAATTAGAATGACGGGTCATAATTACTGGTATAACCAGTCCAAGACTCATCAAGATCTTTAAGTTTGATAAAGACAATCTTTTAAAATTACTAAAATCAGACATCAATGCATTATCCAGTTTCATTACAAACCAATGTCAATAATCAAGTAAATGGTAGTTTGGAAATGATAACAATAATATTTTAATACTTGTGCATCAGAGTACATGTTATGGACCACCCGTGTTATAGCATTTCCATATCAGTGTTCAGAACGAGGCAGACAAACTCATTTTTTTTTTATTCGCTAATTTAGATGTGAAATTAAGTCTTTATACTTTGTTCAAATAAATATACAACAGCATTTATCAAACAGCAACCACATTTGTTTTTTGTGATAGACCATTAAACATAGAATATGCTTATGACTATCATCATCCCCTTGCGCCAAGATATATAGTTCACGTTTCAAAGGCCAAGGTCACAGTGACTATTAGAAGTCTGAACAAAACCACGTAATCGCTCAAGCACTTTCATTTGGGGACAGAATTCCTCCATAATTCATACACCGGTTTATTGTCAAGTGAGCTTGATTGGATTCCGATTTCACTCAGTCACAGTGACTCTAATACGCATGTATGAAAAGACACTGCGAGGGGATTTGTATAATCGGCAATGCTCTTGTTACTATATATGTATAATACACATTCAAACAATAATCATACGAAAAAAAGACCTTGGGCTGAGGGTGTCTCGCCTTTCTTGGAAATTTGACCTAGTGACCTAGTGTTTGACCTACCCCATTACCCATTGAATGAAGAAAGAGACTTCTAGAGTGTTCAGTTGATTATACCAAGATTTGACCTAATGACCTAGTTCTTGAAACCCCATGACCAAGTTTGAAACTTGACCGAGAGTTGATTGAGACAATTGCTGTGATTAAATTTCATGTTGATTGAATATCAAAAGTGAACTAGAATTGTTTTTGCAAAAAACAGATGTCTCCCCTCAAATATCTGTCAAAATCTCTCAAAACATTCCAACCTATAAACATGTGACCCAAGTTTCATGAAAATCCTTCAAGCCGTCTCGGAGATATGGAGCGGACACGAAATAAAGCCTCAAACCTTTGACCTTCAAGTGTGACCTTGACCTTGACCCTATATTGTCGAGACGCGGGTTCTGCACGTCGCCTTGATGAGGTGAACATGTGACCCAAGTTTCATGAAAATCCTTCAAGCCGTCTGGGAGATATGGAGCGGACACGAAATAAAGCCTCAAACCTTTGACCTTCAAGCGTGACCTTGACCCTATATTGTCGAGACGCGGGTTCTGCACGTCGCCTTGATGAGGTGAACATGTGAGCCAAGTTTCATGAAAATCCTTCAAGCCGTCTTGGAGATATGGAGCGGACACGATTTCGGACAGACGGACAGACAGACGCCCAGGACAAAAACAATATATCTCCCCTGTATACAGGGGGAGACATAATTCTAAGAGTGTTCACAAGGTTATTCTAACAATTGACCTCGTGACCTAGTTTTGAACTTAACCAAGATTTGATGGAGATAAATGTTCTTATAAACGTTCATGAACAATGAATGAAAATGTGGTTTCTACAGTCAAAGTTAACCAAAGTTAAGTTTTGGCAAATTATAACCTTGACCTTGGTAATTCTGATGTTGAATGATGGAAACAAATGTTTTGATAAACTTTCATGAAGATTAAATGAAATATGTAGGCTCTACAGTCAAAGGTAACCAAGGTTAAGTTTTGAGGTTGTTACCTAACCAAGGTCAAGTTCTGCCAAATTATGACATTGATCTTTAAAATGTTGACGTTGAATAATGTCCCATGACCAAACAATACATCTGACAAAATTTCAAGAGGGGTTGCTGAGATATAACCAAGGTTAAGTTACCTAACCAAGGTCAAGTTTGCCAAATTATGAACTTGACCTTGAATTATGTTCCATGACCCAACAATACATCTGACAGTTTCAGAAAAATTCCAGCAGGGGTCGCAGAGATATAACCAAGGTTAAGTTTTGAGGTTAAGTTACCTAAGCAATGTCAAGTTCTGCCAAATTATGACATTGACCTTGATAATTTTGACGTTGAATGATGTTCCATGATCCAACAATACATCTGACAAAGTTTCAGAAAAATTCCAGCAGGGGTTGCTGAGATATAGTTATTTGAAAAAGTGGCCGCCACCGTCTGGAAAAGTAACTTCAATGTCTCACTCCACTATCGTGGGCGAGACAAAAAAGAGAATATGATGGAATAAATCAACAGGATATTTACATTATCAACAAAACGTGTTATTTTGAATGAAATGAACAATGCACTTGTACACCCATTTCATGTTGGCATTGCAGATAATATGAACCAAGTATATTTGGCTTTATTGTTTCATCATTCAGGTATCACACAAAGTGAAATCAGAGTGAAACTAGTGACGCTTGACTTAGTGTTTTTGCGAGGAGATAATCTAGAAATTAACTCATCTTTCCCCAATATCAGCCTTATTTCAATTATATCAAAGACTTGACCTGACCCACATTCAACATACAACAAATCTGCAACAGATGACATTGAAAAGATGGAGGCAGAACTACTGGAAATAATTATAAATAAAATGTTAAATATTTAATCAAGTTGAAACCAGTGTGACAAAAAGAAAAATTGCTCATCATGTGCAATGTCTCCTTTTGCAACACTATTTTCAAATGTTGTCTGCTGCAGATGTGTAAAAAAAACATCTATAAGGGGAAAAGGATAAACAAAGTTACCAAAGTACATAAAAGGTCATATTGAGCAATACTGAACTTCTGTTAAATCCGAGTACAACATACCTTAGCCAAACTCTCTCTTACAGCACTTAGTGTCTAAAGATTAAATGCTAACTCCCATTTTTTTTTTCGTCGATAGACGTATAACCTCAGTTTTGACCTAGATTGATTGATTGATTGATTGGGGTTTAACGCCGTTTTTAACAATTTCTCAGTTATATCACGGCGGCCAGTTCACCTACTCATGCATTTCCTGGTTTTCTCACACCAGTACTCCACACAACAATCTTCCCAAGCAACTGGCTGCTTTTCCACATAGACTTAGCCAATTGGTGGAAGACGAATGACGCATGTCGCATTGACTTTTGTCAATCGTCGGAAAGAAAGTTGGCCGAGCTGGGATTCGAACTCACAACCCCTGGATTGACAGCCCGCGTCGCTACCGACTGAGCTAACGGGGCTCGGCTTTTGACCTAGATGTTTAAGTAATGATCTAGATTGTAGACCAATCAAAATGTTGTATTTAATGACTAATGTCGAAGAAATAAAGGAAATGAAACGTTTTGATTGGTTCGTAGTTAAGTTGGCGATCCTTCGAGAGGCACCAATGAGGTGAAGTTTTAAAATGAAATGTTCTGCATACTAAACTTTAATTGTTTTCCTTAAGAAATAAATTTCAGTGAAAACGTATGAAATATAATATTTAAGAGCAAAATATTAATTATTCTTTAAACATGATAAGTTTTCAGTTATTTATCGTCAATTGAAACTTATAACTGTGTTACATAATACACCTCTTGGGAGCTTCGCGTAATCTCCAGTCATCTGATTAATTCTCGGCCTTGAACAAATTGAAAGTGATGTCGCGCTAGTGTAATGGATGTTGACATGGATTGTCAAGTGAAATGTCTGTGGTTCGCTTCCCGGCAGGGGCAAGCTTCTTTTTTTATTCTCTCTCATTCATATCAAAACCAAAGTATATATATGAACTAAAACATTTATAAACCAAATATTACATTTTTAACGTTATTGTTTTCTGTATCATATATGCGAATGTTCCATTTCTTTGAGTTTTCTCATATTGATTGACGTTTTATCTTTTTTAAAGATATTTCTTGTTTAAACACATTTCAAATTCTAAGGGAAGTTATATGAACCAATATTGATGTCCCTTTGAATTAACTCTTTCAACGCCAAAGGCAATATTCAGGTTTTTGCAAACAATACTGATTCACGCGATTCAGCTTGTAACAAGCCGTCTCACCTGAAATCAGCATTGTTTGCCTTTTAGTTATCAAAATAGTCCAAAATTGTATTACATGAGAAATGGAGACGCCTGATTTTGAACATAGAAGAGTCTAATTTAAACAATTTGGCACTGAAAGAGTTAATATATACCAATATGTTCCTTTGAAGTAATATAAACCAATATTGATGTCCCTTTAAACTAATATGAACCAATAGTGATGTCCCTTTGATGTTATATGAACCAATATCAATGTCTATTTGAAGTAATGTATACCAATATTGATGTCCCTCTGAAGTAATATATACCAATTTAAACTTACAAATAAATTAATACTAATATAAGTCTACATTCTTTGCTGCTCACTGAATAGTAAGTGTTCCTGATTCCCTCCTTTGGACACATATTAATCAAAGTTGAATATGAGGAGTGTTTTTTGTAAAGCACATCCAACAGCCTCATGTTAAAAGGTACTCTTGGATGAACATCACTCTTTATCTAACGCTGTTCCTGGCTGATTTACCAGTACTAAGGTTTTGATCAAATGATACTCCTTACATGACAAAAGCAAGAACAGGATTTAATCAAGCACAACACCTTAGCTATATTTGCCATTAACTGATGGATGGTAAAATAATCAAGCCTAGGAAATAATTTAAAAAAAGTTTGTTTCCTATAACATGTCTGCTTATTCATGTTCCCTTTTGTAATGCAGATTCTAAGTTAACAAGATGGCCATAAATCGGATTGTTTTTTAGAACCAAATGAGAAATACAATATTTCTGGCAAAAGTTAAGAAAGAAAAGGAATGAAACTGTAAGAATTAAACACTGTAAATTAAGCAGCATATCATCAAAGTATGATTGGATGAAGACAAAAGTCCTGATGATTTGTCATAAAGTGTTAATAAAGTAATTGTAAAATTTGACCTAGTGTCCTAGTTTTTGACCCCCATGACCCAGTTTTTGACCTAGTGACCTCATTCTTTACCTATAATAACCCAGATGACCTTGGTAACTTTATTTTTTAATGATGACCCAACAATACACCTGACGAAATAGAGAATTGAAAAAGTGGCCAACACTGGAAAAGTGACTGTTTCACTCCACATTCGTGGGCAAGACGAAAATCATCAAACAAAATCCTTTTTAGCCACACATGATCCATTGATATTGCTGAATTGAAGCATAAAAAGAAGTTCAACAGTTTAACACAATCATATGCTTGTTCAGTTTAGCAGTTTATCGGATACTTTATAATCTGTCTTGAAGTAAACCAGCTATCTAGGCCTGCTACCATTTACACATCTGTCACAACAAGTAAAACTAACCAATGTGCATTTCTTAAGCTGACTGCTTATAAATTGAAGCATCTGAAACGGATAAAAAATATTTTGACATGGATTTAGAAAACATTGTGGATGAAGGTTAAATTGCTTGTTTAGAGGCGACATAATATCGTCTATGAAAGTATCTCATTACACCCTTGCTTAAAAGACCCTTGATCTATTTTTCGTAATTCAAAAATCTCTGTTGATCAAATTTTCAACCTGTCATTAAATACTTTTGATCAAATTTTTAACCTGCATTAAAAACCTAGGCATTTAATAACCTTTGAAATAATATGGCAGTCTTCTGATATTGTTATGGATATTGCTTGGAAAAGGAGAAATTAAATTCTTCAGCAAAGTTTCCATTTTATGTGACAAAAGAAAACTGCATCAGGGACTTCAGATTAAATCAATTTGATTGTATAATTGTACTGTTGCTAAATAAGTAAATGTAAAACAAGAGGACTATGATCCTATATCGCTCATCTGAATTAATAAATTTTAAATATTTTTCGATGTTCTTACTCTAAACATATAAGGAAAACGAGTCACCCAAAGAACATCTGTGCCAAATTAATTTCAAATCTGGGCAGTACTTTTGGACAACAATATTTTAAAAGCTTTTACACATAAGGAAATCAAGCTTTGCTTACTAGGTGATACGTAGATTTTTCCCCTGTATACATAATAATGAAATGATTTGATTGTATGGTGATTAAAGCCACCTTCAACAATTTTCAGTGATATCACAGCATTTCCTGGGTAAGTTACTAGTACTACTTGACCATTTATCCTGACACCAGCCATTCAGATTTAATGTTAAACCCGCAACCCTGAGCACCACAATTTTTAGTCTTTGGTATGAACCGGCAAGGATGGAACCCACAACCTCCCATACCCGAGGCAAATTCTCTACCACTACAACACCGAGGCATTATAAAAAACTAGAATGGATTGCTCTGCGGAGCAAGGTGTGTCACCTGCACCTGCTCATTGAAAGTGTGACGGACAGACAGACAGACGCTGGACAAAAAAAAAAGTAATCCCCAAGTGCCTACCATGCTACGCAGGGTGACACAAAAAGAGCCAGGCTAACTGGCAGCAATGCTTTTACATGGATTGTAATAATTTTAACAATCTTGGTAGACAGTCACCCATGGACAATTTGTGCCAAATTATTCTCAAATCACGCCAGTACATTTGGACAATGACAATTTTAAAGTATTTTCTTTGAGGTTCCATGGCAAACTGTTTTCCATGGACTTCAACTCTTTGAATAATTTTGAAAGTAAACCACCTAAGGAACATTCTTTTGAAATCATTTTGAAATTTGTCTAATGGGTTAGGAGGTGGCTATTTGTAGGTAACTGTGAACAGACAGAGAAACAGACAACATCAACAAGTGATCACAATAGCTCACCCAGCACTTCATGCTCAGGTGAGCTAAAAAATAATTTGTGCAACAAACTTCAAGTACCATACTGAAAGACCAACAAAATACCAGAAATGGGGATGCAGTATACTTCCGGACACTTGGAATAGTAATAATGAATTGTATATTGAGGTAGAAAACATTGGGTATCATCAAAAAATCTTTGATGTAGAGAACACAGACAACTAAGATGCCTCTGCAACATAAAATATTGAACCATTGTGAGTACAAGAACATTTCTATTACAAAATATCATGTCTCCTACCCATTATTTCATAGGTTAATTGTGTCCTTAGACAATCAAAACTTACAAAATAATTTGCACTTAGACACATTTTGTTTAATAACAGACCAATCATAACTACCTTTGTAATTTTAAGTTTTACAGACAACAGACAGGTGACATGTAACAGGCCTAAGCAAAACTGGTTTACAACAAAAATGCTAGTTGATGACACAGATAAGCATACTACAGGTAAAATGAATGGTAACCGATCAAACAAAAGCATGAAGAGTCTTGTCTCACATATCTGGTGACCGCCTTGACATTGCTGATAAAAGAGGCAACTATAAAGGTCACTAGATTTGCCATCATGAACTGGGTGTACACTTTTTACATATTGATTAGGGATGCGACAAATTGGCTGTGTCAACAAGAAACTTGATGAACAGGGTGTCGTCTTTAATGTACTTTTGGGTTTCAAGAACTGAGTGGGAGACAAAAAGAGGACAGCCACTGGCAATATTCATTTCTGTTGTTGGTTGTTTGAAACTACTGCTTGTAGGGTCAGGTCTGAATGTGTCAGACAGATGACTTTGACCATTTTCCTGGTCCAAAAGGATCATAGTAACTTTCTGTTGAAATGGCCATGGCAACAGGTTGTCATATTCTCCTCTCATCACCACAAAAAACAAACTCAGATGTGATCCTTTGCCCATACCATCTCCATTCAGATAAACCTATCAAAAGTAAAAAAGGATCATGAAATTTTTCTCAATAAACATTTACCTGATATGATAAGAGTTGTTTGCTATAGCAACAATTGAGGAAACATTTCAAGACACTGTTTGATACTGAGTATAACATTGCTTTATTTAAAGGGTTATACATACCCTTCAATGATTTCCTACATGTAGACCCTTGCTGATTTCAAATTCACTAAAGTCTCCCTATACTTTTATTTATCCCTGCCTGTTGGGCATAAGGTAAGGAAACACAAAGCCACATTATGTATTCACATGTTTGATAAGCTGCTCACATCATTGAAGTATAAAATCTGAAATACTGCTCTATTTCTAACCTGGTTGTTTTTCCTCTTTAATTTATTTATATAGGCAATTGGGGAGAGAGTTCTGAATATCCTAATTATACAATAAATTTTCTTCACAATGAAATCAATATACTTAAACACCTTCCCACATATAGACGCTTTCTGGCATCTCTGCAGCAGACAATTTTTGAAAACATTATGGCAAAAGGAGAAATTTCTCATGAGCAATTTATCCCTTTACGTCCATGATTTCATCTTTATTCAAAAATTATTCTTTCACTTATGAAAAGTTTCCGGTTTTTTAACTAAATGATTTCCAAGTCCTCTGCTGCATATTTTTTCGTATGTGGGAAAAGGTTACTTACTCTTGCACACATTTTGTACCCAAAGCTGTGGGTGTAGAAGGGTTGGCTGTACAAAGACAGAGTTTTCCCAGATACAGCGTCGGCTTTCCTTCTATTGTAATCTCGTAGTTTCCACAACAGTTGACCATTGTAACTTGCTGTCTCCATGATCTGAAAGCGTAGATCTAACTCGGCCATCTGGACATCAATCTGTCCTAACTGGGTATCATGGCTATCTATGCGTCTGCCTGTATCTATAGTCATAAACACATCAAAATGTTAACAGAACACATACATCTTCTGAAACAATTGGGAGATGGCTCATAATAAACAATGTTTCCTTTACCTAATTTTTTTTTAACTATTTTTACCTTCAAATTTAGACAATACCAGAAAGTATTATTTCAGAAAATAGTTAAAATTGAATAGGAATTCATACAGCAAAAAGCTATTTGGAAATTTCAATGAATATGTTAAACTTTCTCACATTCTAACACAAATTCCTTTAACAGTGTAGCAAAAGGAGATATTTCTTTCAACTCTAATAAACAATATTATTTATAGAAATTATCAATCCATATGTATGCATTTTTATTTATTTGTATAAGGAAAACAAGTTTCACACACTGGCAACCATGTTTTTCAACGGATCAGAATAATTTGAACAATCTAGGTAGAGGGTTACCCAAGGAACATTGGGTACAATAATTTTCAAATCAGGCTAGAATTTGGAAAAAAATATTTTAAATTTTCACTATATATACACATAAAAAGGAAAACTAGAACTATCACTGAATGTGATTAATACCCCCCGAACGTCGCCCTGATAGGTAAGGTAGTGGAATATTAAGAAACCTCACCTTAAATTCCAACTTGTAGTTTTAAAGATTATCTCCGGACAAGAAGAAAAAAGTAAGAAAGGGCGATGAAAATTACTCTACGAACAAGAAAATATAACAAAGGGCAATAAATCTGTAATTAGTTAAAATAGAGTTAAGGTTCTTGTTCACTGCACTTCCTCTCAATGTGTTGTATCATTGTATGCAGTTTTATTAGATTCTATATATTAGTTATTAAGTAATTCTCCGGACAAGAAAAAGTAACAAAGGGCAATAACTCTTTATTTAGGTATAATAGAGTTATGGTTCCTGTACACCGCACTTCCTCTCGATGTGTTGTATCATCCTTTGAAGTTTTATTAAATTCCAACAATTAGTTTTAAAGTTATGCTCCGGACAAGACTCTACGAACAAGAAAAAGTAACAAAGGGCAATAACTCTGTAATTATGTAAATTAGAGTTATGGTTATTGAACACTGCACTTCCTCTCATTATGCTCTACCATTGTATGTAGATTTATTAGATTCCATCTGTTAGTTATAAAGTAATTCTCGGACAAGAAAAAGTAACAAAGGGCAATAACTCTGTATTTAGGTAAAATAGAGTTATGGTTCCTGTACACCGCACTTCCTCTCAATGTGTTGTATCATCCTATGAAGTTTTATTAAATTCCAACAATTAGTTTTAAAGTTATGCTCCGGACAAGACTCTACGAACAAGAAAAAGTAACAAAGGGCAATAACTCTGTAATTATGTAAATTAGTTATGGTTCTTGAACACTGCACTTCCTCTCATTATGCTCTACCATTGGATGTAGTTTTATTAGATTCCATCTGTTAGTTATTAAGTAATTCTCCGGACAAGAAAATGTAACAAAGGGCAATAACTCTGTATTTAGGTAAAATATAGTTATGGTTCCTGTACACCGCACTTCCTCTCAATGTGTTGTATCATCCTATGAAGTTTTATTAAATTCCAACAATTAGTTTTAAAGTTATGCTCCGGACAAGGAAAATCACAATGGACCAATCAACCGACAAACCGACCGACCGACCGACCAACCACAGGGTGACTCCAATATACCCCCTCTGAACTTCGTTTATAGGGGGTATAACAAGCTCCGCTCCCTGGGGGCCATGTTTTTAAACAAATCAGAATCATTTGAACAATCTTGAAGGAGGGTTACCCAAGGAACATTTGTGAAAAATATAATTTTCAAGTCGGCCATTATTTTTGGACAAGAAGATCTTTAAAATGTCACTATATATACATATTTATAAGGAAAATAAGCTCCGCCTCCAGGTGGCCATGTTCTTCAACAGATCAGATTAATTTGAACAATCTTAAAACAAGAGCTGTCAGAGGACAGCATGCTTGACTTTTTCGTGCTTGCCAATAAAACAAAAAGCCTATTTATAAGCAAAGTACTTTATAAGTCATTAGAGGGTCCAGGGCTGTACAAAAAAAAAAATCATCCACTTGTCCAGGACAAGTGACTTTCAGAATGCCACTTGTCCTGCTAAAATTCTCACTGGTCCCACTTTTCTGCACACCAAGTTTAACATGCGACAAATTTAATAATTGTGTGGTAGCCGCACTGGGCTACCAGATTTCGCGGTTTCTTGAGTGTTTTAATTGTTTTTTAGTGGATTTTTTTCTAGTTCTGTTACTTCTGTATAAAGATAACATTAAGAGCACACCATGTACATGATTTAAGGGTAGTGACCAATTCAAATAACATTATTGCAGAAGACCTGTAGTGCAGCATTCAGTTAAAAAAAAAATGAAATTTGGAAAAGAGATTATTTTTCACTAGGTTATTTGAAATATTCTGCATAAAATGTAAGTATTTTATCCATATTTACAATAGATTCAAAAGCTATTGACAGAAATGTTAAACTTGAGACCACATAGTCAAATGATGCAATAGTACATTTCAAATTGAAGATAACAAAATAATAAGGTCACCGATTTAGGTTCCTCACCGAAACAGGGCAGTGTACGATACGAGGGTCAGTTTTACAACGAAAGACATATTAAATAAATTATTGTATTAAAAAAATATTGTCAAAAAAAATGAAAGACAACAATACGTTAAATTTGTTTCATGTGTTGCGGTCAATCTCATTAAAATCATCTCCTATTAACGCTACGCATTTACATTTAGTCAGATCTGTGTACTTTAGTCAGATTGTTGTTGCGGTATTATTCGCAACATAGCCGCTATTTTGATGATTGCGCAATGTTAATCATGGTTCCCTACTTTGAGAATTAGAAATCGGTAATCAGCGTTGAATGTAAACATCGGGGTCGTCAGGTCGTGAATGTCATTCACCCAATTTCTTATTTCATTCAATGAAATCGCAACTATTAAGTCATATGATTTTTTTTCCCCGACTGTTATGATAATTAATTTTGGTAAACAAAGTCGTGATTGGGCAATTATCATACTCGGGGGAATCATTTATATATTTATTGCATAAAATCTATGTTTTACGCCCGCTTAAGGGATACAGAAACATTGCAAAAACCAGGCGTAAACGGCGAGAAAACGTGTATAAACAAAGCGATTCTCGGGCGTACGTGCCGTTTCAGACCGGTTAGATGTTTTACATATGCATTACCCGGGCACCGTTAGTAAACAAAACATGGACGCTGCATATCCCCTATAATAGGAGCAATTGTTGGGTTAACAATAACATCAGCTTCTTTAACTCGATAATCTGTAACATGCAATAGACTCACAGTTAAAGAGCATTTATTTAATGCGACCTGTGTCGAGTAAGCGATGGCAACCTTGATGTAGGACCGGTTCGTGGATATGTAAAACATAACTTGTTTACTTTATGACGTCACATGTGTCAATCATTATCGGGTCATGTTCATCGGCGGTTATCGTACAACTGAACGTTACAGCAGACTATATATTGGATGTTTGCTCTTATTTTATGCAATAATATCGAAAATACACATTTTTTCGGGCGTGAACATCTGCGGACGCCCTTAAAATGTGTTTATGCCCTCGTGCTTCTCACTCGGGCATAAACACATTTTGCGGGCGTCCGAGAAAATGTGTATTATCCCTATATTCATTAAAAACAATTTTCTTTGTGTCCTTGATATTACGAATATTATGGCGATCTTGAAGGTATTTCAAATTGATAAAAGGCCAGATAATTTCTAGAAGTCGTCGTATTGTCTTTAATTTGGATCGAATTTATTTTATTAACTTCTACATGGCGAAAATTTTCTTCCAAGTCTTTCTGAACAGGTTTGCACCAGTTTGCAAACATCGCATACTGAAAGTAGAAATATGGATCAAAATACATTTAAGGGAATATTTTAATGAGACCGATCCATAGGTAATTCCCTAGCATTCATGAAACAACACAACCCCAAGGAACAATTGTCACTTATTATTGGACTGCCTTATTGGGTACATATATATCACATATATATCACGTTAATCAACTTTTACTATTACGCGATTCGGTTGGCTGAAACCACTCGATCTGACAGGTAGGTAACTGCGCCTACTGTTATTGATTTGTTATGGTCACGCGCGAGTGGTTTTTCGCATGTAACATACAGTCAAATTTATACACAACAGACATGTGTGTAAGTAATTAAGCCGGGCTACCAGACACAGGAATTTTCATTCACCGTTACGTAAATGGGTTAATATAATGGGACGTGGATTTTCAGAAAATGCCACTTGTCCGGGACTGAGATTTTATAATTAGCGACTTGCCTGATGCGATTTATGACTTGTCCCGGACGTCGGGCTATGGGATTTGTACAGAACTGGGGTCCTAATTCTTACAAAAACCTTCACTGAATTAGGCACTCTTGGCTGTTGGTGGAGGTTTTGATGGTAAAAAGATCTTGTAAGTATTTAAGCTATATCTCTAATTGTTTTGAAAAAAATAAATTGATTTGATTGATGAATAACTCAACCCAAATTCTAAAACGAAAGATGGCCATAATTCTTTAAACAAGACATGGAAATTCCATGAAACCAGGTTTTCTATAATGGAAGTTGTTTGATTAAGAATTAACAGATCTGTCAAATCTTTCTGTTAATAGTTGATCAAAGCTAGTAATTCAAGTAACAGGGAATATTTCTATTGATGAACAAGAGATGTTTGTCAAACATTATGCCCCCCCTGAGCGCCATGTTGTCAGGAATATTAGGACAATTGAGTAAAATTTGAATGGACCGAAATGCCAGTTGATTTGTCATTTCACATTGGATGTCTATGAGTCAGTTTTAAGATTATGAACAATGTTCATTCAAAGTTTGAGGATGGTAGGAACAGTTCTTAATCCCATTGTGATGATGACTGATATTTGCAGATAGTATGTATCCTCCAGGTCCAGGCATTGTTGAATCATCACTCAGACAAGCTTAAAAAAAAAAAATTGTGTTCAAGGTCACTGTGACCTTGACCTTTGAGCCAATGACCTCAAAATAAATAGGGTTCGTCTACTGGTTAGGCCCAACCTCCAAGTCAACTTTGAGGACCATAGGTCCAGGCATTGTTGAGTTATCACTCGGACAAGCTTAAAAAATGTTTTTGTATTCAAGGTCACTGTGACCTTGACCTTTGACCCAATGACCTCAAAATAAATAGGGTTCATCTACTGGTCAGGCCCAACCTCCAAGTCAAGTTTGAGGACCATAGGTCTAGGCATTATTGAGTTATCACTCGGACAAGCTTAAAAAGGTTTTTTGTGTTAAATGTCACTGTGACCTTGACCTTTGACCAAATGACCTCAACATAAATAGGGTTCATCTACTGGTCAGGCCCAACCTCCAAGTCAAGTTTGAGGACCCTAGGTCCAGGCATTGTTGAGTTATCACTCGGACAAGCTTAAAAAGGGTTTTTGTGTTAAAGGTCACTGTGACCTTGACCTTTGACCCAATGACCTCAAAATAGATAGGGTTCATCTACTGGTCAGGCCCAACCTCCAAGTCAAGTTTGAGGACCATAGGTCTAGGCATTGTTGAGTTATCACTCAGACAAGCTTAAAAAGGGTTTTCGTGTTCAAGGACACTGTGACCTTGACCTTTGACACAATGACCTCAAAATAATTACGGTTCATCTACTGGTCAGGCCCAACCTCCAAATCAAGTTTGAGAATCATAGGTCCAGGCATTGTTGAGTTATCACTCGGACAAGCTTAAAAAGGGTTTTTGTGTTCAAGGTCACTGTGACCTTGACCCAATGATCTCAAAATAAATAGGGTTCATCTACTGGTCAGGCCCAACCTTCAAGTCAAGCTTGAGGACCATAAGTCCAGGCATTGTTGAGTTATCACTCGGACAAGCTTAAAAAGGGGTTTTGTATTCAAGGTCACTGTGACCTTGACCTTTGACACAATGACCTCAAAATAATTAGGGTTCATCTACTGGTCAGGCCCAACCTCCAAATCAAGTTTGAGAACCATAGGTCCAGGCATTGTTGAGTTATCACTCGGACAAGCTTAAAAAGGGTTTTTGTGTTCAAGGTCACTGTGACCTTGACCCAATGACCTCAAAATAAATAAGGTTCATCTACTGGTCAGGCCCAACCTTCAAGTCAACTTTGAGGACCATAGGTCCAGGCATTGTTGCGTTATCACTTGGACAAGCTTAAAAAGGGTTTTTGTGTTAAATGTCACTGTGACCTTGACCTTTGACCCAATGACCTCGAAATAGATAGGGTTCATCTACTGGTCAGGCCCAACCTCCAAGTCAAGTTTGAGGACCATAGGTCCAGGCATTGTTGAGTTATCACTCGGACAAGCTTAAAAAAGGTTTTCGTGTTCAAGGACACTGTGACCTTGACCTTTGACGCAATGACCTCAAAATAAATAGGGTTCATCTACTGGTCAGGCCCAACCTCCAAGTCAAGTTTGAGGACCATAGGTCCAGGCATTGTTGAGTTATCACTCGGACAAGCTTAAAAAAGGTTTTCGTGTTCAAGGACACTGTGACCTTGACCTTTGACGCAATGACCTCAAAATAAATAGGGTTCATCTACTGGTCATGCCCAACCTCCAAATCAAGTTTGAGAACCCTAGGTCCAGGCATTGTTGAGTTATCACTCGGACAAGCTTAAAAAGGGGTTTTGTGTTAAAGGTCACTGTGACCTTGACCTTTGACCCAATTACCTCAAAATAATTAGGGTTCATCTACTGGTCAGGCCCAACCTCCAAATCAAGTTTGAGAACCATAGGTCCAGGCATTGTTGAGTTATCACTCGGACAAGCTTAAAAAGGGTTTTTGTGTTCAAGGTCACTGTGACCTTGACCCAATGACCTCAAAATAAATAAGGTTCATCTACTGGTCAGGCCCAACCTTCAAGTCAACTTTGAGGACCATAGGTCCAGGCATTGTTGCGTTATCACTTGGACAAGCTTAAAAAGGGTTTTTGTGTTAAATGTCACTGTGACCTTGACCTTTGACCCAATGACCTCGAAATAGATAGGGTTCATCTACTGGTCAGGCCCAACCTCCAAGTCAAGTTTGAGGACCATAGGTCCAGGCATTGTTGAGTTATCACTCGGACAAGCTTAAAAAAGGTTTTCGTGTTCAAGGACACTGTGACCTTGACCTTTGACGCAATGACCTCAAAATAAATAGGGTTCATCTACTGGTCATGCCCAACCTCCAAATCAAGTTTGAGAACCCTAGGTCCAGGCATTGTTGAGTTATCACTCGGACAAGCTTAAAAAGGGGTTTTGTGTTAAAGGTCACTGTGACCTTGACCTTTGACCCAATTACCTCAAAATAAATAGGGTTCATCTACTGGTCAGGCCCAACCTTCGAGTCAAGTTTGAGGACCATAGGTCCAGGCATTGTTGAGTTATCACTCGGCCAAGCTTAAAAAGGGTTTTTGTGTTCAAGGTCACTGTGACTTTGACCTTTGACCCAATGACCTCAAAATAAATAGGGTTCATCTACTGGTCAGGCCCAACCCCCAAGTCAAGTTTGAGGACCATAGGTCCAGGCATTGTTTAGTTATCACTCGGACAAGCTTTGGTCTACAGACGGACGGACCGAACCGACCCGACAGACCGACCGACAGACATGTGCAAAGCAATATACCCCTCTTCTTCGAAGGGGGCATAATAATCATAATTACTTTGTCAATTAAATATATCACAATTTTATCTAACAAATATCAGTTCAATACAGTCAATTGTGTGTTGATGGCCTCATTTATTAAGAACATATAATAGATAACAGATATTAAGCAACCTTTTGTTGTAAGCAGCCACATTTTAGGATCCCTAATGCCAGATTGATAATCAGTGATCTGCCTTAACCCTTTACTTGATAGTAACGCGTTTATGCCTTTGTAAACAGACTAGATCCAGGGCCCGAGGTTATGAAACTTACTCAATTTGAGCTTGTAATAGAAATATTGTTGTTGAAGTTAGATGCTTGAGTTTATGAAATATGCTCATTGCCTATATTCGAAACTTGGCCTAGATATCATTCGGCTCAACATTCTGAACAAATTTCAAGCCGCTGAAGCAAAACATGCATCTTCTACAGAGTTAACAAGATTTTCCCTCAATTTGGCCTAGTGACCTAGTTTCTGATCCAATATGACCCATATTTGAACTTGACCTAGATATCTTTAAGACAAATATTCTGATAAATTTCAAGCTGCTGAAGCAAAAAATGTGGCATCCGAAGTGTTAACAAGATTTTCCTTCAATTTGGCCTCGTGACCTAGTTTTTGACCCGGCATAACCGATATTCAAACTTGACCTAGATATTTTTAAGACAAACATTCTGACAAAATTTCAAACTGCTGAAGCAAAAATTGCGGCCTCTGGAGTGTTAACAAGATTTTCCTTCAATTTGACCTAGTGACCTACTTTTTGACCCGACGTGACCCATGTTCGAACTTGACCTACATATCATCAAGACAAACATTCTGATAAAGTTTCAACATGCTCAAGTTGAAAATGTGGCCTCAAGAGTGTTAACAAGATTTCCCTTCAATTCGACCTAGTGACCTAGTTTTTGACCTCATATGGCCCAGTTTCAAACTTGTCCAAGACAAAATGTGATCACAAAAGCTCACCTTGCACTTCGCGCATAGGTGAGCTAAAAAAAAAAGTAAATTGATACAAAAAACTTAACCAAAATTAACCAAAATTCTATGTCGAAAAAGGGCCATAATTCTTACAAAATCTTGACAAAATTATGTACTCTTGTCTGTTGATGGAGGTAATGATGGTGAATAAGTGTTGTAAGTTTCAAAGCAATATCTGTAATGGTTTTGACAAAAAAGTGAATTGGTACAAAAACCTTAACCACAGTGTGACACCAACGCCGACGCCGGGGCAAGTAGTATAGCTAGCCTTTTCTTCGAAAAGTCGAGCTAAAAAGGGGGTCACTCAAGGAACATTTTTAAATCAGGCTTGTACTTTTGGACTAGAAGGTTTTTAAAATTTTGGCATTTTCCCCCTTTTCTGATACCGGAGCAACCAAAGTTCTGCATTGAATTTAATTCTTTGAACAACTTTGTAACAGGACCACCTAACATTCCTGTGAAATTATATTGAAATTGGTCCATTGGTATAGCATGGAGGAGAAGTCGTTTGTAGGAAAATGGTTACAGACAAACTATGATGACGGTGCTCAGGCCTTTTTAAAAATCATGAATTTAAACAAGAGGACCATGATGGTCCTATATTGCTCACCTGATTTAATTAAACTAAAAAAAGTTTTCGGTGTTCTTTCCCCTATATGAAAAACAAGTGAGCCCCGGGGAGGCGTCATTTTTGACCCCAGGGCTATAATTTGAACAATCTTGGTAGAGGTAGATGATGCTACATACCAAATATCTTTTAGACAAGAATATTTTTAAAGTTTTTCCCCTATCTATGTAAAACAAGTGACCCCCGGGGAGGTGTAATTTTTTACCCCAGGGCTATAATTTGAACAATCTTGGTAGAGGTTCACTAGATGATGCTACATACCAAATATCAAAGACATGGGCCTTCTACTTTCAGACAAGAAGATTTTTTAAGTTTTGGTTAATTTCCCCTTTTTTGCTGCCGTGGCAACCAAAGTTCTACATGGAATAGAATTCTTTGAACAAATTTGAAAGAGATCCACCCAAGGAACATTCCTGTTAAATTATTTTGAATTTGGTTTATTGGTTTAGGAGAAGTCGTTTGTAGGAAAATGTGAACGGACGACGAGGACGACAACGACTGACGGTGAGCATTGGTGAGCTAAAAACATATACACATGAATTTCATGTTAATTTCAGGTCTTGCATAGATGGTTGCATAACAGTGTCTTCATTCAAATGTCAATGTAGATGTACTTTACAAATCATAATTAACCAAAATTTGCAGACGAACATAACAATGCATGTTTACATTGCTATACGTACTTAAAAATGTTCGACCCGTAATCCAACATCGTACTTACTAGAAAATGATTGGTGGTGCACAGAAGATACATTTTTTATTTTATTTACTGCTTTGTTTGTATGGTTATCATTGCTTTATCTACATACAAATAAACTCTTTTACTTAAACAAGAGGGCCAAGATGGCCCTAAATCGATCACCTGAATGATAGTTAATTAGAAGCAAATATTTTACTGCAAATATCTGTGAAAATTTGATCAGGAGTTCATATGAAACTGCAAGGAGTGGACACTCAGTTAAAGAAATAGTTTATCAGTAAAAGCCATTTTCATGTTGAAATCTAACAAGAGCTTTCTCAATTTCTGATGCTGCAGCAACAAAGGTTCTACACAGAATGCAAGTATTTGAACAATTTTGAAAGAGGACCATCAAAGGAACATTCCTGTGAAGTAACGTTGAAATTGGTCAAGTGGAATGGTAGGAGTTGTCATTTGTAGCTAAAAGTTCAATTTACCCCTTTCGTGATGACGGGAGGTTGCTATGATTTTGTAACTAATCAAAACAGCTTGAACAAATTAAATGTAGAGGATCACTGAAGTAGGATTTATATTCAATTTCCTTAATATCAGACAAGAACTTAAAACAAGAGGGCCAAGATGGCCCTAAATCGATCACCTGAATGATAGTTAATTAGAATCAAATATTTAACTGCAAATATCTGTGAAAATTTGATCAGGAGTTCAAATGAAACTGCAAGGAGTGGACACTCAGTTAAAGAACTTAAAACAAGAGCACCGGGCACAGGCGCTCGACTGATAGGGAGAAAAAAAAAAAAAAAAAAATGAGCTAAACAAAAAACCTTAACCGGACGACCACGCCACCGCCGACGACGACGCCAGGGTCATGACAATAGCTCTCTTTTTTTCAAAAGTCGAGCTAAAAATGGAATTTCCAAATTTTGTCATTTTGCCCCTTTTCTGATGCCTCCTGACTGCCTTGAACGATCTTTGTAGAGGCTCACCTAAGGAACATTTCTACCAAACTATAATGGAATCAGACATGCAGATTCAAAGAAGAAGAATTTTAAAGTGTGGACATTTTGCCCCCTTTCTGATGCTGCAGCAACCCTGGCGGCCATGTTTTTCAACAGATCAGACATATTTGAACAATCTTGGTAGAGGGTGCCCCAAAGAACATTTGTGAAAAATTATTTTCAAATTCTTTTGGACGAGAAGATTTTTTAAGTTTTAACAATACACATATAAGGAAAACAAGCTTAGCCCCTTGGCAGCCATGTTTTTTCAACGGATCGGAAATATTTGAACAATCTTGGTAAAGGGTGCCCCAATGAACATTTGTGCAAAATAATTTTCAAATCGGGCCAGTACTTTTGGACAAGAAGATTTTTAAAGTTTTAACAATGCACATATAAGGAAAACAGGCTCCACCCCCTGGCGGCCATGTTTTTCAACGGATCGGAAATATTTGAACAATCTTGGTAAAGGGTACCCCAATGAACATGTGTGCAAAATCATTTTCAAATCGGGCCAGTACTTTTGGACAAGAAGATTTTTAAAATTTGAAAAATGCACATATAAGGAAAACAGGCTCCGCCCCCTGGCGGCCATGTTTTTCAACGGATCGGAAATATTTGCACAATCTTGGTAAAGGGTGCCTAAAGGAACATTTGTGCAAAATAATTCTCAAATTAAGGCTTATACTTTTGGACAAGAAGATTTTCAAAGTTTTAACAATGCACATATAAGGAGAACAAGCTCTGCCCCCTGGTGGCCATGTTTTTCAACCAATCAGAAATATTTGAACAATCTTGGAGTGCCCCAAGGAATATTTGTGGAAAATAATTGTCAAATCAGGCCAGTACTTTTGGACAAGAAGATTTTTAAAGTTTTAACAATGCATATATAAGGAAAACAAGATCCGCCCCCTGGCGGCCATGTTTTTTCAACGGATCGGAAATATTTGAACAATCTTGGTAAAGGGTGCCCCAATGAACATTTGTGCAAAATAATTTTCAAATCGGGCCAGTACTTTTGGACAAGAAGATTTTTAAAGTTTTAACAATGCACATATAAGGAAAACAGGCTCCACCCCCTGGCGGCCATATTTTTCAACGGATCAAAAATATTTGAAAAATCTTGATAAAGGGTTCCCAAAGGAACGTTTGTGCAAAATAATTTTCAAATTGGGCTTATACTTTTGGACAAGAAGATTTTCAAATTTTTAACAATGCACATATAAGGAGAACAAGCTCTGCCCCCTGGTGGCCATGTTTTTCAACCAATCAGAAATATTTGAACAATCTTGGAGTGCCCCAAGGAATATTTGTGGAAAATAATTGTCAAATCAGGCCAGTACTTTTGGACAAGAAGATTTTTAAAGTTTTAACAATGCATATATAAGGAAAACAAGATCCGCCCCCTGGCGGCCATGTTTTTCAACGGATCGGAAATATTTGAACAATCTTGGTAAAGGGTGCCCCAAGGAACATTTGTGCAAAATAATTTTCAAATCGGGCCAGTACTTTTGTACAAGAAGATTTTTAAAATTTTAACAAAAAAAAAACAGGCTCCGCCCCCTGGCGGCCATGTTTTTCAACCGATCGGAAATATTTGAACAATCTTGGTAAAGGGTGCCCCAATGAACATTTGTGGAAAATAATTTTCAAATCGGGCCAATTCTTTTGGGCAAGAAGATTTTTAAAGTTTTAACAATGCACATATAAGGAAAACAAGCTTCGCCCCCTGGCGGCCATGTTTTTCAACGGATCGAAAATATTTGAACAATCTTGATAAAGGGTGCGCCAAGGAACATTTGTGCAAAATAATTTACAAATTGGGCCAGTACTTTTGGACAAGAAGATTTTTAAAATTTTAACAATGCATATATAAGGAAAACAGGCTCCGCCCCCTGGCGGCCATGTTTTTCAACCGATCGGAAATATTTGAACAATCTTGGTAAAGGGTGCCCCAATGAACATTTGTGGATAATAATTTTCAAATCGGGCCAGTACTTTTGGACAAGAAGATTTTTTAAGTTTTAACAATGCACAGATAAGGAAAACAAGCTCCGCCCCCTGGCGGCAATGTTTTTCAACGGATTGGAATTATTTGAACAATCTTGGTAGAGGAACATTTGTGCAAAATAATTTTCAAATCGGGCCAGTACTTTTGGACAAGAAGATTTTTTAAGATTTGGCAATTTTCCCCTTTTCTGTTGCCGCAGCAACCAAAGTTCTCGATGGAATTTAAATCTTTGAACAATTTTGAAAGAGGTCCACCAAAGGAACATTCCTGTGAAGTTTGATTGAAATTGGTCAAGTGGTTAAGGAGGAGATGATCTAAATGTCTAAATGTTAACGACGGACGACGCCGGACGGACAAAAAGTGATCAGAATAGCTCACCTTGAGTCTTTGGCTCTAGGTGATCTAAAAAACGGTTCACATTTGTGGCAGTTATTGCACAGAAACAGCAACAAACAACATTTTTTGTAAAATAAGGGGCCATAACACCACCGAAAGGGACGATCGAACTTGGCCTAGCCCTTAAGGCATTTAACCTTGTTACGAAGTTTGAAAAAAAAGGTTCACATTTGTGGCAGTTATTGCACGGAAACAACAAGAAACGACATTTTTTTTAAAATAAGGGGCCATAACTCCACCGAATAAAGTCCGCCGAAAGTGACGATCAAACTTGGCCTAGCCCTTAAGGCATTTAACCTTGTTACCAAGTTTGAAAAAAATCGGTACACATTTGTTGCAGTTATTGCACGGAAACAGCAACCAACAACATTTTGTGTTAAATAAGGGGCCATAACTCCACCGAATAAAGTCTTCCGAAAGTGACAATCGAACTTGGGACGGCTTTTTGAAAACATAGTGACAAAAGAAGAAAATGGCACAAAACATGCAATTTCTCCTTTTGCCACAATGTTTTCCACTTTTTGTCATAGGTTATCAATTCAATTATGGAGATTTTCTATGTTTTGACAAAATACGTTCAAAGTCGTCTGCTGCAGAATTGTCGTATGAGGGAAAGGTTTAAGGCATTTAACCTTGTTACCAAGTTTGAATAAAAAAGGTTCACATTTGTGGCAGTTATTGCATGGAAACGGCAAGAAACAACATTTTTTGTTAAATAAGGGGCCATAACTCCAGCGAATAAAGTCCGCCAAAAGTGAAGATTGAACTTGGCCTAGCCCTTAAGGCATTTAACCTTGTTACAAAGTTTGAAAACTGGAATCGCTCGCCTGATTTTTTTTTTCCACTTTAGCTATATAAGCCCCGCCCCCTGGCAGCAGTAGTTTCCGACCAATCAACTTGGCTTGAAGGAATCTGATAGAGGGTCACCCTATGAACATTTCTACAAAATCATTTGAAAATCGGCCAGACACTTTTGGAGGAGAAGATTTTTTAAGTTCTCACTATAAGGCAAAATAGCCCCGCCGCCCTGGCGGCCATGTTTTTCGACCAATCAACATGGCTTGAAGAATCTCATAGAGGGTCATCCAAGGAACATTTCTACAAAATTATTTGAAAATCTGCCAATCAGTTTGGGAGAAGAAGAATTTTGAAGTTTTTTTCATTTCGTTGCCATGGAAACCAGAATTATGCATGGATCCCAAAAATTTGAAGGAAATCTGGTGATGTCATTGAGAGGATGCTTTCTGTGAAGTTTCATCCCAATTGACCCACTGGTTACTGAGGAGAAGAAGTTGACGCACGACGGACGCCGGACAAAAGGCGATCACAATAACTCACCTTGAGCAAAGCTCAGGTGAGCTAAAAATGTTCACATTTGTGGCAGTTATTGTGAAGAAACGAAGTGTGACAGACAGACGGACAAACCGAAATTAATTTTTTTTCTTCGAAAAAGCAGGGGATAATAAAACATTGAATTCTAATAACCCAAATCAATAACATTTCCATTAAAAGGCACCTTTAATGTTGCATTACGATTTGAAACATCGTAGATCGTTTGTAACAGTTTGGAAATTACAAACGGTCCGAAACGAAAATAAAAACAAGAGGGCCATGAGGCCCTGGAATCGCATAGTTTCAACATGCTCAAGCCAAAAATGTGGCTTCCAGAGTGTTAACAAGTTTTTGACTGGACATGACCCATAATCAAACTTGTCCTAGATATCATCAAGACAAACTTTCTGACAAAGTTTCAACATGCTCAAGTTTAAAATGTGGCTTCAAGAGTGTTAACAAGATTTTCCTTCAATTTGGCCTAGTGACCTAGTTTTTGACCCGACATGACCTGATTTGATCGAGATATATGTTCTGATAAACTTTCATGAAGATTGGATGCAAAATGTTGCCTCTAGAGTGTTAACAAGCAAATGTTGACAACGGACGACGAACGACGGACAAAAGGCGATCACAAAAACTCACCTTGAGCACTTTGTGCTCTGGTGAGCTAATAACATATCAATTAGCTGTTCAGACCGATCTGGGACCGATTAAAGTATGTTAAACTGATCAACTAGTAATTAGCAAACACTTTTAAAGAAGCCTTTAACCTATTAGCATTATCTATCAAACTGAAGGGAGTAATTACATAACACGATTGTCACACCCTCGTGGACGATTATCAGACAGCTTATCATGTTTACATCACGGTAAGTGAGTCTCTCAAAGGGTATCCTACATTTTAGAAACAAAGACCATGTTGACTGGCTAGGATTTTATTGGTTTTTCGTTTACACAGTGACATATAGCGATGGTATTCATGAGATTTTATAAATATCGGACAGATTTTTTTACAAGTTTTAGTATTGAATCCGGTCTGGCGATTTAAAATGGGTTCAAACCGGCTGAATTTCGGTCTTCCGTAGCCCTGGTCCAAAACATTTGAAGGAATATTGGTTAGGAAATTGAGAGGATGCTGGCCGTGAAGATTCATCCAAATTGACCCACTGGTTATAAATAACAATAGGTTGAAGGATGGATGTCGCACGATTGACAAAGGGTGACAGTTCATTTCTCAAGTACACATTGTTTACCATACCAGATAAATTATTCCATAGCACTACCAGACTGTTAACCAAAATGTTTGTTGAGAGAAAAACTAAGTACAAATCCAAACAGAGCATAATAAAATAGGAACCTTGGTCAGGTGCTCCTCCACTAGCACCCCGTGTGGCTGCCTGTCTCTCCATGTTTGATATGGATGTCCGCACCTGAGTTACCGAGGATTGTAAGGCTCTCATATCCTGATCATGTTTATCCACTATGTCTTTCTTAGCCATTTCTTCCGACTTTCTTTCTAAATGGATGATCCGTTCAGTCATTGAAACCATCTTTAGCTGCAAGACAAATGATGGTCTTATGTTGCTCACAGATTGTTAATTGTCACATGTTTTTATGTAGAAATATTATAAAGTGCCAAACAAGTCATATTTACCTCAAACAGTCATGTTACCAAGTTATAGGTTTTCTCTATATACATATAGGGAAAGCACGCCCTACCAATCACGTTTTTCAAAGGATAAAAAAAATTCTGGTCAACTAACCCTAACCCAAGTGTTAACAAAGAAACAAGAGGGCCATGATGGCCCTATATCGCTCACCTGATTAAGAACTTTAATAGTTTTCAAAGTTTTATACTCTATACATATAAGGAAAACAAGCAACCCTCCCTGGTGGCCATGTTTTTCAACGGATCGGGTTTATTTGAACATCCTTGGTAGAAAGTCACCCAAGGAACATTTGTGCCAAATAATTTTTAAATCAGGCAGGTGCTTTTGGACAAGATTTTTAAAGATATTACAATGCACATATTAGGAAAACAAGCCCCGCCCCTGGCGGCCAAGTTTTTCAATGGATCGGATTAATTTGAACAATCTTGGTAGAAGGTCCCCCAAGGAACATTTGTGTAAAATTATCTTTAAATCGAGCCAATACTTTTGGACAAGAAGATTTTTAAAGATTTAACAATGCACATATAAGGACAAGCTTCGCCCCCTGGCGGCCATGTTTTTCAACCGATCGGAAATATTTGAACAGTCTTTGTAAAGGGTGCCCCAAGGAACATTTGTGCAATATAATTTTAAAATTGAGCCAGTACTTTTGGACAAGAAGATTTTTAAAATTTTAACAATGCATATATAAGGAAAACAGGCTCCGCCCCCTGGCGGCCATGTTTTTCAACGGATCGGAAATATTTGAACAATCTTGGTAAAGGGTGCCCCAAGGAACATTTGTGCAAAATAATTTTTAAATCGGGCCAGTACTTTTGGACAAGAAGATTTTTAAAGTTTTAACAATGCACATAATAAGGAAAACAAGCTCCGCCCCCTGGCGGCCATGTTTTCGAACGGATCGGAAATATTTGAACAATCTTGGTAAAGGGTACCCCAAGGAACATTTGTGCTAAATCATTTTCAAATCGGGCCAGTACTTTTGGACAAGAAATTTTTAAAAGTTTTAACAATGCACATATAAGGAAAATAAGCTCCTCCCTCTAGCGGCCATGTTTTTCAACGGATCGGAAATATTTGAACAATCTTGGTAGAGGGTACCCCAAGGAACATTTATGCAAAATAATTTTCAAATCGGGCCAGTACTTTTGGACAAGAAGATTTTTTAAGATTTGGCAATTTTCCCCTTTTCTGATGCTGCAGCAACCAAAGTTCTACGTGGAATTAAATTCTTTGAACAACTTTGAAAGAGGACCACCTAAGGACCATTCCTGTGAAGTTATTTTGAAATCTGTCAATTGGTTTAGTAGGAGAAGTCATTTGTAGGAAATTGTTAACAGACACCGACGACGACGACGCCGGGTGATCACAAAAGCTCACCTTGCACTTCGTGCTTAGGTGAGCTAACAATTATGCCAAATTATTTTAGTACTTGGCCAGTACTTTTGGAGAAAGATTTCAAAGGGGTTTTACATATATACAAGGGCTGTACCAAAATATTGTAGACAACTTCTATAACTATAATTTAACATTATTTTTAGACAATTTTTGGACTCAATATGCAGTGATCATTTAACAATACATTTGGCAAGTAATAAATTCATGCGATTTATGGAAACTTAATTAAATGTAATAAATTAAACATTGACACATCTGTAGCACTGACCCCATGTCTAATACTTTATGAAATGTAGGTAGCATTGACACCCCATGTCTATTAAACATATATAATTTTGATTATTACTCTGATACACTATCAATTATTTCGGCAATTGATTTAAATGGCACTAAATGGTGTTATAAGATGCGACGTCTTTATGTTTAACATCATTTTACCAAATCTCGTTCATTTTACGTTATTTTGTAAGGTTCTACACTGACTGATTTAGAAGTTGTTGAAACTAGAAGATTACGAAAGTTAAGATGTCAAAGATACATAAACCTAAAGAAAAACACAAAAAAGTGGCACAAGCAGTTCACTGATGGGTGGACTGATGTAAATAGGTTCATCTTGTTCATTGATCTACATGAGGACTCATTGAACTCCACTGACAATTCAAAGGTTACATGATTACATTTATTTCATTCTATTTAGTTATGACAATTTTGAAAATTGTATTATCTTGAAATTCTTGAAATTCAAATTAGTTTTCTAGGAACATTTCTACCAAATTATCTTGGAATTAGACAAGTGGGTTATTTTAAGTTATTGCATTTTTCTCCCTTTTCTGATGCGGCAGCAACCAAAGTTCTCTATAGAATTTATATCTTTGAACATATTTAAAAGAGGACCCAAAAAGAAACATTTCTATTATAGAAGGAGGAGATGTCATTTGAAGCTAAAAGTTAATTGTACCCCTTATCTGATGCTACCTATATGCTATGTCTTCCAACAAAGTAGTATTGCATGGTACAATTATGTAGAGGTTTATTGAAGGAAAATTTCTATATATTTATCTTGAAATCAGACGAGCACTTTCATAAAAATCTATTTCTAAAAAAATTGTCATTTTGTCCCTTTTCTGATACCACCTCACAGCTATGTATTTCAACCAATCAATTTAGAGGAGAATTGGTTAAAAGATTGTCAATTCATGATGTTTTTAACTGTAATTCATTACATTTCTCACTTACCTTAAGTTCTTTATTATCTTTGTTAAGTTTCTCAATGTGTGCTTTGAAAGTATGAACTTCAGTCCTGACACTTTTTAACTCATCCGTTACCTTATAAACATCATGTTTCAATGTATCTCTCTCTGATGTCACTTCCTGTAAAGAGTTATGCACTATTAATAAAGTGTTGTCTTTGCAATCACCATGCAGTTCACTGACATTATAATCCATTGTTTTATAAGCCTTTTTCAAACATAATCTTATATGTACACTAATGCATTGAGATTGTCATTTGTTTTTTTCAATATAAAAGAGTCAGAAGATGACATAGCAGGTAAAGGATTAAGTCATTAATATTAGGGATGGGAACGAATACTGAAAACGATATTCGAATATTCATTTTGCTTATTTGAATATATTCGAATATTCGTTTTTCGAATCAGAAATCGCTATCCGATTTCAGGTTATCCGATTTCAGGTTTGTCAAATACTGGTACTTTTCCATTTCCTTTTTCAAATAATGGCAATTGTCCAAGTATAAGTATAAGCTATTGTTTACGTTATTGCATGTTTTCAACTGAACACACTCTCTTTTTTTCTCAACAGATATATTTGAATTTCAAGTTGATGTAAATCAAGAAAAAAATTCCGCTCGATACGATAAACCGATTCAAAACGTTTTCTGAGCCGTATATTCAATCAGGTGTCGCTTGTTTACCGAATTTAATATTTAAACGAGTCAAATAATAAACGAAATAATTTTATTCATACAAAAACATAGGGAGTTTGGTGATATTTCATTTTTTTTTTTAACCGATTTCGTCAAGTCAATTTAACCAGATATGTCTCAGAAAACAAAATGGCAAACTTTTCAATTTGTTCGCTGATGTGAATTCGATTTTAAAAGAAGGTAAAGAGGAAAGCATACTTTTGAAACGTAATGCGATGTTTAAATATGATTTATTCAATTGTTGCAACAGCTGTCTATGATGTTAACACCGACTATGTTTTTTTTTGGTTAAGCTGGGAGGGTCTTATGGAACTTGACTTTCACTTTCGTAATTACATGCAGACTGTCACAGTTTGTACATGTGTGTTGATTCAAAAATATCGAACAAACCTGTCATCAAGGTGATGTCTGGTTACACACGATAAGAACTCGAACGTACGTGTGACAATTATAGATTTTATAATTGTTACTTAAGCAGGGCCTGCGCTGTCGTTCGCCACTTTCACAAATGCGAAGATTATTTTAATGTGGCGAAGTTATTTCATGAGTGGCGAAAGGTTATTTTCATCAATATTTACCTGTTTTGGGTATCAGTTTATGACATACAGTGACTGGTTCCGTTAATCTAAGATAATGCAGTGCCATTTGATTCAATGTCGGGAACCAGTGACCACTTTACGACATTTTTACGACACCCGTTTTTATCATTTTGACAGCTTGTGTATTTCACACTTGTTTAATTGTTGTGAAGTGTTAATTCAGCCTTTTAATCCGACTGACCAACAACTCTGAGCGATATTGATACATTAAAGGCCGTACATATGATAATTGGCAATTATAGATGCATTAAATATATGGGCACGCTTTTTGAAGCAGGTTTAGACGATCGACGTAGGCCTTTCATGATTTTTTAATGTCAATATAAGTTTGTCATTTTTGATTGGGAAAAATCTATTTAATTATGGTACTCGTACACACAATTAGTGGACCCATTAATGAGATTGCATATAAATATTTCTCCTCTTGCAATTAAAGAAAAGTGGCGAACAAATGGCTAAATTTTTTGTCAAAAGTTGCGAAAATGAATGACTCCTTAAAATTAAAAGTGGCTCCAAAAATTTAAAAGTGGCGACCTTTATTTCAATGTGGCGAAAGTGGTGGCGAAAGAAAAATTCAACCCAGAGCAGACCCTGCTTAAGGTTTGACATACATTGTGAAAACACAACAAACGACACATACACACTCTTTATCACTTCACCCTTAATCATAATTAGATCCAACTCGCAACCTCTGCCAGAAATTTACTAATATTTTTTTTTATTTTTTTTTTATTTCTTAAACAAATCATTAACTGAAAAGGAATATTCGTCCTTTTTTCAAATATTCAAATATTCGTTCCCATCCCTAATTAATACACATGTACACAAATTACATCCTTTAAATGATGATAATTTACACCATAAAATAAACAGTTATCACTTCACCAAGATTTAAGGTTAAGTAGCATAAAGTTTCTTTCCAGAAAGTCCAACATAAGCAAAATTAATACACAGTCATGTACTCCTGATGGAATTCCAACTTATTATTCAGAAGGAATTCCAACTAATAACTAAGGAGTAATTCCTAAATTACTTTTCATTCATATCTTTCGTTTGTAACCACTCCCTGATACAGATGACAATTTATGCTGCTGAAAGCTTTTGAAATCATTCTGGTAAAAGGATTACTTGCTCAAAATTAGCTATTTCTCCTTTTTTCCCCACAATGTTTTTAACTCTCTATAAAATCAAAATTCAACATTTTCAGAGTTTACACTGTATTCCGTATGAAATAACTTAAAACATCATATCAAGTAAAAGAATAACCTAACTTGTAGGTTTGTTTGTTTGAAAAGTGTTTTTCACTACTTTCAACAGTTTTTCAGTCATTTTCAGTGTCAAATTACCAATACTACCAAGTAACCCTGATCATCAAGGTGGAAGCGATTTTTCAAGTCTTTTTATATAGGTTTTCAAAGTGATTTTTCAAGTCTTTGTATATAGGTTTTCAAAGCGATTTTTCAAGTCTTTGTATATAGGTTTTCAAAGTGATTTTTCAAGTCTTTGTATATAGGTTTTCAAAGTGATTTTTCAAGTTTTTGTAAATAGGTTTTCAAAGTCGCCTGCTTCAGATTTGTTGTATGTGGGAAAGGGTTAATCGATTTAGTTGCTAACATCATCAGTTAATGGGATAATGTACCGGTACATAAATAATCCTTACTTGAACCTTTTCATAGCAGTATTTCTGAAAATGAAACTAGGTTTTTTGTACAAACATTTATATATATATTCTGTACAATATGAGAATACCATAAATTTCTGAATTATCTTTTGGGTTTTCAGAGATTCAAATGACTGAAAATATTGGAATTCTTCAAATGTGCATGGCATTTCTAAACAAGTTAATGGAGTATTGCAAGCAATACAAAAGTCCCCAACCAGACACGAATTTATAAGTTGAAAAAAGCACATTATTCTGTCAAACCTCACTTTCGAGTTATGCCCCTTGAAATACAAGGTATTCTAATGATCCTGATTAAATGTGTGAAGTTCTAGAGTTTAAGATATGAAATTGCGGAACATGTGGAAGACACAGCCTGAACATGTCAGAAAAGCTGAAAAACGTTTGAGCCCAAATTGTGGCCTTGACCTTGTCAGTAGGTGGTTTGGTCATGCACATCAAAATCCATGGGAAGACACAGCCTAGTAATGACAGAAAAGCCTGAGAAATTAAAAGCCCAAACTGTGACCTTGACCTCAGGAGTAGGTGGCTGGGTGATGTGCATGACACACCATCTTGTTATGGAGAATAATTGTATGAAGTAATATCAAAATCCATTCAAGCATGTGGAAGATACAGCCCAGACACGTCAGAAAAGCCTGAGAAAGTTTGAGCCCAAACTATGATCGTGATCTTGGGAGTAAGAGGCTTGGTGATGTGCTTGACACATCATCTTGTTATGGAAAACAATTGTTTGAATATTTTATAATCCATTCAAATATGTGCAAGATACAGCCCAGACACATTTTTGCGGATGGACATTGTTTGAGCCCAAACTGTGACCTTGACCTTGGGAGTAGTTGGCTGGGTGATGTGCATGACACATCTTGTTATAAAGAATAATTGTGTGAAGTTATATCAAAATCCATTCAAGCATGAGGAGGATACAGCCCAGAAACACAATTTTGGACAGACTGACTGACAGACAAACTGTGACCTTGACATTGGGAGTAGGTGCCTGGGTGATGTGCATGACACACCTTACCCTAACTCTGTTATGAAGAATAATAGTGTGGAAAATATATCAAAATCCATTCAGGCATGTGGAAGATGCACCCCGGACACAAAATTGCAGAAGGACAATGTATGACCCCAAACTGTGACCTTGACCTTCAGAGTAGGTGGCTGTTGCATGACACATTATCTTGTTATGGAGAATAATTGTGAGAAGTAATATCAAAATCCATTCAAGCATGTGGAAGATACAGCCCGGACAAGAAATTTCTGACAGACTGACAAACGCAAACCTATAGTCCCCAAACTGTCTTCGAGCTGTACAGGACTAACAAGACGGCCAAGATGGCACTAAATCGATCACCTAAGTAATAGCATAGCAGCAAAAGCTACTGCTTATAAAGGTGAACATTTGATCAAGAGTGGGAATGATCTGTAAATGAGACAGCTTATGAGTAAGGAACATTAGTAATAATGCATTAAATATTGGAAAAATCTCAAAGAAGACCACTACAGGAACATTTCTTTGAGGTTTGGTTGATAATGTTACATTGGTTTAAAAGGAGATGTCGTTTGAAGCTTAATGTTCCTTTTACTCCTTTCCTGTTGACTAAAGGAACATTTCTGCTAAACTATATGTTAAAATCAGACTAAAACTTTATTAAGAACTAAAGTTTAAAGTTTTGTCATTTTGCTCCTTTCTGATGCTGTCTGGCCGCCATGTTTTCAACAAATCAATATGGCTTGAACAAATTTTGTAAAGGGTCACTTTAGGAACATTTCTACTAAATTGTCTTGGAAAGAGACAAGCGGGTTTAGAAGAATTTTAAAGTTGTGGCAATTTTCTCCCTTACTGATGCCGCATCAACCAAAGTTCTCTATAGAATTCATATCTTTGAACAAAATTGTAAGAGGACCCCAAAGGTAACATTCCTTTTAAGTTTGGCTGAAATTGGTCAAGTGGATAAGGAGAAGATGTCATTTGAAGCTAAAAGTTAATTTTATCTCTTTTCAGATGCCACCTGTATAACCAAGCTTTATTGCTTGGAACTTTTATGTAAAGGCTTACTAAAGGAACATTTCTACACATTTATCTTGAAATCAGACAAATACTTTCATAAAAATGTAATTTTTAAAAAAATGTAATTTTGCCCCTTTTGCCATGTTTTTCAATCAATCAATATGGCTTGAAACATTTTTATCAAATTATATATATATAGGATTCAGAGGAGAAGAATTTTAAAGATTGGCAGTTTTCCCCTTTCTGATGACACAGTAACCAGTTCTTCTTAGAATCTAAATCTTTGAATAATTTTTAAAAGAGTACCACCTAAGGGTCATTCCAGTGAAGTTTGGTTGGAATTGGTTGAGTGACTTAGGAGGTGATGTTGTTTAAAGCTAAAAATTAACGACGACAACCGACCAAAGGCCAAAGGCTCAAATGGTCTAAACAAGAGGCCCAAGAGGGCCAGTATCGCTCCACGGCCATAAGGCAAAAATAAAATCTCCAAACAGCCCTGCCCCGTGGTGGCTATTTTTTTTACCAACCACCATGGCTTAAAGGAATCTTGTAGAGTGTCACCAAAGGAATGTTTCTGCAAAATTATTTGAAAATATGCCTGACACTTTCGGAGGAGAAGATTTTTTAAGTTTTCACTATGGTCATATAAGTCAAAATAGCCCCGCCCTCTGGCGGCCATGTTTTTCGACCAATCAACATGGCTTGAAGGAATCTGATAGAGGGTCACCCAATGAACATTTCTACAAAATTATTTGAAAATCGGCTGAACACTTTCGGAGAAGAAGATGTTTTAAGTTTTCACTATAGCTATATAACGCAAAAAAGCCCCGCCCCCTGGCGGCCATGTTTTTCGCCCAATCAACATTTCTTCAAGGAATCTAATTAAGGTTCACACAAGGAACATTTCTACAAAATTATTTGAAAATCGGCCTGACACTTTTGGAGGAGAAGATTTTTTAAGTTTGCTCTTTAGCCATATAGGCAAAATAGCCCCGCCCTGTGACGGCCATGTTTTTTTACCAATCAACATGGCTTGAAGGAATCTGATAGAGGATCACCCACGGAACATTTCTACATAATTATTTGAAAATCTGCTGAACACTTTTTGAGAAGAAGATTATTTAAGTTTTCACTATAGCTATATAAGGCAAAAAAGCCCCGCCCCCTGGCGGCCATGTTTTTCGCCCAATCAAAATTTCTTGAAGGAATCTAATAAAGGGTCACCCAAGGAACATTTCTACAAAATTATTTGAAAATCGGCCTGACACTTTCGGAGAAGAAGATTTTTTAAGTTCTCACTATTTTTTTCTTTCGGTTCCCATGGAAACCAGAATTTTGAATGGATCAAAAAAAATTGAAGGAATTTAGTAGAGGACATTGAGAGGATGCTTCCCATGAAGTTTCAACCAAATTGGCCAAGTGGTTAGGGAGAAGAAGTCGTTTAAAGGAAAAAGTTAACGCACGCACGCACGCACGCACGCACGCACGACGGACAATTCGCCATGACATAAGCTCGACTGGCTTTCAGCCAGTGGAGCTAAAAACCATGCGACTGTTTAATCTTGTTCAGTTTAAACTCAAATATGCATAGTCATATCCTAGTTTAAACTTAAATATTCAGCCATACCCTAGTTTATACTTAAATATTCATAGTCATATCCTAAGTTTAAACTTAAATATTCAGTCATATCCTAGTTTAAACTTAAATATTCAGTCATATCCTAGTTTAAACTTAAATATTCAGCATCATTTACTAAACAAGTTCTTGCAATTTAAATCAACACTTTCTCTGAAACAGATAACATTACTGCATGGGCAGAAGACAACATTTGAAAACAAGAGGGCCATGATGGCCCTTGAATCGCTCACCTGATTTTTTATTTTTTTTCACTTTAGCTATATAAGCCTCGCCCCCTGGCAGCCATAGTTTCCGACCAATCAACTTGGCTTGAAGGAATCTGATAGAGTGTCACCCTAGGAACATTTCTACAAAATTATTTGAAAATCGGCCAGATACTTTTGGAGGAGAAGATTTTTTAAGTTTTCACTATAGCCATATAATGCAAAATAGCCCCGCCTACTGGCGGCCATATTTTTTGACCAATCAACATGGCTTGAAGGAATCTGAAAGTGGGTCATCCAAGGAACATTTCTACAAAATTATTTGAAAATCGGGCCGACACTTTTGGAGAAGAAGATTTTTTAAGTTTGCACTATAGCCATATAAGGCAAAATAGCCCGGCCCCCCCCCCCCCCCCCCCCTTGCGGCCATGTTTTTCGACCAATCAACATGGCTTCAAGGAATCTGATAGAGGGTCACCCAAGGAACATTTCTACAAAATCATTTGAAAATCAGCCTGACACTTTCGGAGGAGATGATTTTTTAAGTTTTCACTATAGCCATATAAGGCAAAATAGCCCCGCCCCCCTGGCGGCCATGTTTTTTGACCAATCAACATGGCTTGAAGGAATCTGGTAGAGGGTCATCCAAGGAACATTTCTACAAAATTATTTGAAAATCTGTCAACCAGTTTGGGAGAAGAAGAATTTTGAAGTTTTTTTCGTTTCGTTGCCATGGAAACCAGAATTCTGCATGGATCCCAAAAAAATTTAATAAATTCTGGTGAGGTCATTAAGAGGATGCTTTCTGTGAAGTTTCATCCCAATTGACCCACTGGTTACTGAGGAGAAGATGTTGAAGATTTTTTAAGTTTATACTTTGGCCATATAAGGCAAAATAGCCCCCGCCCCCTGGCGGCCATGTTTTTCGACCAATCAACATTGCTTGAAGGAATCTGATAGAGGGTCACCCAAGGAACATTTCTACAAAATTATTTGAAAATCGGCCTGACACTTATGGAGGAGAAGATTTTTTAAGTTTTCATTATAGCCATAAAAGGCAAAATAGCCCCGCCTCCTAGCGGCCATGTTTTTTGACAAATCAACATGGCTTGAAGGAATCTGATAGAGGATCACCCAAGGAACATTTCTACAAAATTATTTGAAAATCGGCCTGACACTTTTGGAGGAGAAGATTTTTTAAGTTTGCACTATAGCCATATAAGGCAAAATAGCCCCGCCCCCCCCTGGCGGCCATGTTTTTTGACCAATCAACATGGCTTGAAGGAATCGATAGAGGG
This sequence comes from Serripes groenlandicus, assembly GCA_031761405.1. Classification (NCBI taxonomy): domain Eukaryota; kingdom Metazoa; phylum Mollusca; class Bivalvia; order Cardiida; family Cardiidae; genus Serripes; species Serripes groenlandicus. Next base: position 561,071 of record JASEVX010000001.1, on the reverse strand, counting down.
TCACCCAAGGAACATTTCTACAAAATTATTTGAAAATCAGCCTTACACTTTCGGAGGAGAAGATTTTTTAAGTTTTCACTATAGCCATATAAGGCAAAATAGCCCCGCCCCCCCTGGCGGCCATGTTTTTCGACCAATCAACACGGCTTGAAGGAATCTGATAGAGGGTCATCCAAGGAACATTTCTACAAAATTATTTGAAAATCTGCCAACCAATTCGGGAGAAGAAGAATTTTGAAGTTTTTTCGGTTTCGTTGCCATGGAAACCAGAATTTTGCATGGATCCCAAAAATTTGAAGGAATTCTGGTGAGGTCATTGAGAGGATGCTTTCTGTGAAGTTTCATCCAAATTGACCCACTGGTTACTGAGGAGAAGAAGTTGACGCACGACGCACGACGGACGCCGGACAAAAGGCGATCACAATAACACACCTTGAGCAAAGCTCAGGTGAGCTAAAAATGTGTGACATTAAATTTGTTGAATTGAGATTCATGGCCAAAAGGAAAATGTTAAAGAAAGCTACGGCAACCTTGGTATAACGTTACTTAAAGAAATAAATATTTTACTTTATGCCCTTCATGTAGTTCTCTAGTTTTTAGGCTCATTTTCAAATAATGAACATGATTTGATCGAAATTAATGTTCTGATGAATTTTCATGAAGATAGGAAGAAAAAAGTGGCATCTAGAGTGTTGAAATATTTTTCTTAAATTTGACCAAGTGACCTAGTTTTTTATACCATGTGATCAAGTGTGAACTTAACTGGGATTTGATGAGGATAAATATTTTGATGAACCCTTATTACTATTTGACAAAAACATAGGTTCACAAGGTTTTTCTATAATTAACCTAGTTTTTGACCCCACATCATCCAGTTTCAACCTCAACTGAGTTTAGATGTTTTAATGAACTTTCATTTAAATTGGATATAAAACATGACCTCTACAATAACAACAAGAGGGCCATGATGGCCCTATATCGCTCACCTGATTTAATAGAATTTCAATGGTTTTCAAAGTTTTTACTCTATACATATCAGGAAAACAAGCAACCCCCTGGTGGCCATGTTTTACAATGAATCAGAATAAATTGAACAACCTTTGCAGAGGGTCACACAAGGAACATTTGTGCTAAACTATTTTCAAATTGGGCCAGTGATTTAGTACAAGAAGATCATTACATATAAGAACAAGAGGGCCATGATGGCCCTGGAATCGCTCACCTGATTTTTTTTTTCACTTTAGCTATATAAGCCCCGCCATCTGGCGGACATAGTTTCCGACCAATCGACTTGGCTTGAAGGAATCTGATAGAGGGTCACCCTAGGAACATTTCTACAAAATTATTTGAAAATCGGCCTGACACTTTTGGAGGAGAAGATTTTTTAAGTTTTCACTATAGCCATAAAAGGCAAAATAGCCCCGACCCCTTGTGGCCATGTTTTTTGACCAATCAACATGGCTTGAAGGAATCTGATAGAGGGTCATCCAAGGAACATTTCTACAAAATTATTTGAAAATCGGCCTGACACTTTTGGAGAAGAAGATTCGGCCTGACACTTTTGGAGAAGAAGATTTTTTAAGTTTGCACTATAGCTATATAAGGCAAAATAGCCCCGCCCCCCCTGGCGGCCATAATTTTTTACCAATCAACATGGCTTAAAGGAATCTGATAGAGGGTCATCCAAGGAACATTTCTACAAAATTATTTGAAAATCAGCCTGACACTTTTGGAGGAGAAGATTTTTTAAGTTTTCACTATAGCCGTATAATGCAAAAAAGCCCCGCCCCCCTGGCGGCCATGTTTTTCGACCAATCAACATGGCTTCAAGGAATCTGATAGAGAGTCACCCAAGGAACATTTCTACAAAATAAGTTCGAAATCTGCCAACCAATTTGGGAGGAGAAGAATTTTGAAGTTTTTTTCGTTTCGTTGCCATGGAAACCAGAATTCTGCATGGATCCCAATAATTTGAAGGAATTCTGGTGAGGTCATTGAGAGGATGCTTTCTGTGAAGTTTCATCCCAATTGACCCACTGGTTACTGAGGAGAAAATGTTGAAGATTTTTTAAGTTTTCACTATAACCATAAAAGGCAAAATAGCCTTTTAAAAATTGAAAATCGGCCTGACACTTTTGGAGGAGAAGATTTTTTAAGTTTGCACTATAGCCATATAAGGCAAAATACCCCCCCCCCCCCCCCCCCCCCCCCTGGCGGCCATGTTTTTCGACCAATCAACATGGCTTGAAGGAATCTGATAGAGGGTCACCCAAGGATCATTTCTACAAAATAATTTGAAAATCGGCCTGACACTTTCGGAGGAGAAGATTTTTTAAGAATTTTGAAGTTTTTTTCATTTCGTTGCCATGGAAACCAGAATTCTGCATGGATCCCAAAAATTTTAAGGAATTCTGGTGAGGACATTGAGAGGATGCTTTCTGTGAAGTTTCATCCCAGTTGACCCACCGGTTACAGAGGAGAAAATGTTGACGGACGCCGGACGCCGGACATAGGGCGATCACAATAACTCACACTGAGCACTTCATGCACAGGTGAGCTAAAAACAAGCCCCGTCTCCTGGCGGCCATGTTTATCAATAGATGGGAATAGTTTCAACAATTTTGGTAGATGTGTGTCAAATTATTTTTAAATCGGGCCAGTACTTTTGAACAAAAAGATTTTTAAAGTTTTAACAATGCAGATATAAGGTTTTAGGAAAACAAGCTCGCCCCTAGCGACCATATTTTTCAACAAATCAGATATATTTGAACAATCTTGGTAGAGGGTGGTGCCCCATGGAACATTTGTGCAAAACAATTTTCAAATTGGGCCTTTGATCAATTTTGAAAGAGGACCACCAAAGGAACATTCCAGTGAAGTTTGGATGAAATTGGATCTGTTGTTTAGGAGGAGACGATGTTTAAAGCTTATTGTAAACGACGGACAGAGAGTGATCAGCTCACCTTGAGCCTTTGGCTCAGGTGATCTTAAAATCATACTTACTCTGTGTTTACTTTGATATAATTGACACTAAAATATAAACAAGTTCCTGAATACAGATGACATGTGTACAGAGGCCTTATGAAGAAAAAATCAGAAAAAAAGAATATGCTGATAATAAGCATATTTTCTGTTCAAAAAATGTTTTCTACTATATCTCAAAATCAACTCTTATTTGTCAAATCAATCATGCTTACTAAAGCAGACAACTCTTAGCAAAACCACAACAAATAGATCTTTAATTAAATAGGAGGATAAATATACCAAGAAGCAAATTCCATTTTTAACTGAAAAATACTATATATTACATTGGAAAATCCGAAGTTATTTTTAGTTTACTAAATATACCTTTCATAAGGTTTTTCTAAAAGTCTATAACATTGGAAAATCCAAAGTTATTTTTAGATTACTAAATATACCTTTCATAAGGTTTTTCTAAAAAGTCTATTTTTAGGAAACTATTTTTAGATAGATCTGCTGATACAAGAACACCTAATATAACAAGAGGGCTATGATGAGCCTTGATTGTTCACCTGAGTTATGCAGTGTGATTAGTAGATTTGCTTGCAAAATCTACTATACTTAATTAGTCAGGTTTTGAAGTCACAGGATGTAAATGCCCCAGAACACACTAAAAGATAGTGCAAACAAGTCTAGACTGAATTACAAATGCAAACATAAGCAAAAGTCAAATATGTAAAATAAATTCTGCTTATTTTTGGGAACCAAATAAAATTACAAGTCTCTGAATGTATAAATATCATATTTAGGTGTGTAATAAAGGATATCACTACACCCCACCCCTAAGTGTGTACAACCACATTAACAAATTACCCTTTGTAAATTGTAACCCTTGGCATGGTAACTCATGACCAAACGACATTCACTAATAGTTCATTGGTCCGGTCTAGCTACATTCGTATCTGGCAAGACTGACTGGTCGTGTTCTAATTCCGTCCATATCTGCCGAAATGTGTTGTCAAACAGATCAAAAGGATGGATTTACGGACGAAAATATTGACTGCCGATTCTCTTCTTGAATGTTTATTAGAAATTCCGTGTCTATTTATAGAGCCAATTAAATTGGGATCCCAACAATTTACACGATAGTTTAGAATAATTTCCGGTATGTTTACATGGCATCCGATAATTGAATTGTCAGTAAAGATGCGAATTCTTTATTAATAAATTTCAATTTGTAATCTTGTTTTTTCTCTTCATGTTTACGCAACACTATTAGTCTTATTTAAACTAAAATAAATTGTTGGATTCAAGTATACACACAAATGCTATAGCTTTATATTTTGCCGATTAATTTGGCATCCCAAAATTTACGACAATAGTTTAGACCAATTTTTGATATGTTTACATTCTTTTTCACTGTAGCAGCCGATAAAATCATGTCAAATAAACTTTTTCAATTCTGATTTTCTTCCGATAAAAAAGATGACAGCGGTGGTAATAATAAAAGAAATGAAAAGGATGAGTCCAAGAAGCTGTATGAGCAGACGAAACGGAGAGGAGTATTTTATAGAAAATGGAAATATGAGTTTAAATAGCTCTTATATGAAGGTGGGAAAAAAATCAGTAATGTACTGTAATACAGCATATTAACAATCAATCTGAAGCAGAGAAACTCTCCTTAAATGAAAGTATACTTATTGAAAATAATTGAAAACATTGCCATTGTCCTGCAGAGGTGTCAGAAAGCGTCTGTATGTGGGAAAGTGTTAATATTTATCATTATTTGATGTTCTAACTTGGAATCAGAAAAGAGTACTGTATAATTTGTGTGTGTTTCCTCTAGATAAGGTCAGGTCTAGTGCATTCCAAAAGTTAATGTTCAACCCGGCTTTGTTTCCTCTAGTAAAAGAAAAAGTTACATTCCTTCTGAAGAAGTAGATTTGTTTGTGATATTTGAATAGCATTTTTTTCCACTTACAGATGCATTTGCGGCAGACAACTTTTGAAAGCATTGTGTCAAAAGGAGACATAAAAAGCAATATCTCCTTTTGCAACACTGTCTTCTATGCTATTCTGAACTACTCTGAAAAATAAACCTGAGATATCAACCCTAACCCACAAACATACACTTGGTGAGGCCTCTGCAGCAGACGACTTTTGGAAATATTGTGGCAAATGAAGAAATTGCACAGTATATTTATATTCTACGGAGAATTTGCTGCGGCATCAAAAAGGGGTGAAATTTGCACATTTTTAGCTAGTATGATTTTTTGGAGAAAAAGACGAGCTGTTGTCGTCACTTGATCGACGTCGGGTAAAAAACATAAATTTTAATGTATTTTGGTTGATTTTGAGAATTGTATATAGTTGGTTAAGTTTTACGTTTAGGTCACTTACTACATTTGCTACAGATGCTGAGTGTGGTCTGTATTTTTTGTGTAAAAAACATCAATTTTGTTGAATTTTGGTTGATTTTTAGAATTGGCGGTGTTGGTTACGTTTTCCATTTTGGTCACTAACATGGAAAATATCCATAATTTGCATAAAATGCAGGATAGAGTTATCTAACTTGATAATCTACATAGGTGTGATGGTTGGGTAAGGTTGTTTAAAGTTTCAATGCAATGCATCAAGTAAATACTGAGATATGGACTCATAATTTAGTTGCACGCAAAACTTTAACCAGAATTTCTAAGTTAAAAAGGGCCATAACTTGCATAAAATGCAGGATAGAGTTATCTAACTTGATAATCTACATAGGTGTGATAGTTGGGTAGGGTTGTAGAAAGTTTCAATGCAATACATGTAGTATTTAAGTACTTGCATGCAAAACCTTAACCAAAGTGTGACGTGGACGCCAACAGCGACGCCGACGCCAGCGTGAGTAGTATAGCTCTCATATTCTTCGAATAGTCGAGCTAATAAGGTATTATGTGGACCAAATGATATATTCAGAGTTTGGTTAAATTAATTTTCACAAGACCAACAAGAATTTATGATCTTGGAAATATTTCATTCTGGCCTGATGAATCATTACGTGTCTGTTATGGTGGGGCTTTGTTTTAGTCTGTATCCCCTCTTACACAAATCTACTTTCAGTACTTTGATTTGTCATTCCAACCACGCAGTCGACCACAATAACTTTTACAAGAGGCCAAGGAGGACCAGTATAGTCCTACTTTTTGAAGGCAAATTAACCCAACCAAATGTTGTATTTTGGTTTGTGTTTCAAAATTAGACAATTCTCCTTTCAAAAGATAATTTTGTAAATCTTAAAAATGGGCAAAACAGACCCAGCTCCTAATGGCATGTCTTTTGACCAATCACAATCACAGGAAGAAGGTCTCTACAAAATAATTAAACAAGAGGGCCATGAGGCCCAGGAATCGATCACCTGAGAATGGGTTATTTAAGACTTAACTCTTTCAGCGCCAATGGCAATATCATCAAGACAAACATTCTGACAAAGTTTCAACATGCTCAAGCCAAAAATGTGGCTTCCAGAGTGTTAACAAGATTTTCCTTAAATTTGGCCTAGTGACCTTGTTTTTGACAGGACATGACCTATATTCGAACTTGGCCTAGAAATCATCAGGACAAACTTTTTGATAAAGTTTTAACATGCTCAAGTTTAAAATGCAGATTCAAGAGTATTAACAAGATTTTCCTTAAATTTGTCCTAGTGACCTAGTTTTTGACCTGACATGACCCATATTCGAACTTGGCCTAGATATCATCAGGAAAAACTTTCTGATAAAGTTTCAACATGCTCAAGTGTAAAATGCGGCTTCAAGAGTGTTAACAAGATTTTCCTTCAATTTGGTCTAGTGACCTAGTTTTAGACCTGACATGACCCATATTCGAACTTGGCCTAGATATCACTTATACAAATATTCGGACAAAGTTTCAACATGCTCAAGCCAAATATGCGGCTTCCAGAGAGTGTTAACAAGATTTTCCTTAAATTTTTCCTAGTGACCTAGAACTTGGCCTAGATATCACTAAGACAAACATTCTGAAAAAGTTTCAACATGCTCAACTTGGCCTAGATTTGATCGAGATACATGTCCTGATAAACTTTTATGACGATTGGATGCAAAATGTTGTCGACGGATGACGAACGACGGACAAAAGGCGATCACAAAAACTCACCTTGAGCACTTTGTGCTCTGTTGAGCTAAAAATCAAACAGATTCTTTCAGGGAGAATTATTTTAAAATGTCACTATAGCCATATGAGGTAATATAGCCATATGAGGTAAAAACAGCCCTGCTCCCTGGCGGCCATGTTTTTCATCAATCAATATGGCTTAAAGGAACTTTGTAGATGGTCACAAATGGGTTTGTTTGTTTATTTGTTGTTTTACACAGCTTTCAACAATTGTTCTGTTATACCTCAGCTTTCCTTGGGTAAAATACCAGTACTTCTGGTCCATTAAACCTGACATTAGCGAGTTAGTCGTAATGATAACCCCACAACCTTAAAGCCAAGGATGGAAAGACATTGCTTCTAATTTAATAGTCTTTGGTACGACCAGACCAGGGATCAAATCTGCGACCTCTCGCAACCAAGGTAGATGCTCTACCACAACACCACCGAGGTGTCAGTCACCAAAGGAACATTTTTACAATATAATTTGGAAATCGGCTGGATACTTTCATAATAATTTTTTTTAAGTTTTCACTATAACTATATAAGGCAAAACAGCCCTGCCTGTCATGCCCAAGGCACATTTCAAAGAAATTATTTGAAAATCTGCCAACCAGTTTGGGAGGAGAATAATTTTAAAAAGTTATTTTTATTTCAGTTGCCATGGAAACCAGAATTATGCTTGAATCCAAATGAAGAAGTCTTAGTGAGGACATTGACAGGATTCTTGCTATGAAGTTGCATCCCAATTGACCCATTGTTTGCATAGGAGAAGATGTTGATGGACAAATGATGCACTTCAAGCGCCAGACGAAGGGTGATGACAATTACTCACCTTTAGCACTTCATGCTCAGGTGAGCTAAAAAGCACCTGAGAGAATCATGAAATACATTTAATAGCACATATTTTATGGAACAATTGGGTCAAGTTAATTGTAACATGTAATTTTTTAGAAGAATTTCATATTAGATCTTTGACAATTAATGTTAAGTATGTAAATTATATATATTCTCAGCAAAAGTAGAAATGTCCCTCCATATTCGAGTAAAGATTTTGGAATATAATAATGTTTTATGTTTCTAAACCCAATACAGACAAATTAAGTTTCATTTGTGCATACTTAACACTTGACAGAATTGTGCAACAATGAAAACTAGAACTATCTCTGAATGTGATTAATACCCGAACGTCGCCCTGATAGGAAAGGTAGTGGAATATTAAGAAACCCCACCTTTAATTCCAACTTGTAATTTTAAAGATAATCTCCGGACAAGAAAAAAGTAAGAAAGGGCGATGAAAATTATTCTACTAACAAGAAAATGTAACAAAGGGCAATAAATCTGTAGTTAGCTAAAATAGAGTTATGGTTCTTGTTCACTGCACTTCCTCTCAATGTGTTGTATCATAGTACGAAGTTTTAATAAATTCCATCCAGTAGTTTTGAAATTATTCTACGCTAAACAAAAAAGAACAAAGGGCAATAACTCTGTAATTATGTAAATAAAAGTTATGGTTCTTGTACACTGCACTTCCTCTCTTTATGCTCTACCATTGTGTAAAGTTTTATTAGATTCCTATAAGTAATTCTCCGGACAAGAAAAAGTAACAAAGGGCAATAACTCTGTATTTAGGTAAAATAGAGTTATGGTTCCTGTACACATCACTTCCTCTCAATGTGTTGTATCATAGTACGAAGTTTTAATAAATTCCATCCAGTAGTTTTGAAATTATTCTACGCTCAACAAAAAGTAACAAAGGGCAATAACTCTGTAATTATGTAAATAAAAGTTATGGTTCTTGTACACTGCACTTCCTCTCTTTATGCTCTACCATTGTGTAAAGTTTTATTAGATTCCTAGAAAGTAATTCTCCGGACAAGAAAAAGTAACAAAGGGCAATAACTCTGTATTTAGGTAAAATAGAGTAATGTGTTGTATCATCGTTTGAAATTTTATTAAATTACAACAATTAGTTTTAAAAGTTATGTTCCGGATCAAGACTCTACGAACAAGAAAAAGTAACAAAGGGCAATAACTCTGTACTATGTAAATTAGAGTTATGGTTCTTGTACACTGCACTTCCTCTCATTATGCTCTACCATTGTACGAAGTTTTATTAGATTCCATCTATACAATATGCAACACAATTAGGAAGTAAGATAAATTATATCCAAGTTCCTGGAATAACATACCTGAAGCATCCTTCTGAGTGATAAATTCTCTACATCTATCTTAGCTGTTTTCACTGTTAAATGTTCTAAATGTGAATTACCTTCTGTCATGTGATTAGCCATCTCGCTATCATTTCCCTGAAAAGAACAAGCATTTAAAAAAATATAATATAACTTATCCCTTTCCCTCATATAGACGTTTTCTGACGCCTCTGCAGCAGACGGCTATTTGAAAACTTAAGTGACAAAAGAAGAAATTGCACAAAACGTGCAATTTCTCCTTTTGCCACAATGTTTTCCCCCTTTTTGTCATAGGTTATCCATTCAATTATGGAGATTTTCTATGTTTTGACAAAATATGTTCAAAGTCATCTGCTGCAGAATTGTCGTATGAGGGAAAGGGTTAAACAAGAGGTGTAAAAACAAAGAGGGCTAGTATTGCTCCACTGCCATAAGGCAAGTTAACCATCTTGACATACTTTCAGCTAAGAAGATTTTTAAAGCCATATGAAGATAAGAGGACCATGATGGTCCTATATCGCTCACCTGATTTAATCAAACTTAAAAAGTTTTCAGTGTTCTTTCCCCTATATGAATCTATGAACAAGAGGGCCATGATGGCCCTGGAATCGCTCACCTGATTTTTTTTTTTTTTTTTCACTTTAGCTATATAAGCCCCGCCCCCTGGCAGCCATAGTTTCCGACCAATTAACTTGGCTTGAAGGAATCTGATAGAGGGTCACCCTAGGAACATTTCTACAAAATTATTTGAAAATCGGCCGGACACTTTCGTAGAAGAAGATTTTTAACTTTTCACTATAGCCATATAAGGCAAAATAGCCCCGCCCCCCCTGGTGGCCATGTTTTTCAACCAATCAACTTGGATTGAAGGAATCTGATAGAAGGTCATACAAGGAATATTTCTACAAAATTATTTGAAAATCGGTCTGACACTTTGGGAGGAGAAGATTTTTTAAGTTTTCACTATAGCCATATAAGGCAAAATAGCCCCGCCCCCTGGCGGCCATGTTTTTTGACCAATCAACATGGCTTGAAGGAATCTAATAGAGGGTCATCCAAGGAGCATTTCTACAAAATTATTTGAAAATCTGCCAACCAGTTTGGGAGAAGAAGATTTTTTAAGTTTTCACTATAGCCATATAAGGCAAAATAGCCCTGCCCACTGGCGGCCATGTTTTTCGACCAATCAACATGGCTTGAAGGAATCTGATAGTGGGTCACTAAAGAAACATTTCTACAAAATTATTTGAAAATCGGCCTGACACTTTCGGAGGAGAAGATTTTTTAAGTTTTCACTATAGCCATACTATAAGGCAAAATAGCCCCGCCCCCCTGGCGGCCATGTTTTTCGAACAATCAACATGGCTTGAAGGAATCTGATAGAGGGTCATCCAAGGAACATTTCCACAAAATTATTTGAAAATAGGCCTGACACTTTCGGAGGAGAAGATTTTTTAAGTTTTCACTATAGCCATATAAGGAAAAATAACCACGCCCCCCCCCCCCCCCCCCCCCCTGGCGGCCATGTTTTTTGACCAATCAACATGGCTTGAAGGAATCTCATAGAGGGTCATCCAAGGAACATTTCTACAAAATTATTTGAAAATCTGCCAACCAGTTTGGGAGAAGAAGAATTTTGAAGTTTTTTTCATTTCGTTGCCATGGAAACCAGAATTCTGCATGGATCCCAAATATTTGAAGGAAATCTGGTGAGGTCATTGAGAGGATGCTTTCTGTGAAGTTTCATCCAAATTGACCCACTGGTTACTGAGGAGAAGAAGTTGACGCACGACGGACGACGCACGATGGACGCCGGACAAAAGGCGATCACAATAACTCACCTTGAGCAAAGCTCAAGTGAGCTAAAAACAAGTGACCATTTTTGTGGTCATTTTTGACCCCAGTGCTATAATTTGAACAATCTTGGTAGAGGTCCACTAGATGATGCCACATACCAAATATCTTTTAGACAAGAAGATTTTTAAAGTTTTTTCCCTATCTATGTAAAACAAATGACCCCGGGGAGGGGTAATTTTTTACCCCATGGCTATAATTTGAACAATCTTGGTAGAGGTCCACTAGATGATGCTACATACCAAATATCAAAGGCCAGGGCCCTCTCCTTTTAGACAAGAAGATTTTTTAAAGTTTTTCCCCTAAATGAGTCTATGTAAAACAAGGGACCCCAGGGGAGGGGTAATTTTTTAACCCAGGGCTATAATTTGAACAATCTTGGTAGAAGTTCACTAGATGATGCTACATACCAAATATCAAAGGCATGGGCCTTCTACTTTCAGAGAAGCAGATTTTTTAAGTTTTGGTTAATTTCCCCTTTTTTCTTGCCCTGGCAACCAAAGTTCTGCATGGAATAGAAGTCTCACAAAAGCTCACCTTGCACTTCGTGCATAAGTGAGCTAAAAAGGAATTCTAGAAAGTACATCGAGAGAATACTTGTTGTGAAATTTCATCCCAATTGACCCACTGGTTACTAAGGAGAAGATGTTGACAGACGCACAATGCATGCCTCAAGATGGACACCAGACATAGGGCGATCCCAATAACTCACCTTGAGCTAAAAATCAACCAACCAACATGGCTTGAGGGAATCTGATAGAGATTCATTCACTCAAGAAAAATTTCTACAAAATCATTTGGAAATTGGCAAGATACTTTCGGCGAAGAAGATTTTTAAAGTTTTCACTATAGCCTTTTAAGGCCAAACAGCCCCTCTCCCTAGCGGCTATGTTTTCCGACAAATCAACATGGCATGTAAGAATTTGAGAGGAACATTTCTACAAAATTATTTGAAAATTGGCCAACCAGTGTTTCAATGGAAATCCAAATTCTGCATGGATAGAAAAATATTTGATGGAATTTTGGTGAGGACTTTAAGAGGATGATTCCTGTGAAGTTTCGTCTCAATTGATCAACTGGTTTCAAATGAGAAGAAAGAACGAGAAACAAACAATAAAAGGCTATCACAATAATTCACCTTCAGCATTCATTTTTCAACAGTATTGCTAGGTATGATTGAAGATTTTCTGGTATCCCATGAATAATTCTGGAATTCCATGAAAGAAGAGGTCATATTTGAGGGAGAAGAAATGTTATAAATTCTTTCACATCAAATATTGTTTGAAAAGGGGGAACATGTCTTGCATAAAGTTCATCTTGAAGAAGTAAGGGAACTTATCAGGTACTTTTCAAATATTGACTTTTTTAATAATCCATATTTTATACTTCTTTTTGATGATACATTATACTTAAGTAAGTACAGTTCATTAATGCTTTGTTTGTATAGGAGAATTTCTCATAAAAATTTGAGTAATATGGTTGATTGTGTATTGTTCACACAGCTAACATCTTCAAAATGTTTAATGGCCCAATTACTAAAATACAGTAAAATGTTTCAAAACAACTGATGTAAGGAACACAAATCTCAGCGGAACAAAACAAACCAGCAGAAACATGTCTAAGTGGATCTTTCAAATTATTCACATATTAGATTTTGTTATGCTTCCTTCATTTTCGTTACACAAGATGTTTAATCTAGGAATATAACATGTAAGCATCATCTTCTCAGCTTGAATGATGAACGACTTAGATTTAAAATATTACGCTGAGACAGACATACAGAATTTGTGAAATCAGTATGTCACTAAAAATATGGGGGTTTAGTGATGAGATGAATGAATATAGCTTTATTAGGGAACAGTTTATAGAAGGGGTTTTAGTGATGAAGGAATACAGCTTTATTAGGGAACAGTTTATAGTAGGGGGTTTAGTGATGAATGAATATAGCTTTATTAAGGAACAGTTTATAGTAGAGGGTTTAGTGATGAATGAATATAGCTTTATTAGGGAACAGTTTATAGTAGGGGGTTTAGTGATGAATGAATATAGCTATATTAGGGAACAGTTTATAGCAGGGGGTTTAGTGATGAATGACTACAGCTTTATAAGGGAACAGTTTATAGCAGGGGTTTAGTGATAAATGACTTAAGCTTTTATAAGGGAACAGTTTATAGCAGGGGTTTAGTGATGAATGACTACAGCTTTATAAGGGAGCAGTTCAAAGCAGGGGTTTAGTGATGAATGGCTACGGTCTTATTGGGGAACAGTTTATAGAAGGGGGTTTAGTGATGAATGACTAAAGCTTTATTGGGGAACAGTTTATGGCTGGGGTTTAGTGATGAATGACTTCAGCTTTATAAGGGAACAGTTCATAGCAGGGGTTTAGTGATGAATGACTAAAGCTTTATTGGGGAACAGTTTATATAAGGGGTTTTAGTGATGAATGACTACAGCTTTATAAGAGAACAGTTTATAGCAGGGGTTTATTGATGAATGACTAAAGCTTTATTTGGGAACAGTTTATAGCAGGGGTTTTAGTGATGAATGTCTAAAGCTTTATTAGGAAACAGTTTATAGCAGGGGTTTTAGTAATGAATGACTACATCTTTATAAGGGAACAGTTTATAGCAGGGGGTTTAGTGATGAATGACTACAGCTTTATAACGGAACAGGTTATAGCAGGGGGTTTAGTGAGGAAAGACTGCAGCTTTATAAGGGAACAGTTTATAGCAGGGTTTTTCGTGATGAATGAATATAGCTTTATTAGGGAACAGTTTATAGCAGGGGGTTTAGTGATGAATGACTATAGCTTTATTAGGGAACAGTTTATAGCAAGGGTTTAGTGATGAATTAATATAGCTTTATTAGGGAAAAGTTTATAGCAGGGGGCTTTAGTGATGAATGACTATAGCTTTATGAGGGAACAGTTAATAGCGGGGTTTCAATGATGAATGACTACAGCTTTATTAGGAAACAGTTTATAGCAGGGGTTTTAGTGATGAATGACTAAAGCTTTATTGGGGAACAGTTTATAGTAGGGGGTTTAGTGATGAATGACTACAGCTTTATAAGGGAACAGTTTATAGCAGGGGTTTTAGTGATTAATGAATATAGCTTTATTGGGGAACAGTTTATAGCAGGGGGTTTAGTGATGAATGACTATAGCTTTATTAGGGAACAGTTTATAGCAGGGGGTTTAGTGATGAATGAATATAGCTTTATAAGGGAACAGTTTATAGCAGGGAGTTAGTGATGAATGAATATAGCTGTATGAGGGAACAGTTTATAGCAGGGGTTTTGGTGATGAATGACTAAAGCTTTATTGGGGAACAGTTTATAGCAGGGATTTAGTGATGAATGACTACAGCTTTATTAGGGAACAGTTTATAGCAGGGGGTTTAGTGATGAATGACTACAGCTTTATTAGGGAACAGTTTATAGCTGGGGTTTTAGTGATGAATGACTACAGCTTTATAAGGGAACAGTTTATAGTAGGGGTTTTAGTGATGAATGACTACAGCTTTATAAGGGAACAGTTTATAGCGGGGATTTAGTGATGAATGAATATAGCTTTATGAGGGAACAGTTTATAGAAGGGGGTTTAGTGATGAATGACTACAGCTTCATAAGGGAACAGTTTATAGAAGGGAATTTAGTGATGAATGAATATAGCTTCATAAGGGAACAGTTTACAGAAGGGTGTTTAGTGATGAATGACTATAGCTTTATAAGGGAACAGTTTATAGCGGGGATTTAGTGATGAATGAATATAGCTTTATAATGGAACAGTTTATAGCGGGGATTTAGTGATGAATGAATATAGCTTTATAAGGGAACAGTTTAAAGTATGGGGTTTAGTGATGAAATAATATAGCTTTATTAGGGAACAGTTTAATGTAGGGGGTTTAGTGATGAAAGAATATATCTTTATAAGGGAACAGTTTATAGCAGCTGGTTCAGAGAACTGGTTAGACTACTTACTGTGAAAAGGCATCCAATAATCTTAAATTTACATTCACTTGGTTTCAATGGACATATCTCTAAATGCTGATTCAGCTGAAATAGAAAAACAATAAAATCATTAAAACCGAAACAAGGTTGTAAAATATGAAATGGCTATTACTTTGTCAAACAAGTAACTGCCAGGCATAGCGAGCAACTAAGCCCAAAAGGTCATACTTGGAAAAAAACCTCTGTTACACTTTATTGGGATCATTTGTATCATTGTAATCCCTTAACAAGCGCATTCCACAGAAAACATGAACACAGGAATGGTGATAATTTGCACATATCCTCTTATAGTGAAGCTTTCCATAGTGTTTCATTGAATTCAAGTCAGTAGTTGCTGAGAAATAGCTAAGACAGAAGTTTCATATGTCATATTATATAGAAATTAAAAGGGAAACTCGAGTGTAAAATCATCAAAACGGAACATGGTGATAAAAAGCAAATCTCCTCTTGTTAGTGAAGCTTCCCAGAGTTTCATCGAATTCAAGTCAATAGTTGGTGAGAAATAACCCGGACAACATTTTCCTGTCATATTACATAACAAGAGGCCCAAGAGGGCCAGTATCGCTCCACGGCCATAAGGCAAAAATAAAATCTCCAAACAGCCCTGCCCCGTGGTGGCTATTTTTTTTACCAACCACCATGGCTTAAAGGAATCTTGTAGAGTGTCACCAAAGGAATGTTTCTGCAAAATTATTTGAAAATATGCCTGACACTTTCGGAGGAGAAGATTTTTTAAGTTTTCACTATGGTCATATAAGTCAAAATAGCCCCGCCCTCTGGCGGCCATGTTTTTCGACCAATCAACATGGCTTGAAGGAATCTGATAGAGGGTCACCCAATGAACATTTCTACAAAATTATTTGAAAATCGGCTGAACACTTTCGGAGAAGAAGATGTTTTAAGTTTTCACTATAGCTATATAACGCAAAAAAGCCCCGCCCCCTGGCGGCCATGTTTTTCGCCCAATCAACATTTCTTGAAGGAATCTAATTAAGGTTCACACAAGGAACATTTCTACAAAATTATTTGAAAATCGGCCTGACACTTTTGGAGGAGAAGATTTTTTAAGTTTGCTCTTTAGCCATATAGGCAAAATAGCCCCGCCCTGTGACGGCCATGTTTTTTTACCAATCAACATGGCTTGAAGGAATCTGAATGAGGGTCACCCACGGAACATTTCTACATAATTATTTGAAAATCTGCTGAACACTTTTTGAGGAGAAGATTATTTAAGTTTTCACTATAGCTATATAAGGCAAAAAAGCCCCGCCCCCTGGCGGCCATGTTTTTCGCCCAATCAAAATTTCTTGAAGGAATCTAATAAAGGGTCACCCAAGGAACATTTCTACAAAATTATTTGAAAATCGGCCTGACACTTTCGGAGAAGAAGATTTTTTAAGTTCTCACTATTTTTTCTTTCGGTTGCCATGGAAACCAGAATTTTGAATGGATCAAAAAAATTTGAAGGAATTTAGTAGAGGACATTGAGAGGATGCTTCCCATGAAGTTTCAACCAAATTGGCCAAGTGGTTAGGGAGAAGAAGTCGTTTAAAGGAAAAAGTTAACGCACGCACGACGGACAATTCGCCATGACATAAGCTCGACTGGCTTTCAGCCAGTGGAGCTAAAAATTAAAAGCAAATTAACTCGGAGAACCAAAGCACCGAAAGTACTTTTGGAATGTTTGTGTTGGAATTCGTAACTTAAGTTAAGCAGGCGGTTGTAAATGTTTGTACACAAGATATTTTTGTTAAATACCATTACTTTCACTCAACAATGAGATATTTAAACTTAGTTAATTCAGATTCATTTTAATCTGCCCTTTTTTTAATTGACAATGGTTTTTTTAATTGACCATGACAACAACATCAAGACCAGATTAACCCACTGCCATAGTTACAATGCTCGTGTGTGGGGTGCAATCGATAATCATACCAGGGAAGTAGCCAGCATGGTTAAGTGTGTAAAGTCTGCAGGATGTAACCAAATGGATGGTCATTGAAGGAAGAAAAAGACATCATTTACTTATTTGATAAAAGCTATCAAAGAAAAATTTGTGCCAAATTATTTTCAAATCGGACCTTACCATTTTTATGATGAGTTGAAGATTTTAAAGTGTTCACTATAAACACATTCAAGTGGACCATGATGGTCCTAAATCGCTCACCTGATTTAATAAAAATTTAATAGTTTTCTATGTTTTTTACTAAATACATGTACATACAAGTAAAACAAGAAACACCCCCTTTTTAACCTGTTTTGATGCTGCTTTGGACCCATGTTTATCAACCAAGCATATAATTTGTGTAGAGGGTCTCCCAACGAACAATTATACAAACTGATCTTGGAATCAGACACGTGGTAACATTATGTACATGTTTCCAAAAATGTCCATGGATATTTGTTTCCTTATATGTAACTATGGAAACAAAATGCTACTTGTAAATGCATAATATAAAAATAAACAATTAATATTGCAGAGAAATATGAGCCTGTGAATCACAGTTCTGCTAATTAGGCCAAGGTATTTGAAAAACGAATTTGATTAAGACAAAGATTGATCAATTATCAATTGGCTAAACCCTTTTCAGTTTGAGTTTGGTCAAACTTCCAAAGAGGAGTTTTGTGGAATAGTTTGTAATGAAACACTGGAAATAAATTTTTGAACCTTCTTTTTTAATCCCTTTTAATCCAGAATTAAACTAGAACTATCACTAAAGGTGATTAATACCCCCGCCCCAACCCCTGACACATATTATATCTCATAGTATTATCTTTGACTCAGGACAATTTGAATATCAGTATCAAAAAGAAATACTAAGATGATATCAAAAAGAAATATACAAATCTAATTTTAAAGAAATTTTGTCAGTAACATTTTCTAATGCATAAAATACAATCCGCATAAAGTACTATTTCCTCATGAAATAAGTTTTGATTTAGTTTTCTAGTTGCAGAAAACAAACAAACAAGAAGAAAATGAACCACAGTCTTTATTCAAAGAGTAACAAGGTTTTTACTGTAAACTACTGAATATTCGCGAGGACCTATTTTCAATATTTATCAAGATTTTAATATTTTGATATTTTAATTTTGAGAATAAGTAGCAGAAGTTTAAATTTCACTTCTGATCGATATATTTTCGCAAGGTATTAATTTCGCGAGGAGATCAGCTTGCGAATATAAGGGAATATAAAATCCTTACGTAATTTAGGTAGTTTACAGTAGCTATAATGTAATATAATATCATGTTCTACCTCTTGACACTAGCACAGCTTCTTGAAGGGAACAGCACCAGACACAATCAAGTGGTCACTGTAGTATGTTGGAATGACATGACGCACCAGATTAGATTTTAACAAAAAAAATCCTATTTCAAGGTCAGAGGTGAAGGTCACAGGGACATGAAATTTGCGTCTTGCACATCTTCTACTCCTGATTAACATTTATGCCAAGTATCAAGTAAATCAGGTTGAAACTGAAGGAGGAGTACAACAGATTAGATTTTAACAAAACAAATTCCTATTTCAAGGTCAGAGGTCAAGGTGAAGGTCACAGGGACATGAAATTTGCGTCTTGCACATCTACTACTCCTGATTAACATTTATGCTAAGTATGAAGTCAATCAGGTTGAAACTGAAGGAGGAGTACAACAGATTAGATTTTAACCAAAAAAAATCCTATTTCAAGGTCAGAGGTCAAGGTCACAGGGACATGAAATTTGCGTCTTGCACATCTACTACTCCTGATTAACATTTATGCCAAGTATGAAGTAAATCAGGTTGAAACTGAAGGAGGAGTACAACAGATTAGATTTTAACAAAAAATAATCCTATTTCAAGGTCAGAGGTCAAGGGGGCATGAAATTTGCGTCTTGCACATCTACTACTCCTGATTAACATTTATGCCAAGTATGAAGTAAATCAGGTTGAAACTGAAGGAGGAGTACAACAGATTAGATTTTAACAAAAAAAAAATCCTATTTCGAGGTCAGAGGTCAAGGTCAAAGGGACATGAAATTTGCGTCTTGCACATCTACTACTCCTGATTAACATTTATGCCAAGTATCAAGTAAATCAGGTTGAAACTGAAGGAGGAGTACAACAGATTAGATTTTAACAAAAACAAATCCTATTTCAAGGTCAGAGGTCAAGGTCACAGGGACATGAAATTTGCGTCTTGCACATCTACTACTCCTGATTAACATTTATGCCAATTATCAAGTCAATCAGGTAGAAACTGAAGGAGGAGTACAACGGAACAGATTTTGCGGACAGACCGGATGACCGACAGGCTGATTCCAGTATACCCCCCTTCAAACTACGTTTGCGGGGGTATAATTATCCAGTTTCAAAGGAAATGTGTGTCTAAATGAATGTGTAATGGATGAATAGATTTGAAAACAACATAGTAAAAGGATATGTTGAAGGAATTTCTACTTTGGTCACAATGCTTTTGAAAGCTGTTTGCTGCAGATGCATGAAAATGCTTCGCTTCGAGAAAATGTGTATGCAAATATGGAAGTTCACCTAATTAAGAGATCATTAATCTCTGAACCCAGTAAATCCTTGCAAATTTCGCCAGAAATAAACCACATCATACAAAAACTACTTTCAAGTCTCTTCAACCAGCTTAGATTTATATAAGCCTGCGCAGCCTGATTAGGATCTTCTTTGTTCGCCATCTAGTTACACAAGCATCTATGACTTCACAATATAATAAACAATCACTTTATAAAACAAGAGGTCCATGATGTTCCTATATCGCTCACCTGATTTAATCAAACTTAAAAAGTTTTCAGTGTTCTTTCCCCTATATGAAAAACAAGTTAAAAAGTTTTCAGTGTTCTTTCCCCTATATGAAAAACAAGTGACCAAGTCATAACAAGTCAAAACAAGTCATTTTTGACCCCAGTGCTATAATTTGAACAATCTTGGTAGAGGTCCACTAAATGATGCTACATACCAAATATCTTTTAGACAAGAAGATTTTTAAAGTTTTTTCCCTATCTATGTAAGACAAGTGACCCCCAAGGAGGAGTCATTTTTTACCCCATGGCTAAACTTTGAACAATCTTGGTAGAGGTCCACTAGATGATGCTACATACCAAATATCAAAGGTTGGCCCCTCTTCTTTTAGACAAGAAGATTTTTAAAAAAAAATCTCTATGAGTCTATGGAGAACAAGTGACCCCCAGGGAGGGGTCATTTTTGACCCAAGGGCTATAATTTGAACAATCTTGGTAGAGGTCCACAATGATGCTACATACCAAATATCAAAGGCCTGGGCCTTCTACTTTTAGACAAGAAGATTTTTAAAGTTTTTTCTGTGTAACCTTTTAATTTCACACATACCAATTATCCCCAATTATCTCTTCGCACCTCAGACTTACCTGTATTTTCTATACTGTTCAAAAAATAAATGAAAGACACACATAAACTTGTACTAGGAGTGTACTATTTCAATGTTATTTATCTTGTTCCATCTGTTAGGGTTAGGACTTACATACTAATTCTAGAATAAAATTATTTTTTGTTATTTTTGTTTCCAGTGCATATGCATATTTATAAGGAGAAAGGTGTTTCTTTAATTGTGTATACATAAAATTCAAATTGTCAGTATGTACATTTAATAATAATAAATAGCAGACATATTTTAATTTTGAAATGTGAACTATCAAGATACAAACAATTAACAAAATGTATCTATTATTTATTTATGATTATAACAGTTATACTAGGTAATTACATAATTATATATCAAAACTATTTTTTAATTAGCAACTATGAACTGATTGCAAATTAGTCTGAGAACAATAATAATGATTAATAGAGAATAGCAGAGGAAGTCAGACTCTGGTTCTAAATGGCTACATGTACAGCCTGAAAACCATGCAATGCTAAAACTAACGCTTAAGAATGAGCTTCCTACCAAAATTGCTGATGAACACAATCACCCAAGAGATGACAGCAGCATTGTTGCTGCGGACATCATGAGTAGTGTCTGAAACCAGGTCCGAGGGTCAACACAGCCGGTGCCCTCCATCTATAACGATATGCTGGCAGAAGCAAGATCGATCGAATGGGACAATTCCACCCAAGAGGTTGTGGCTAATCTACCCACATTCTACGAAGTCAAATCCAGTTTATATAGACAGCGGTCTGAGACTAGACAAATCCTGCCAAAGACAAGGGCGGATGTCAACTTGGAAGGGAAGTGGGAAGAGTCGCTTGCAGGGGAGCCATTTCTAATCGCCAATGACGGTGATGTGGAGCAAATGCTCATATTCGCCACCGTTGACATGTCTACAGCCGAGACCTGGTATATGGACGGTACCTTCTACGCTTCGCTATCATATTTCTACCAGCTAAACACTATCCACGCCACAATCGACGGGTATATGTGTTCCGCCTAGTGTATGGACTACTTCCCAATAAACAGCAGACAATGTACACCAGATTCTTCACACTCATCCAGAATTTCGCCCGTGAATATAACATTCCTCTGTCCCCAGAAACGATAATGATGACTTCGAAACAGCACCGTGGCGTGCTGTCAGTATCGTGTTTGTTGGTGTTCAAGTCCGTGGATGTTGCTTTCACTTCACACAGTCTATGTGAAAAAAAGTACAATATTGTGGTCTTGTAGCTGACTTCAAGGACAATGAAGAAGTGAAGAAAGTTGTGCTACGTGCTTCAGCACTGCCACTTGTCCCCCTAGCCTCTGTCGAAGATGTGTGGTTCCAAACTCTGGAAGATTGTGACAGTGACTCGGTGCCGGTGTCTAAGTTTAAGGACTATGTGACTGAGCAGTTGGTAGAGGGAGAACGTCGCTCCTGGAATCATTACGAGAATGATGGTCCACGTACTACCAATCATGTTGAGGGTTGGCACCATAAAATAAACAAACAACTACGACACTGCCATCCTAATATTTACACATTGATAGACCTGGTCCAGAAAGAGCAAGCTGCTAATGAGGCGAAGCTGTTCCAGCACGCCAACGGTGGAAAGCAGCACCCAAGGAAGCGAGTATACCGTGAGCTTGAGCAAATGTTCATCAGACTATCAAAGCACCAACTGCAAACTAGAGAAATGGACATCATAACGTATGTTGATGCTGCTTCTCACTTAGTCAAATTAAAGTGAATATGTACATCAAAAATATTTCAAGATTTATATCTATTTTGGGCTATGCATGTTCATATTTGTGTTTGTCTTATACATGAAAATATCTATGTTTTCGAATTAATACTTATAACTCAAAATAAAGAATATGAAACTTATATTTATGAACAACTTTGCCAAATTTAGAAACACAACTTTTCAGTACAGTATAGCCATTTGCGCCAATTATCAAATTTCAACTCTATTGTTACATCAAACAACATCCCAACCCCTACCTCAATTTCTATAGGACTAATTAAAGGTTGGGAAAGTGGGAACACACCGTTTCACCCTATAGACATATAAGGCAAAATAGCCCCCGCCCCCTGGCGCTCATGTTTTTTGACCAATCAACATGGCTTGAAGGAATCTGATAGTTGGTCACTTAAAAAACATTTCTACCAAATTATTTGAAAATCGGTCTGACATTTCAGGAGGGGAAGATTTTTTAAGTTTTCACTTTAGCCATATAAGGCAAAATAGCCCCGCCCCCCTGGTGGCCATGTTTTTTTTACCAATCAACATGTATTGAAGGAATCTGATAGAGGGTCATCTAAGGAACATTTCTACAAAATTATTTGAAAATCTGCCAACCAGTTTGGGAGGAGAAGAATTTTAAAGTTTTTTTCGTTTCGTTGCCATGGAAACCAGAATTCTGCATGGATCCCAAAAATTGGAAGGAATTCTGGGGAGATGATTGAGAGGATGCTTTCTGGTCAAATTACGCTAAATACATCCGCTGACTTGCTGATCTACAGTACTATAGTCCCTAAAAAAAACTTTGTTTGCGTAGGAATGAGTGTATACCATCACCAGAATGTATTGAATATATGATATTGAGTTTAAATGCATTGTGAATGTGTATAGGATGCACTGGAAATGATTGATTTGATCACTTATAGTATTTTGACCTTGTTTGAAAGTGAAAGTAGAGAATGCTAAACACCTGGTGAGTTCTTTCTTGCATAATGCATGACCCCACATTTTCTTTGGATTGTTTTAAAGCTAGGAGGTAACTCTTTTCGATGATATATGGTGTGTTCTACATGCGAAACGCTTAGAAGGTGTGACAATTGAGGACTGAAACTGGTCGATTTACATGGAAACAAAGAAGGAATTGTTTTGGTGTATTGTAACTTTCTGTGAAGTTTCATCCCAATAGACACACTGGTTACTGAGGAGAAGAAGATAATAACCTGTTCCAATAAGAATCAAAGTATACAGCAATATCAGAAAAACTTTTATTATTCGAACGTACACACATTTTACATGATCATGAAAATAAATCAAATCACTCATAAGTCTCATATTAATCTGTTTATTTTAAGATGTCCTAGGAAATTCATGATGGTTTATAAGCAGAGATGCACTGAAAGTAGGTTGCAGACTCTTGTTCGATCTGTCAAATTTCACCGTTAAGTGTAGTGATTTAAGTTTAGATGGACAGACAACGGAGAAGTGGTTCCAGTTGTGTTTCCCTTTTAATAGACAGGCAACACCAAACATGTAGGTAAACAGTTGTGGCTCCCTACTAATAGAGAGGCAACACCAAACATTTAAGTAAACAGTTGTATCTCCCTACTTATAGATAGGCAACACCAAACATGGAGGTAAACAGCTCTGTCTCCCTACTAATAGACAGGCAACATCAAACATGTAGGTAAACAGTTGTGTCTCCCTACCATATAGACAGGCAACAACAAACATGGAGGTAAACAATTGTGTCTCCCTACTAATAGACAGAAACATGTAGGTAAACAGTTATGTCTCCCTACCATATAGACAGGCAACACCAAACATGTAGGTAAACAGTTGTGTCTCCATACCATATAGACAGACAACACCAAACATGTAGGTAAACAGTTGTGTCTCCCTACTTATAGACAGACAACACCAAACATGTAGGTAAACAGTTATGTCTCCCTACCATATAGATAGGCAACACCAAACATGTAGGTAAACAGTTATGTCTCACTACTTATAGACAGACAACACCTAACATGTAGGTAAACAGTTGTGTCTCCTACCATATAGATAGGCAACACCAAACATGTAGGTAAACAGTTATGTCTCACTACCATATAGACAGACAACACCAAACATGTAGGTAAACAGTTATGTCTCCCTACTAATAAACAGACAACACCAAACATGTAGGTAAACAGTTATGTCTCCCTACCATATAGATAGGCAACACCAAACATGTAAGTAAACAGTTATGTCTCCCTACTTATAGACAGACAACACCTAACATGTAGGTAAACAGTTGTGTCTCCTACCATATAGATAGGCAACACCAAACATGTAGGTAAACAGTTATGTCTCCCTACCATATAGACAGACAACACCAAACATGTAGGTAAACAGTTATGTCTCCCTACTAATAGACAGACAACACCAAACATGTAGGTAAACAGTTGTGTCTCCCTACCATATAGACAGGCAACACCAAACATGTAGGTAAACAGTTGTGTCTCCCTACCATATAGACAGACAACACCAAACATGGAGGTAAATAGTTGTCTCCCTACTTATAGACAGACAACACCAAACATGTAGGTAAGCAATTGTGTCTCCCTACCATATAGACAGACAACACCAAACATGTAGGTAAACAGTTATGTCTCCCTACCATATAGACAGGCAACACCAAACATGTTAGTAAACAGTTATGTCTCCATACCATATAGACAGACAACACCAAACATATAGGTAAACAGTTGTGTCTCCCTACTTATAGACAGACAACACCAAACATGTAGGTAAACAGTTATGTCTCCCTACCATATAGATAGGCAACACCAAACATGGAGGTTAACAGTTATGTCTCCCTACCATATAGACAGACAACACCAAACATGTAGGTAAACAGTTATGTCTCCCTACCATATAGATAGGCAACACCAAACATGTAGGTAAACAGTTGTGTCTCCCTACCATATAGACAGGCAACACCAACAATGAAGGTACAAGAAGACATCATTTTCTAAGATCAACGCATTCAAGGGCACATAACTCAAGAATGAAAGACAAAGTCAAAGGCTTATCAAGTTAGCTCACCTAGAGCAATTTGTGCTCAAGTGAGCTAAAATTCGGGGTCATATTTTCAGAGGCATGTCTGCATGATATTTAGTTCTTTTAGCTATTTATAAAGAGCCCTATATCAGAAATGTTCCATAAAGCTTGGATGAAATTGTTGGTGACAGACACAGGCTGATTTCAATCATTTCATTTAGCTGTGCTAAAAACAGACATGAACAATTTGTATTATATAAGTTTTATAATTATTCCTATTAATGACCTCTACTAAAAATTACTCAAATTATATTTATATGAACAAGTAACAGAATATATACCTCAGCCCTTGAAGAGAAATTCAAAACACATCCAAAACGGCATCTCAACGGGGCCTTGTTGCACTCCTGCATTTCATGTTCCTAAAATCACATTTACCATGCATAAGGTAAGGAATTACAGTTTATTTAAAATAAAATATATATTTCCAATATTTTAAGTATTTGTTTAATTAATTCTCCTAATTGCGAAGTTGACTGTGAGCAAAAGTGGTAGTAAAATGAGCTATGCACATTGTATCAGTATGGTGAACATTTATGATGAAATATTTCAAAATCCTTTAAACATTTCAAAAGTTATAAAGCAGACACGAAATATAGTCATATGACATTTGACCTGTAATTGCAACCTTGACCATAAACCAAAGTGGTTGTAACATGCGCTCTGCACATCGTCTCAGTATGGTCAACATTTGTGTCAAGTTATTTCAAAATCCTTCAAGCTGTTCAAAAGTTTTGGAGCAGACACGAAATATATTTGTATGACCTTTGACCTATAATTTTGACCTCCACCTTGAACCAAGGTGGTTATAATATGCGCTCTGCACATCGTCTCAGTATGGTTAACATTTGTGGAGAGTTATTTTAAAATCCTTCAAGGTGTTCAAAAATTATTGTATGGACACAAAATATAGTCATAAAACCTTTGACCTGAGATTGCAACTTTGACCTTGAACAAAAGTGGTTGAAACATGCACTCTGCACATCATCTCAGTATGGTAAACATTTGTGGCGATTTATTTCAAAATCCTTCATGCGGTGCAAAAGTTATAGAGCGGACATGAAGTATAGTCATATGACCTTTGACCTTGAACCAAAGTGGTTGTAAAATGCGCTCTGCAGATCATCTCAGTATGGTAAACATTTGTGGCGATATATTTCAAAATCCTTCATGCGGTGCAAAAGTTATAGAGCGGACATGAAGTTTAGTCATATGAGTTTTGACCTTGAACCAAAGTGGTTGGAACATGCGCTCTGCAGATCATCTCAGTATGGTGAACATTTGTGGCGATTTATTTCAAAATCCTTCATGCGGTGCAAAAGTTATAGAGCGGACATGAAGTATAGTCATATGACCTTTGACCTCTTATTGAGACCTTGACGTTCAACCAAAGGGATTGTAGGGTTAGGGTTAGCATTTGTGGCAATTTATTTTAAAATCCTACTAGCCCTTCAAAAGTTATGGTGCAGACACAATTTGTGACAGACAGTCAGAGTCAGAGTCAGAGCAAAAACAATATGTCTCCCAATTATATGGGGGAAATATAATAATCAAATAAGAGTTAAAACCATTGCAGCATAAGTAGAATAATGAGAAAATTTTCCATTTACCATAATATTTTAAAAAGTCGTCCACTGCACATGTTTCAATATGTGTCCATATATGGAATAAGCGATTCGAGTATTTTCGTCTAGAGACTGTTTCGCTCCACCACACTGCCTTTTTTTGCTGCATTTTGGCAGCAATTTTTGTATTCGTACAGCAAAGGATTTAATTATTTCTCCATATCTACTAAATATCACATTCCTGTGATTTACATTCCTGTTGAGTTATTTACCTCTTGATTGGTTAAAGGTACTGGATTCTTGCAGTATCTACAGGCAACAAGTCTGAAATCACACTTGTTCTTGGCATGTTCATCTTTCTCTATGAATGGAATACTCTTCGTACAGCCAGAGTCTTTGTTGGGACATTCAACTGGTCGGTACTCACACTGTGTGCTATGATTCTGAATGGGAAATACATAACTCTAAATAAGGCACTCATTACATGTTCTCAGATCTGTACTGCTAGGATCCCTTAAGGGTTTGCTTCAGTATTAAACCTTACCCACATATAGCTTATTTCTGACGCCTCCTTGGCATTTAACTTTTGAAAACAATGTGGCAAAATGGGAAGTTGCTTATAATGAGCAATTTCTTCTTTTATCTCAATGTTTTGACCTCTCTTCTAAATTTAAACTTTTGTATGAAGCGATTTTCCACAATTTTCTCGAGATGCATTAAAATTCGTCTGCTGCAGATTTGTAATACGTGGCAAAGTGTTAAGAGAAATATTTTAAGAAAGATCCAATTATCTCCTGTCTTTCTTGCATCACTAACCAACACAAAATTCCCACAATGACTTGTTCAATCTTTTGGCAGAAGACTAATGACACCAATCACAATAATTTTTGTAAATCATTTAAAACAAGAAAGCTATGATGGCCTTGGATCACCCACCTCAGTTATACCAACCAGATAGTCAATTACAATAACTCATTTTGTGGTCAGGTAAGCTATTACTAGTGTTAACAAGTTTCCTCCAATTTGGCCTAGTGACCTAGTTTTTTACCGGACTAGGGCCATGTTCAAACCTAGCCTAGATATCATCAAAACACCTATTCTGACAAAGTTTTAGAGTTGATGACTAAACAAAATGTAGCTTTTTATTGAGGGGTGCACAGACCACCATATATGTAATCATTTCAATATCAAATAGTGATAGAATTACCTCCAAGTCCTTCCATGGCACTTTTATTTTACAACCTGGAATCTTATATGAACAGTATACAGGTAAATTACGGATTTCTCTTCGCACACTTCTGTCTGGCACCATCTGAAACATACAAGACAGACTTTTGGATACTTTATTTCGAACTTTAGTTTTCTGAGATTAGTCTGATCTGACTGTTTTGTGTAATGTGCACTGAGACAAAAAGTCAGGAATAAATTATTTGGGAATACGTTCCAACTTGACATGTTTGACGAATAAGTAAGTGAAGTATTGCAAGTATTAAAGAAGTCCCTTACTGATTATGGGACAGAATACCAGTAGCAGGAATATGATGTTTTTATTATGTTGAAATAGTAATAAACGGACAACAGCATTGCAGAAGTGTGTTAAATTGTTCAAATCTCTTTGGTTTTGTTTATGCTCAAATTTGTCTATACATCTATTTGGCAGGTAGAAACAAGATATCCGTGGAACCGATGGATGCTCCCTGGAGTACAGCTAGGACACAGGAATGGTGATAATATACACATGTCCTCTTATAAGGTAAGCTTTGCATAAAGTTTCATTGAATTCAAGTCAGTGGTTGCTGAGAATTAGCCTGGACAAAATTTTCTTATGTCATATCATATAGAAATTAAAAGGGTGATAACTCGGTGAAATATCATGGACTTCCACTCGTTAGAGCAGCTTTCCATAAAGTTTCATTGAATTCAAGTCAGTAGTTGCTGAGAAATACCCCTAGACAAAAGCGGGACAACAGACGGATGGACACCTATATGCTTGTCCCTAAACAAGAGGGCCATGAGGCACTGGAATCGCTCACCTGAGAAAGGGCTATTTAAGACATAACTCTTTAAGCACCAATGGCAATATCATCAAGACAAACTTTCTGACAAAATGTCAAGCTGCTCAACTCAAAAATGCGACCTCTATAGTGTTAACTAGATTGTTCTACAATTTGTCCTAGTGACTTAGTTGTTGACCTGACCTGACCCATATTCGAACTTAGTTTCAACATGCTCAAGCTAAACATATGGCTTCCAGAGTGTTAACAAGATTTCCCTTAAATTTGGTGTAGTGACCTAGTTTTTGACATGACATGACCCATATTCGAACTTGGCCTTGATATCACCAGGACAAACTTTCTGATAAAGTTTCAACAAGCTCAAGTTTAAAATGCTGCTTCAAGACGGTTAACAAGATTTTGGCCTAGTGACCTAGGTTTTGACCTGACATGACTCATATTCGAACTTGGCCGAGATATCACTTAGACAATATTCTGACAACTTTTCAACATGCTCAAGTTTAAAATGTGGCTTCCAGATTGTTAACAAGATTTTCCATCAATTTGGCCTAGTGACCTAGTTTATGACCATACATGACCTATATTCGAGCTTGGTCTAGATATTACTAAGACAAACATTCTGACAAAGTTTCAACATGCTCAAGCCAAAAATGCGGCTTCCAGAGTGTTAACAAGATTTTTCTTAAATTTGGCCTAGTGACCTAGTTTTTGACCAGACATGACCCATATTCGAACTTGGCCTAAATATCATCAAGACAAACTTTCTGACAAAGTTTCAACATGCTCAAGTTTAAAATGTGGCTTCCGTAGTGTTAACAAGATTTTCCTTCAATTTGGCCTAGTGACCTAGTTTTTGACCAGACATTACCTATATTCGAACTTGGCCTAGATATCACTAAGTCAAACATTCTGACAAAGTTTCAACATGCTCAAGCCAAAAATATGGCTTCCAGAGTGATAACAAGATTTTCCTTCAATTTGTCCTAGTTACCTAGTTTTTGACCCGACATGACCTATATTCGAACTTGGCCTAGATATAACTAAGACAAACATTCTGACAAAGTTTCAACATGCTCAAGCCAAAAATGCGACTTCAAGAGTGTTAACAAGATTTTCCTTAAATTTGGCCTAGTGACCAAGTTTTTGACCCAACATTACCCAGTTTCGAACTTGGCTTAGATTTGATGGAGATATATGTTCTGATAAACTTTCATGAAGATTGGATGCAAAATGTTGCCACTAGAGTGTTAACAAGCAAATGTTGACGACGGACAATGAACGACAGACGACGGACAAAAGGCGATCACAAAAACTCACCTTGAGCACTTTGTGCTCTGATGAGCTAAACAAGAGGGCCATGAGGCCCTGGAATCGCTCACCTGAGAATGGGCTATTTAAGAAAAAACTCTTTCAGCTCCAATGGCAATATTATCAAGACAAACTTTCTGACAAAATTTCAAGCTGCTCAAGTAAACAAGAGGGCCATGAGGCCCTGGAATCGCTCACCTGAGAATGGGCTATTTAAGACATAACTCTCTCATGCTCAAGCCAAACATGTGGCTTCCAGAGTGTTAACAAGATTTCCCTTAAATTTGGTCTAGTGACCTAGTTTTTGACATGACATGACCCATATTCGAACTTGGCCTAGATATCATCAGGACAAACTTTCTGATAAAGTTTCAACATGCTCAAGTTTAAAATGCGGCTTCAAGAGTGTTAACGAGATTTTCCTTAAATTTGGCCTATTAACCTAGTTTTTGACCCGACATGACTCATATTCGAACTTGGCCTAGATATTACTTAGACAAATATTCTGACAAAGTTTCAACATGCTCAAGCCAGAAATGTGGCTTCTAGAGTGTAATCAAGATTTTCCTTTAATTTGGCCTAGTGACCTAGTTTTTGACCGGACATGACCCATATTCGAACTTGGCCTAGATGTCAAAAGACAAACTTTCTAATAAAGTTTCAACATGCTCAAGTTTAAAATGTGGCTTCCAGAGTGTTAACAAGATTTTCCTTCAATTTGGCCTAGTGACCTACTTTTTGACCGGACATGACCCATATTCGAACTTGGCCTAGATATCATCAAGACAAACTTTCCGACAAAGTTTCAACATGGTCAAGTTTAAAATGTGGCTTCCAGAGTGTTAACAAGATTTCCGTTAAATTTGACCTAGTGACCTAGCTTTTGACCCGACATGACCTATTTTCGAACTTGGCCTAGATATCACTAAGACAAACATTCTGGCAAAGTGTCAACATGCTCAAGCCAAAAATGCGGCTTCAGGAGTGTTAACAAGATTTTCCTTCAATTTGGCCTAGTGACCTAGTTTTTGACCCGACATGACCTATATTCGAACTTGGCCTAGATATCACTATGACAAACATTCTGACAAAGTTTCAACATGCTCAAGCCAAAAATGCGGCTTCAGGAGTGTTAACAAGATTTTCCTTAAATTTGACCTAGTGACCTAGCTTTTGACCCAACATGACCTATTTTCGAACTTGGCCTAGATATCACTAAGACAAACATTCTGACAAAGTTTCAACATGCTCAAGCCAAAAATGCGGCTTCAGGAGTGTTAACAAGATTTTCCTTAAATTTGACCTAGTGACCTAGCTTTTGACCCCACATGACCCAGTTTCGAACTTGGCATAGAGTTGATCGAGATATATGTTCTGATAAACTTTTATAAAGATTGGATGCAAAATGTTGCCTCTAGTGTAGTTACAAGCAAATGTTGACGACGGACGACAAACGACGAACGACGGACAAAAGGCGATCACAATAACTCACCTTGAGCACTATGTGCTCTGGTGAGCTAAAAATGCGATCTCTATAGTGTTAACTAGATTGTTCTACAATTTGGCCTAGTGACTTAGTTGTTGACCTGACCTGACCCATATTCAAACTTTACCCTAGATATCATCAAGACAAATATTCTGACAAAGTTTCAACATGCTCAAGCCAAACATGTGACTTCCAGAGTGTTAACAAGATTTCCCTTAAATTTGGCGTAGAGACCTTGTTTTTGACATGATATGACCCATATTCAAACTTGGCCTAGATATCACCAGGACAAACTTTCTGATAAAGTTTCAACATGCTCAAGTTTAAAATGCGGCTTCAAGAGTGTTAACAAGATTTTCCTTAAATTTGGCCTAGTGACCTAGTTTTTGACCTGACACGAATCATATTCGAACTTTGCCTAGATATCATCAAGACAAACTTTCTGACAAAGTTTAAAATGTTGCTTCCGGAGTGTTAACAAGATTTTCCTTCAATTTGGCCTAGTGACCTAGTTTTTGACCGGACATGACCAATATTCAAACTTGGCCTAGATATCATCAAGACAAACTTTCTGACAAAGTATCAACATGCTCAAGTTAACAAGAGGGCCAAGATGGCCCTAAATCGATCACCTAATTGATAGTAAATTAGTAGCAAATATTTAACTGCAAATATCTGGGATTTTTTTTATCAGGGAGTGTAAATGAAATTGCAAAGGAGTGGACACTTCTCAAGAAACAGCTTATCAGTAAAGGCCATTTATATCTTGAAATCTAACAAGAACTTTAATAAGAATGGAATTATAAAGTTTTTGTCATTTTGCACCTTTCCTGATGCCGCCTTGCTGCCCTGTTTTTCAACGAAATCAATATGGCTTCAACAGTTTATTTAGAGGGTCACTTAAGGAACATTTCTACCAAATTATCTTGCAATCGCACAAGTAGATTATGGAGGAAAAAGGATTTTAAAATTTGGGTATTTTTCTCACTTTCTGATGCAGCAGCAACCAAAGTTATCAATGAAATTTAAATCTTTGAACAATTTTGAAAGAGGACCACCAAAGGAACATTCTTGATTCGTATTATATTTTCTTAAAATCAGACAAACACTTTCATAAAAATGGAATTTTCAAATTTTGTCATTTTGCCCCTTTTCTGATGCCGCCTGACTGCCATGTTTTTCGACCAATCAGTATGGCTTGAACAATTTTTATAGAGGGTCACCCAAGGAACATTTCTACCAAATTATATTTGAATCTGACAGGCAGATTCGGAGGAGAAGATTTTTAAAGTTTGCACATTTTGTCCCCTTTCTGATGCCGCAGCAACCAAAGTTCTCATTGGAATTTTAATCTTAGAACAATTTTGAAAGAGGACCACCAAAGGAACATTCCTGTGATGTTTTGTGGAAATTGGTCTATTGGAATGATAGGAGTTGGTTGTCATTTGTAGCTAAAAGTTCAATTTACCCCTTTTGAGATGACGCCTGGTTGCTATGATTGTGTAACCAATCAAAACGCCTTAATCAAATTAAAAAGAGGATCATTACAGTAAGATTCATATTATATTTTCTTAAAATCAGACAAGCACTTTCATAAAAATGGAATTTTCAAATTCTGTCATTTTGCCCCTTTTTTGATGCCGCCTGACTGCCATGTTTTTCGCCCAATCAGTATGGCTTGAACAATTTTTATAGAGGGTCACCCAAGGAACATTTCTACCGAATTATATTTGAATCTGACAGGCAGATTTGGAGGAGAAGATTTTTAAAGTTTGGACATTTTGTCCCCTTTTCTGATGCCGCAGCAACCAAAGTTCTCATTGGAATTTTAATCTTTGAACAATTTTGAAAGAGGACCACCAAAGGAACATTCCTGTGATGTTTTGAGGAAATTGTTCTATTGGAATGGTAGGA
Organism: Serripes groenlandicus; assembly: GCA_031761405.1. Classification (NCBI taxonomy): domain Eukaryota; kingdom Metazoa; phylum Mollusca; class Bivalvia; order Cardiida; family Cardiidae; genus Serripes; species Serripes groenlandicus. Next base: position 527,372 of record JASEVX010000001.1, on the reverse strand, counting down.
GTTGGTTGTCATTTGTAGCTAAAAGTTCAATTTACCCCTTTTGTGATGACGCCTGGTTGCTATGATTGTGTAACCAATCAAAACGGCTTAAACAAATTAAATAGAGGATCATTACAGTAAGATTCGTATTATATTTTTTTTAAATCAGACAAGCACTTTCATAAAAATGGAATTTTCAAATTTTGTCATTTTGCCCCTTTTTTGATGCCGCCTGACTGCCATGTTTTTCGCCCAATCAGTATGGCTTGAACAATTTTTATAGAGGGTCACCCAAGGAACATTTCTACCAAATTATATTTGAATCTGACAGGCAGATTCGGAGGAGAAGATTTTTAAAGTTTGGACATTTTGTCCCCTTTCTGATGCCGCAGCAACCAAAGTTCTCAATGGAATTTAAATCTTTGAACAACTTTGAAAGAGGCCAACCAGAGGAACAGTCCTGTGATGTTTCACGGAAATTGTCCTTGGAGTTTGGGAGGAGATGATGTTTAAAGCTAAAAGTTAACGCCGGACGGACGGACGACGGACAAAAAGTGATCAGAATAGCTCACCTTGAGCCTTCGGCTCAGGTGATCTAAAAATGCGGCTTCCAGTGTTAACAAGCTCTTCCTTCAATTTGGCCTAGTGACCTAGTTTTTGACAGGACATGACCCATATTCGAACTTGGCCTAGATATCATTAAGACAAACTTTCTGACAAAGTTTCAACATGCTCAAGCCAAAATTGCGGCTTCAAGAGTGTTAACAAGATTTTCCATAAATTTGACCTAGTGACCTAGTTTTTGACCAAACATGACCCAGTTTCGAACTTGGCCTAGATTTACTGGAGATATATGTTCTGATAAACTTTCATGAAGATTGGATGCAAAATGTTGCCACTAGAGTGTTAACAAGCAAATGTTGACGAGGGCGACAGACGACGGACAAAAGGCGATCACAAAAACTCACCTTAAGCACTTTGTGCTCTGGTGAGCTAAAAAGGGGAACTAATTGACAGGGGCCATGAGGTCCTGGATCGCTCAGCTGAGAATGTGCTTTAAAGAAAACATTGATATTTACGGAACCACTAAGTCCTTCTGATCAATGCAGAAGTGTTCATGCTCCAATCAAATTCGATCTGATCCATTCCACTCCGAATCCAATCCATTCTTAAGGCATTCCTTCACTCATTTTATTCTGAGAGCTTTTTGCCATTCCGTTCATTGTGATTACTTTATTATGCCCACTTTTGATTTACTAGACTGCAGTGTAACAAGTTTGTTATATATGATAAAGGGTTACTATACTAGACTTGTTGTGTAACAAGTTTGTAACATGCTCTGCCGAGTTCCTACTTTTTAAAAGTAGTTGACCAAAACTCGTGCCATAAGACAGTTCTTTACAAGAAACTTACACAACTTTTAGTTTGTGGATCACAATCCTCTTCACCTGCTGGACAGGGAACTGGTTCCTCTTTTCCTTCAAAATGAGTCATCAGACATCCCTCACATGTTCTGTGTCCACATGAAGTCTGTACAGCTTCTCGTAAAACTCGACTACATAACAAACACTTATATTTTGTCTCCAATTCAACAAATTCTGGATAGCCAGCTGGTGTTTGTAGTGAGGAAATGGGAAGACTCATGTTATCTGTAAATGAAAGATCAATCCCTTTTTATCCAGTGATTTGACTTTTGACACTTCACTAGTCATTTTTTTTTTCAATTTTATTACCAATTATACTTGAAAATGTATTTGCTAAATGGTTTAACTATGCTTTTATTGCTGATGATGAACTAAGGCTTCAGGAAAATGGTTTAGTTTCCACTACCCGCCAAAAGGAGGCAGAGTCTTGTATGCAGTATTGACTAAAGCCCCCATCTCACATACACAATTTAAGAAATTGCAGACATTAATTATTTAAGAAAAGTTGAAAAATCGTGTTGATTCATGTGCAACCTTGTGGTTTATGCAAATTTCTTATCCAAACACCACCCTCATACGACCAAACATAACCCTCATAAGACCCTCATACAACCTTCATACGACTGAACATGACAGTCATAAGATATTCATATGATACAACACAATTTAACCTCATTTAACACGACCCCAATACGACTGTCATACGACTTAACACGAATGCCATACGATTAAACACGAATCATTACGATGTCCATACGACTACAAAAATGAACACAATCTCCATACGACTGAGCAAGACCTTCATACAACATATTTTTGTTTATTTTGATCATGTTGGTCATGTAGTATATAAGCTGCATTGCAACAGCATTTCTGTGTCAGTCTTCACCATGTTCAACAACGATTGTGGTGGTGGTTCAGATGACAAACGTATGGAGTTTGTGTTCAGGCGTATGGAAGTTGTATGAAAGGCGTATGAAAGTCGTGTTGAATCGTGTTAAAAGGTATGAAGGTAGTATGAGTTTTTTCCCACGCTCCCCAACACGACTGAACGCATCTGAACACGATCTTCATATGATTGAACCCAACTGTCATACAACCTGCATACGACTGAACATGATTTAAGCCGAGCTGCGTCGTCCATACGACCACGCGAGACCGACCACGACTTAACACGAATGACTACGAATGAGTGCACGACCTTCATACGTTCTAACATGATTTTAGGAAAAACGTTAAATCATGTTCATTCGTGTTTAGACTCATGAATGTGAGATAGGGCCTTAAGAGACAAAGGAGGGACAAATGTTCTACTGGCTTCATACAATTATTGAACATTTTGCAGTCAATTTATATTGTATTGTAAAGTTTTACAAGTTTTACTTGTGAGCCAGATGAACCAACCTTTAGGTCAATATAACATATATAGCCAGAAATTGGTTGGAAAATATGTTTAGTTATAATAAATGAACTGTTACTAAAGAATTGAGTTTCAACTGTTTTTCTACTTTTAGTAACAGCAACCTTGACCTTGACCCTAAGGGCCCTAAACCCAATTCCATGAAAGGTCTCCATAAACTTTTTCTACATACCAACTTTGGTTACAGTATGTCAACTGTAACTAGATAATCAATTTCAACAGTTTTATATTTGTAGTAACAGAGACCTTTAACCTTGACCCTAGGGACCCCAAACGCAATCACATGAAAGGTCTCCATAAACTCCTTCTACATACCAACTTTGATTACAATATGTCAACTGTAACTAAAGATATTCAGTTTCAACCGTTTTACTATTTTGAGTAACAGTGACCTTGACCGTAAACGCAATCCTTTAAAGGTCGCCATTAACTCATTATACATACCACCTTTGGTAACAATATGTCAACATTAACTGAATATATTCAGTTTCATAGGTGAGTTTGACGGCGCCCGACCTCCTGAACAACAACATCATCATTCTTATAACTAGGTTTCAACTGTTTTTAAAACCTAGTTAACTAGTTTAGGGTCCTAATTTAATTGCTCTACAAAAACAAGAGGGCCATGAGGCCCTGGAATCGCTCACCTGAGAATGGGCTATTTAAGACATAACTCTCTCATGCTCAAGCCAAACATGTGGCTTCCAGAGTGTTAACAAGATTTCCCTTAAATTTGGTCTGGTGACCTAGTTTTTGACATGACATGACCCATATTCGAACTTGGCCTAGATATCATCAGGACAAACTTTCTGATAAAGTTTCAACATGCTCAAGTTTAAAATGCAGCTTCAAGATTGTTGACGAGATTTTCCTTAAATTTGGCCTAGTGACCTAGTTTTTGACCCGACATGACCTATATTCGAACTTGGCCTAGATATCACTAACACAAACATTCTGACATTTTTGACCTGACATGTCTCATATTCAAACTTGACCTAGCTATTACTTAGACAAATATTCTGACAAAGTTTCAACATGCTCAAGCCAAAAATATGGCTTCCAGAGTGTTAATAAGATTTTCCTTAAATTTGGCATTGTGACCTAGTTTTTGACATGACATGACACATATTCGAACTTGACCTAGATATCACTAAGTCAAATTTTCCGACACAGTTTCAACATGCTCAAGCCAGAAATGTTGCTTCTAGAGTGTAAACAAGATTTCTGATAAAGTTTCAACATGGTCAAATTTAAAATGTGGCTTCCAGAGTGTTAACAAGATTTTCCTTCAATTTGGCCTAGTGACCTAGTTTTTGACCGGACATGACCCATATTCGAACTTGGCCTAGATATCATCAAGACAAACTTTCTGACAAAGTTTCAACATGCTCAAATTTAAAATGTGGCTTCCAGAGTGTTAACAAGACTTTTCTTCAATTTGACCTAGTGACCTAGCTTTTGACCCCACATGACCGAACATGGCCTAGAGTTGATGGAGATATATTATGTTCTGATAAACTGTCATAAAGATTGGATGCAAAATGTTGCCTCTAGAGTAGTAACAAGCAAGTGTTGACGACGAAAGACGAACGACGGACAAAAGGCGATCACAATAACTCACCTTGAGCACTACGTGCTCTGGTGAGGTAGTGCTTTGGTGAGCTAATAAGAAAGAAGATCAAAAAGTCATGGTGAAGGTCATCCAAAAACAATGATGATATTTGATTGTAAAAGATCACACTAAGGTCATGGTCACATGTTTATAAATCAATGTAAAGGACATGTGACAAATAAATGAAGTTTTTATCATGTTCACAAAGTCAATTATAACAATTTTGCTAAATTTAAAGGGCCATAATTCAGTCATGTTTTCGAAAGGAACCGAGCTCTCATGTATATCTAGCTACTGTATAAGTTTGGTAAACATCGGATAATAAATGATGACTTTATCTTGTTCACAAGGTCAATTTTGCCAATTTTAAAGGTTTTGGAAAGGAACCGAGCTCTCATGGATATCTAGCTATTGAATAAGTTTGGTTCACAAAAAATTGTGGACGGATTACGGATACTGGACGAAGGGCGATCACAAAAACTCATTTTTCACTTCGTGTTTTTCGATAGGAACCGAGCTCTCATGGATACCTAGCTACTGAATAAGTTTGGTAAACATCGGATAATAAATGACGACTTTATCGTGTTCACAAGAAATTGTGGACGGACGACAGACGCCGGACGATGGACGCCAGACGAAGAGCGATCACAAAAGCTCACCTTGTCACTACGTGACTGGTTAGCTAAAAAGTACACTACTTTTGGAAGAAAAGATTTTTAAAGTTTTCATTTTAGTAATTTAGTGCAAAACAGACCTTGGCCATGCTCTTTGATCAATCTACATTGCTTGAAGGAATCGGATAAAATGTTACCCAATGATCATTCCAAAATTGGACATTAAAACTTTGGAAAAAGAGATTTTTTAATTTTTTACTAAGGCAAAACAGCCCTGCCGGGATGACAGATGCACGACAGATAATTTACCATGACACAAGCTTGACTGACTTTCAGGCAGTGGAGCTAAAAACTGTTTAAAGTGGCATAAAATACTATACAAACAAACAAAAATATTTCACATACAGACAGAAAGATGGACGGCTGGAAGGACGGATTACACCATTGACAGGAGAAAGGTGGATTAAATATGAAAATAAACCTATGTACCTCTTTGAATAAAAGTGGTGGCAATAATCAATATCAGTAGCGTCAGTCTGTTCCGTTTTATGTTAAAAGATCCTAATTTCTGCTTTTTAAAATATTCTTCCATCAGCTATAAAAATCTGTCATTCTGAAAATAGAAAAAATTAAAAATATTTATCTGCAAATCAAACCTGTCATTGGAACAATGGTTTGGAAATATTCCAATAACATACTTATATTCCGAGGTCACATCATGAAGAAACTGCAAAACCTCTTTAGACAGGGAAATCTATCAACCATGTAACAAACAACTTGTATGACATTTTTAAAGATGATACTTCTAAACACCTAGTGTAAAAATTTGATTCATCTGAATTTATAACAGGAAGAATATCTAATATTTAGTTCAAAGCATTGTGGGAAAAGGAGAAATTGCTCATCATATAATTATGTTATGATGTGGTTCAGAGTAGTCATTCAAAGAAATTAAGTTTTCTGTTCCATCTCTTCAAGTTTCCAGCCAGTGTGACACACAGCAAGTCGTCTTACCTGAAACAATATATAAATTATATTGGTCATGACACATGAAAAGCAATTTTTTGATCAGTGAAGATACATAACATGGAAAATCTTGATAGGTATAAATGTAAATTATCGAATAGTGTTGAAAACATCATGGCAAAGGGAGAAATTGCTCATCATGAGCAATTTCTCCTTTTGTCACAACGTTTTCAAAAGTAAAAGTAATCTGCTGCAGATGCATCAAAATGAGTCTTAAGTGCTAAAGGCTTTAAAGCATGTTGAATGCTAAAGGCTTTAAACTAAATGAGATCAAACATTAAACACTCGGAAAAAGTGGGGTGAAAAAATTATGATACATTTATGATGTTAAAACAATACTGAATATGCTGCAACACAGCTTCACAGAATATAAAGTAGAGGGTTATTTTTTAACCTATATCTCCCCATGGTAGTTTGTCAGTTATTGAAAGACTGATACAGCAGAATGTTTGAATAAAATGATTATAGCAGTAAAATGTTATAGGAGTTATTTCAAAATCCGTCAACCGTAATAATATATATGAGGCAGACAAGAACAATTGTCATAGGACCTTTGATCTTACATGTGACCTTGACCTTCAACTGAGCTAAACAGAACTATGTGTTCTGCAGATCATCTCAAAATGGTGAACATCTGTGGCGAGTTCAAAATCCTTCAAGTGGTTCAAAAATTACTGAGTGGATTAGAAATACAGATGACCTTGAGCTTAAAACTGACCTGGCAAAAAGAAGCACTCTACACATAGTCTCAGTATGTCACTTAAAAGTAAGTCAAGGCAACTAGGGTCTTGGCCATCCCTGTATCTGGTATAACTTTTAACATGATTGTTGAAATAAATAATAATCCTGTAGACATTCCACAAATAGGAAACAGGCATGATTCTCATATCTATAAACTGTACATGATTCCCAGTTTACTTCTGGAAAATTTAATTCCCCAATAATAACAGTATGCTTGTATTTCAAATTACTCGTCTTTGAAATCAAATGGTTCAGATATGTGTGGTTATTAGCGTCACAATCTGGAGAGTTATACACTGCACCAATTAGTATCTTATCTGTTTTATTCAATCTGTGAATGTAAGTTAAATATAAATGGCTGCTTTCCCTGTCAAACCCACCAGTGCGATGTGAAAACATATTATGTGATTTAAAGCCAAAACCGTTGAATTAAAGGTTAATATGCTGTAATGTTGTGTGTTTGCTACATTAACTGCAATAAATAGTTAAGTCTTATTAAAATTTGACATTCAATAGAAATATCTTTATTACATTATGTTGGATACTCATTTTCACATCATATCACACAATCTTGTTTAAATTTGATACAACAGGACCAACAAATCAGGGCTCCTGGGAAGGAATACAGTAACTTCGTACCCTAGTTAATTTGTACCGTCTATATTTCAGTAGATTCGTACCCAAGTTATTTTGTACCCTCTATATTATTAATTCCTACAAATCTTGTATTGCTAGAAAATGCAGGTAGGCATGTATTTATTTTGTATTTATTTTGTAACGTATGTTATCTCGATCCATGTGTTTTTCATGAGGGATTAATGCTGAAGGTGTTAAAATATTGTATACTGTGTTGATTAAAGCAGAGACATATAAACAGGTTTATATGTCTCTGATTAAAGCAACAGTGTGTTTTATTGGTTTAGTATACACACAAAGTTAGTAGATCAGTTAATATTATTGAATATTAATGTTTATTTCTTTATTTCATTGATTTATATTGTCTATTTATTTATTTAATTGTTTATTTCATTATTTTATTGTTTATTTATTTATTCTATTGTTTTTTGTTTATTTATTTATTTTATTGATTGACTGTGTTGCTTTTTAAAAGATGTTTATTGATTATTACTATTATGACCATTCACAAAATTCACTGCAATAAAATCTGTCATTTGAACTGTTTAATTTGATTTTTAATTCTTCAGATATGTTTAAACAGCTGAAATAAAACCATTCTTCACACTTTGAACACTCTATCATTGTTGGATTCGAGTCATCATGGTGCAATCTACAGTTACAGAAAATATATATTTCTTTAACTATAGGATATTTCATATTTTCAGACTGAAGAGGTGCAGACGGAAAGACAGTGAATTGTTTCTTTTCCAAACAGTTTATTAGATGATGTCGCATTAATTTTTGATCAAATTTTAATGTTTCTGGTTTCTCTCCTCGACTTACATTTACAGCATACGTTATTGCATAAATACCACAATCCAGCCTCCCCCCCTTGTTGTTTCTGTAAATCATATTTGAACAAACAAATCAGAGACTTGTTTGAATTTGCTAATTTTTTGAAAGAATGAAGACTCAAGTACTATGAAATCTATCCATCCAAGGATGTACTTGCGGTAGAGAAGGCCAGTTGTCAATCTTTGCCTTAGGCACATCTACAGCAAAGATTGACTTAGAAGAACTTAAGACAGAGTGAAGGGGTGGCCAGTCGACCAAAGAAGATACAGAGGGAGCAGATGGCACACAGTCTAGTCAGCTGCAATACTACACGAATATCAGATTTCAACTCATGCATGCCATCTTGAAATAGATGAAGACCGTCCTTTGCCTCGAGTTGGCGGCGGACGATTGTCCTACTAAAACCAAATGCATCATGGCTGATGAATACCACATCACTCCACTTCCGTAGCGAAGCATGCCTATAGGTTACTCGTACGAACACATCATTCGAGATAAAAAAAAACGTGAATTCACTACAATCTTACTGTTTTATACACATCAAATCTCAACACCATAGCACTTTTTTCGGCCATTTTGCTTTCGGTCTTACTGGACGGACAAATTATCGTAACCTATTAATTTCATAACCGGTAAAACCCGCAGACACGATATTCGTATGTTTTGACAAATCAAAAAATACTTAGAACAAGTGGGAATAATTAAATTATTCTCGATAAAGGAATGAAAACAAGGAATCTGATATTTGATAATTTGCGTGTAATTGCACTAGTTTTCTAGTTTTAAAATAATATTTTCTCAACCGTAAGTAAACACATCCAAATGTGACGTCATTGACACGCAAGTAACGTCAGTGTAAGGCAAGTAATAAATAAATAACAAAAGGAAAACGACAGAAATGGTAGGAAAGGATAGTTTGACTTGTCACAAATGGATTTCGTTCACTGGAAGGACTTTATGAAGGGTAAGTCGACAACTCTTTTTTACCCGTCATCATTATTTCATGGATTTTATATCTTGGCAATATAGCTAAAAGTTCAATTTACCCTTTTTGTGATGACGCCTGGTTGATATGATTGTGTAACCAATCAAAACGGCTTAAACAAATTAAATAGAGGATCATTACAGTAAGATTCGTATTATATTTTCTTAAAATCAGACAAACACTTTCATAAAAATGGAATTTTCAAATTTTGTCATTTTGCCCCTTTTCTGATGCCGCCTGACTGCCATGTTTTTCGACCAATCAGTATGGCTTGAACAATTTTTATAGAGGGTCACCCAAGGAACATTTCTACCAAATTATATTTGAATCTGACAGGCAGATTCGGAGGAGAAGATTTTTAAAGTTTGGACATTTTGTCCCCTTTCTGATGCCGCAGCAACCAAAGTTCTCATTGGAATTTTAATCTTTGAACAATTTTGAAAGAGGACCACCAAAGGAACATTCCTGTGATGTTTGGTGGAAATGGTTCTTGCGGTTCAGGAGGAGATGATGTTTAAAACCAAAGGTTAACGACGGACGACGACGGACACAGAGTGATCAGAATAGCTCACCTTGAGCCTTTGGCTCTAGGTGATCTAAAAACCTTTTAGTCACCGATTTAGGTCCGTCTATGAAACAGGGCAATGTACACTTACTAAACTAAAATAAGGTAAAAACAAACTGAACATTGAAATCTGCAGATAAAGAGGATCAATCTCTTTTTAAATTCAACAAACACTCAAAATACTTTTTATTCAAATAAATATGTATAAACATTTTGGTTGAAAAATAAAGAAAACTTTGTCTGTTTTTCAACAGAAAAGGCTATATTATAAAAACTTAAAGGCAGTTCATAATTAATGTCATTTTATAAGTCACCCAGTGACCTCACATAAGTGTTCTGTCCTCTGATAATAACTGAAATACCACAGAAATGTATCTCTTTTCCATGTAATTTATTGTGAAATCCATTTTTCTGTGTGAAATTGTATAATCTATACAATAGAAATAGAAACTGGAATACATTCATTGTAACAAAAAAAATCTTATACTTTACTGGTTTTAAAATTTCACATATTTTCATGCACTGCTGCTCAAAGCAAAAACCTATTCTGTAGTTTAATGGTAAAACACCTGGTCTAACAAAAGTTCTGAGTTCAAATCTCAGCAGGTACATGTTTTGAAAGAAGCAACTAAACTTAACAAACTAGAACTATCACTAAAGGTGATTAATACCCCCGCCCCAACCCCTGACACATATTATATCTCACAGTATTATCTTTGACTCAGACAATTTGAATATCAGTATCAAAAAGAAATACTAAGATGATATCAAAAAGAAATATACAAATCTAATTTTAAAGAAATTTTGTCAGGAACATTTTCTAAAATACAATCTGCATAAAGTACTATTTCCTCATGAAATAAGTTTTGATTTAGTTTTCTAGTTGCAGAAAACAAACAAACAAGAAGAAAATGAACCACATTCTTTATTCAAAGAGTAACAAGGTTTTTACTGTAAACTACTGAATATTCGCGAGGACCTATTTTCGATATTTATCATGATTTTGATATTTTGATATTTTAATTTTGAAAATAAGTAGCAGAAGTTTAAATTTCACTTCTGATCGATATATTTTCACAAGGTATTAATTTCGCGAGGAGATCAGCTTGCGAATATAAGGGAATATAAAATCCTTACGTAATTTAGGTAGTTTACAGTAGCTATAATGTAATATAATATCATGTTCTACCTCTTGACACTAGCACAGCTTCTTGAAGGGAACAGCACCAGACACAATCAAGTGGTCACTGTAGTATGTTGGAATGACATGACGCACCAGATTAGATTTTAAGAAAAAAAATCCTATTTCAAGGTCAGAGGTGAAGGTCACAGGGACATGAAATTTGCGTCTTGCACATCTACTACTCCTGATTAACATTTATGCCAAGTATCAAGTAAATCAGATTGAAACTGAAGGTGGAGTACAACAGATTAGAATTTAACAAAAAACAAGAAAATGTGTCCATGGAACACGGATGCCCCGGTTGTTAACTATATTTTAAAACAAAACTTTTATCTAAATAAAGTTTCATAATGATAGGACATCAGGTTCACTAAAATCTAACTTGACCAAAAACTTTAACCTGAGAATGGAATGGACGAACAGACAGACGAACGGACGGACGAACAGTTGGTCCAACCTCAAATTGATACAATTTTTTAAACAATGATATGTTGATTGTCATTTGTGTGAAGTTTCATAATGATAGGACATCAGGTTCACTAAAATCTAACTTGACCAAAAACTTTAACCTGAGAATGGAATGGACGAACAGACAGACGAACGGACGGACGAACAGTTGGTCCAACCTCAAATTGATACAATATTTTAAACAATGATATGTTGATTGTCATTTGTGTGAAGTTTCATAATAATAGGACATCAGGTTCACTAAAATCTAACTTGACCAAAAACTTTAACCTGAGCGGGACGGACGAACGGACGGACGGACGAACGAACGAACGGACTAACAGACCGGAAAACTATATGCCCCTCATACTTTGTATGCCGGGGCATAAAAATCCTATTTCAAGGTCAGAGGTGAAGGTCACAGGGACATGAAATTTGCGTCTTGCACATCTACTACTCCTGATTAACATTTATGCCAAGTATCAAGTAAATCAGGTTGAAACTGAAGGAGGAGTACAACAGATTAGATTTTAACAAAAAATAAATCCTATTTCAAGGTCAGAGGTCAAGGTCACAGGGGCATGAAATTTGTGTGCTGCACATCTCCTACTCCTGATTAACATTTATGCCAAGTATCAAGTAAATCAGGTTGAAACTGAAGGAGGAGTACAACAGATTAGATTTTAACAAAACAAATTCCTATTTCAAGGTCAGAGGTCAAGGTGAAGGTCACAGGGACATGAAATTTGCGTCTTGCACATCTATTACTCCTGATTAACATTTATGCCAAGTATGAAGTAAATCAGGTTGAAACTGAAGGAGGAGTACAACAGATTAGATTTTAACAAAAAGAAATCCTATTTCAAGGTCAGAGGTCAAGGTCACAGGGACATGAAATTTGCGTCTTGCACATCTACTACTCCTGATTAACATTTATGCCCAAGTATCAAGTAAATCAGGTTGAAACTGAAGGAGGAGTACAACAGATTAGATTTTAACACAAAAAAAATCCTATTTCAAGGTCAGAGGTCAAGGTCACAGGGACATGAAATTTGCGTCTTGCACATCTACTACTCCTGATTAACATTTATGCCAAGTATCAAGTAAATCAGGTTGAAACTGAAGGAGTGGTACAACAGATTAGATTTAAAAAAAAAAAAATCCTATTTCAAGGTCAGAGTTCAAGGTCAAGGTCACAGGGACATGAAATTTGCATCTTGCACATCTACTACTCCTGATTAACATTTATGCCAAGTATCAAGTCAATCAACTGAAGCTGAAGGAGGAGTACAATGGAACAGATTTTGCGGACAGACGGACCGACCGCATGACCGACAGGCTGATTCCAGTATACCCCCTTCAAACTACGTTTGCGGGGATACCCCCTTCAAACTATGTTTGCGGGGATACCCCCTTCAAACTACGTTTGCGGGGGTATAATTATATATGAAACAATTATGTTGCGGGGAGTTGTCTTACTTAAACACTTATTACACTTTTATCCAGGACTCTAGTGAAAATATTTTACTCCCTGTACCCTTTTCAAAAGCTTTTATAATTGAGCAATAACAATTAAAACAAGAGTGCCAAAAGTAAAAAAATATGCCTGTCCTGTTTTTTTGAGACCAAGTATAGTGATAATTGGTTGTACGTCAGCCAAACATAGAGAGCGGACACTGTTAGTACAGTTTTGGCCATTTCGAGGGACAAAAGTGTGTAGTGACTAAGATTATGTGGTAAGTTATCGAACCTGACCAAGATATTCTTCACATCAACATAATTATTGTCTAAATTTGGAGATGATCGGATAAAGGCTTCACAAGTTATTTAGCTGACAAGACCAATTTTAGGTAATTTCTATAATTAAAGGGCAATAACTCTCTATCGAATAGAGCAATATGGCTAGTTATCGAACTTGTCTGAGATATTATGCCAATACACATTCTGACCAAATTTGGTGATGATTGGACAAAGGCTTCTCAAGTTATTTAGTTGACAAGACCAATTTTAGGTAATTTCTATAATTAAAGAGTGATAACCCTTGATTAACTAAAACGATATGGCTAGTTATCAAACTTGTCCGAGATATTATGCCAATACAAATTCTGACCAAATTTGGTGATGATTGGACAAAGGCTTCTAAGGTTATTGAGCTGACAAGACCAATTTTAGGTAATTTCTGTAATTAAAAGGCGATAACTCTCGTTTGACTGAAGCGATATGGCTTAGAGTTATCGAACTTGTCCGAGATATTATGCCAATACAAAATCTGTACAAATTTGGTGATGATTGGACAAAGGCTTCTTTAGTTATTGAGCTGACAAGACCAATTTTAGGTAATTTCTATAATTAAAGGGTGATTATAAACTCTCGATTGACTAAAGCGGTAAGGCTAGTTATCAAACTTGTCCGAGATATTATGCCAATACACATTCTGACCATATTTGGTGATGATTGAAAAAAGGCTTCTCAAGTTATTGAGCTGACAAGACCAATTTTAGGTAATTTCTATAATTAAAGGGCGATAACTCTCGATTGACTAAAGCGATATAGCTAGTTATCGAACTTGTCCGAGATATTATGCCAATACACATTCTGACCAAATTTGGTGATGATTGGACCCAGGCTTCTAAAGTTATTTAGCTGACAACTTACTAGATGCCGCCAGCCCGCCTGCCTGCCGCAGGTAAAACTATAATACGTTCCTTTTTTTCAAAACGGGCGTATAAAAAGGAACAGTTATCAACATTGATAACTCTGAGAATCTGTGCATGTTCAAGGTCTGATCAGATCTTTCACTATCCATTTTTTTTCAAACGACAACTTTCATATACATAAACAGTTGTTGACACTAAGTCTGGTACTTATTAACAAATAACCGGATGCCGTTTCATGTTTTACAAATTAAAAAGCAGATAGGGGTTCAAAGTGAAAATGTGGTTGAATAGAAACATATATTGTTCATGTTGGATATGTTCATTTTGGATCAATTACACCATTCTGACAATGTATTCAGATTAGTCATAGAAATCAAGTAATTTACATCAGGCCCTTAGGGGTAAACTTTACCTTTTTCAACATACATCATTATAAATGGGACTTTTGAAAATATTTGTCAAAAATTAAAGTTTTCTCATCCTAAATTGTCTCAAGATTATACATTTAGCCAGATCATGCAAAGTTAGCCATCTGCCTTGGAAAATTGTTGTGTGGAGTATTTTAGTATTCTAGAAAGCCAGGGGAAAATGTTAGGTGAACTGAAGAACAATTGAAAGTAATGTTAAGTTCAAGTCATTCAATCAACCATGGTAAGAGTCAGTTTCCAATTATATTTATTACTAGTTTACAAATAACTGGCATTTGTAAAAATAAATCAGAACACATAAACAAGAGGGCCATGATGGCATAGAAACATAGAACATACGCGGAACATAGAGACATACTCGAGGCTACTGTGCTACTGATTACACGTCAAGCGTCTGTATACTCTCCAAAATGACTAAATAAACTACGCAAAAACTATAATTAAAACTCCAGTAGAATTGTGTTAATCTTACGGGGAAACCCGGTGCACTACTTACTGGTTGAAGTTGTTTTACATGTCGTGTAGTGTACAGTCGTGTTTTACATGTGTGGGACACAATACATTGTTTTATACTGCAGCTATATCATTTTTTTTTTTTTTTAAAATTATGTGCTATAACTTGTTTTAACATATCTGTAGTACCTTATTATCACTCTAGTGTACACTAGGAGCATACACCGTATACATACTCGTCAACAAACTAAAAACAACAACGCTTACGGGGAAACCCGGTGCACCACTTACTGGTGGGATTTACGGAAAAGAAGAAAAAGAAGATGGCCCTGGATCGCTCACCTTAATTATACAATGTACTGTTATGCAAAACACATCAAGACAATTATTCTGAATGCAACCTCCAGTGTTAACAAGATTTTTCTTCATTTGGCCTAGTGATCTATAAATTATTTTTCCTGATATGACCCATATTCCAACATGGACTAGATATCATCAAAACAACATTCTGACAAATTTTCAACTTGCCCAAAGTAAAAATGCGGCCTCCGGAGTTTAAACAATATTTTCCTTTATTGACCTTGTTTCTGACCCCCATATGACCCATATTCGAACTTGAACTAGATATCATTTAGACAAACATTCTGACCAAATTTCAAGATGCTTAAGCAAAAAATTGCGGCATCTAAAGTGTTAACAAGATTTCCTTCAGTTTGGCCTAGTGACCTAGTTTTTTACCCAGCATGACCCGTATTCAAACTTGGCCTAGATATCATTTAGCTAAACATTCTGACCAAATTTCAAGCTGCTGTAGCAAAACATGCAGCTTCTACAGAGTTAACAAGATTTTCCCTCAATTTGGCCTAGTGACCTAGTTTCTGACCCAATATGACCCATATTTAAACTTGGCCTACATATCATCAAGACAAACATTCTGATAAAGTTTCAACATGCTCAAGTTGAAAATGTGGCCTCTAGAGTGTAAACAAGATTACCCTTCAATTTGGCCTAGTGACCTTGTTTTTTACCCGGCATGACCCATATTCAAACTTGACCTAGATATCATTCAGCTCAACATTCTGACTAAATTTCAAGCTGCTGAAGCAAAAAATACAGCTTCTACGGTGTAAACAAGATTTCCCTTCAATTTGGCCTAGTGACCTAGTTTTTGACCCGGCATGACCCGTATTCAAACTTGACCTAGATATCATTCAGCTCAACATTCTGACTAAATTTCAAGCTGCTGAAGCAAAAAATGCAGCTTGTACATTGTTAACAAGATTTCCCTTCAATTTGGCCTAGTGACCTAGTTTTTGACCCGGCATGACCCGTATTCGAACTTGGCCTAGATATCATTCAGCTCAACATTCTGACTAAATTTCAAGCTGCTGAAGCAAAAAATGCAGCTTCTACAGTGTTAACAAGATTTCCCTTCAATTTGGCCTTGTGACCTAGTTTTTGACCCGGCATGACCCATATTCGAACTTGACCTAGATATTTTAAAGACAAACATTCTGACAAAATTTCAAACTGCTGAAGCAAAAATTGCGGCCTCTGGAGCATTAACAAGATTTTCCTTCAATTTGACCTAGTGACCTACTTTTTGACCCGACATGACCCATGTTCGAACTTGACCTACATATCATCAAGACAAACATTCTGATAAAGTTTCAACATGCTCAAGTTGAAAATGTGGCCTCCAGAGTGTTAACAAGATTTCGCTTCAATTTGACCTAGTGACCTCGTTTTTGACCTCATATGGCCCAGTTTCGAACTTGTCCAAGATTTGATGGAGATGAATGTTCTGATACACTTTCATGAAGATTGGATGCAAAATGTAGCCTGTAGAGTGTTAACAAGCTGAAATGTTGACGACGCACGACGGACGGACGCCGGACAAAATGTGTTCACAATAGTTCACCTTGCACTTCGTGCATAGGTGAGCTAAAAATAAAACAGATATGTGCAAATTAAACTTAAATGCATGATAAGTTTTTTCAATATGTTTTTCAAATTCTGTTGTGTAACTTTCTACAATTGCCTATTAATTTGTTTCTTGTTAGGGGAATGACAGTGCTTAATTAATTGTTCTTGCTTTCACACAACCTTTACTTGACTATTAATTGAATTAAGTTAATCGATAATCATATTTATAATATATCTCGATTCACACGTTTTTAAATCGGGTGACAGTGGAACGTCGAATGTCTAAAACGTCAAATTAATAAAACAGAACAAAATGGGAGTGGAAAAGTCAAAAAGGAAAATGTATAGCCTATATATAATTGTTTTAATTATATACCACAATTAAAAGTTTCCACTCCCATTTAAGAAGTGATATTTGTAATATTTATTTGTGTCTTGTTCGTAGTTGATTGAAGAGATATTTGATGATTTAATGTTGTCATGAGGTAGCCTATATATAATTGTTTTAATTATATACCACAATTAAAAGTTTCCACTCCCATTTAAGAAGTGATATTTGTAATATTTATGTGTGTCTTGTTCGTAGTTGATTGAAGAGATATTTGATGATTTAATGTTGTCATGAGGTAGCCTATATATAATTGTTTTAATTATATACCACAATTAAGAGTTTCCGCTCCCATTTAAGAAGTGATATTTGTAATATTTATTTGTGTCTTGTTTGTAGTTGATTGAAGGGGTATTTGATGATTTAATGTTGTCATGAGGCATCTGCTGTTTAAAACCTTTTTATTGGGAAAAGGATTATCACAGTATATAGTTTGAGAACTCTCTTTAAATGAGAACAAATATTGAATAAAGTTGAAAACATTCCGATAAAAGGTGAATTTGATTTAATGTTGTTATGAGTCGTCTGCTGTTGAAAACGGTTTTTTTATGGCTGAGGGGGATAAAGGCTATGCAGAATGAAGGATTGGTTCATACCAAAGACTTGAAAGTGGTATTTCTCTCTATGGTACGAAGTGTTGCAGACGAGTAAACTGGCCTAAGGATAAGCTTCAAATCAGCACTGATAAAATACACAGGAAACGCCGTAAAACCGTCATCTGTTTCATCGAAAGAGTTATATGTGACAGATATATATTATACATTTTAAAATTGCTAGTAAACTGCCACCGTGAGTGATAGGTTTGATACAATGATTTACGTCTGAAAGTAAGCCAACATGCATGTACATCTTTTATATATATAGTTTAATTTATGTATTCAAAGAACCAAAAGGAAAACGTTACATGTTACAAAAAAAGTATTGTATCCTGTGATTGTTCCTTTCCTGGATTGTTTGATTTAAAACCACATTAACCAACAGGGAAGATATGTCTATACATAAACTTCTAGTCATTGTTTGCTCTGTTTCGCCCGATATTCAATTGGTAGATATACTTGATTTAAATCCGGGTAGGCCCCTGCCTTTATAAATGCATTGATAAAAAAAGGTACGAAAATGTAGTGGTACGTAACTTCCTGTAAGTTACATGACTATAAAAGATATTATTAAGTTATAAGCTACTAATTACATTGTTTGGTATAACTTTATCGAACTGTAAAATATCTACTCTATAAATTTTCCTTTTCGACGTTTCCACTCCCATTTTGTTCTGTATTATTAATTCGACGTTTTCGACATTATCACTGTAATTCTTTTAAATCTAATCGAATATACGTGGCAGGATCACATCCACTGAAGCCTGTCTCTTATTTTTATTGGAATGACTTACCAACTTTGAAAGATGCCTTTATCACTTTATTTGATGCACTGCACATGTAATTTATTGGATCTTTATTATACGTGTGAAAGCTCGAGCCAAAGGCTCGAGCGAAGCACGCCTATAGATTACACGTACGAACACATCATACGAGATCAAAACAACAAGAATTCAGTACAATCTTACTGTTTTTCACATATCAAATCTCAACCCCATAGCACTTTTTTTCGGCCATTTTGCTTCCGGTCTTACTGGACGGACAAATTATCGTAACCTATTCATTTCGTAACGGTAAAACCCACAAACACGATATTCGTATGTTTTGACAAATCAAAAAATACTTAGAACTAGCGAGAAAAATTAAATTAAATTCCTTCTCGATAAAGGAATGAAAACAAGGAATCTGATATGTGATAATTTGCGTGTAATTGCACTCGTTTTCTATTTTTAAAATGATATTTTCTCAACCGGAAGTAAACACATCCAAATGTGACGTCATTGCAACGCAAGTGAATTCATTGTAATGCAAGTAATAGATAAATAACAAAAGGAAAACGACAGAAATGGTAGGAAAAGATAGTTTGACTCGTCACAAATGGATTTCATTATCTGGAAGGACTGTATGAAGGGTAAGCCGACTATTCTTTTGTACCTGTCATCATTATTTCATAGATTTTATATCTTGGCAATATAGAGAAGCAATAAACACTTGAAAATGATTGTAAATATTTCAACGGAAGTTATCTTTCGTTACACTGGCCTTGGATATTATTTTAACTGAAAAGGACGAACAATTCTGTTTCTGTATCGACAAAGCTTCATTTCAAGGTAAGATATTGATTATATCAATAATTTGCTTAAGAATATAACTTAATTTCTAAATTATTTGTTAGTATCTGTTGGGAACCATTCCACGATGCTTTCGTCACATCGCGTGACGTCACATGGTGTGTATTGTTTTTGTCTGTATCTGTTCCACGATGCTTTCGTCACATCGCGTGATGTCACATCGTGTGTATCGTTTTTGTCTGTATCTATTTGAAGCCGAAGCCGTCTTGTCAAATGTTAACCCAACTAAAGAAAATAGCTAAACTATCATATCATCGCCTGTCTAGTTGTATTGACTTTAAGACGTTTATCTATATATTGCAGTAAATGTAGCAAACAAACAAATCTACCGTCAATTTCAAATTATTTGCCTTCAATTTACATTTTTTTCTTCACATTGTACAGTTTAACAGTTTATGTCAATGACCTAGTCTTTGTCAAATCATGAAAGTATGACCAGAATCAGTTCACCCTGGTTTTGGGGTATACATAGTAAATGTCTTAAAGCCATATATCCTAGCTCCAACCTGAACGAGAGGAAAACACTTTCATGCCTTCAAACGAGTCCATTGTTTTTAAGAAATGATGTCATATGTGGACTATCAGTAAAACACATAACTTTTCTTTTAACAGGCTGAATTTCTAGTAGTTTCATCTTATTTGTTATCCAAAATTTGTTTATTGATCAAACTCAAATGAGTCCATTGTTTTAAAGGAATGAGGTCATATGTGGGCTATCAGTAAAGCACATAACTTTTCTTTGCTATATACAGTTAGTATATGGAAAGGTCTAGAAGCAAATTTATTTTCAAGGTCATTTAAAACCACATTAACCAACAGGGAAGATATGTCTATACATAAACTTCTAGTCATTGTTTGCTCTGTTTCGCCCGATATTCAATTAGTAGATATACTTGATTTAAATCCGGGTAGGCCCCTGCCTTTATAAATGCATTGATAAAAAAAGGTACGAAAATGTAGTGGTACGTAACTTCCTGTAAGTTACATGACTATAAAAGATATTATTAAGTTATAAGCTACTAATTACATTGTTTGGTATAACTTTATCGAACTGTAAAATATCTACTCTATAAATTTTCCTTTTCGACGTTTCCACTCCCATTTTGTTCTGTATTATTAATTCGACGTTTTCGACATTATCACTGTAATTCTTTTAAATCTAATCGAATATACGTGGCAGGATCACATCCACTGAAGCCTGTCTCTTATTTTTATTGGAATGACTTACCAACTTTGAAAGATGCCTTTATCACTTTATTTGATGCACTGCACATGTAATTTATTGGATCTTTATTATACGTGTGAAAGCTCGAGCCAAAGGCTCGAGCGAAGCACGCCTATAGATTACACGTACGAACACATCATACGAGATCAAAACAACGAGAATTCAGTACAATCTTACTGTTTTTCACATATCAAATCTCAACCCCATAGCACTTTTTTTCGGCCATTTTGCTTCCGGTCTTACTGGACGGACAAATTATCGTAACCTATTCATTTCGTAACGGTAAAACCCACAAACACGATATTCGTATGTTTTGACAAATCAAAAAATACTTAGAACTAGCGAGAAAAATTAAATTAAATTCCTTCTCGATAAAGGAATGAAAACAAGGAATCTGATATGTGATAATTTGCGTGTAATTGCACTCGTTTTCTATTTTTAAAATGATATTTTCTCAACCGGAAGTAAACACATCCAAATGTGACGTCATTGCAACGCAAGTGAATTCATTGTAATGCAAGTAATAGATAAATAACAAAAGGAAAACGACAGAAATGGTAGGAAAAGATAGTTTGACTCGTCACAAATGGATTTCATTATCTGGAAGGACTGTATGAAGGGTAAGCCGACTATTCTTTTGTACCTGTCATCATTATTTCATAGATTTTATATCTTGGCAATATAGAGAAGCAATAAACACTTGAAAATGATTGTAAATATTTCAACGGAAGTTATCTTTCGTTACACTGGCCTTGGATATTATTTTAACTGAAAAGGACGAACAATTCTGTTTCTGTATCGACAAAGCTTCATTTCAAGGTAAGATATTGATTATATCAATAATTTGCTTAAGAATATAACTTAATTTCTAAATTATTTGTTAGTATCTGTTGGGAACCATTCCACGATGCTTTCGTCACATCGCGTGACGTCACATGGTGTGTATTGTTTTTGTCTGTATCTGTTCCACGATGCTTTCGTCACATCGCGTGATGTCACATCGTGTGTATCGTTTTTGTCTGTATCTATTTGAAGCCGAAGCCGTCTTGTCAAATGTTAACCCAACTAAAGAAAATAGCTAAACTATCATATCATCGCCTGTCTAGTTGTATTGACTTTAAGACGTTTATCTATATATTGCAGTAAATGTAGCAAACAAACAAAACTACCGTCAATTTCAAATTATTTGCCTTCAATTTACATTTTTTTCTTCACATTGTACAGTTTAACAGTTTATGTCAATGACCTAGTCTTTGTCAAATCATGAAAGTATGACCAGAATCAGTTCACCCTGGTTTTGGGGTATACATAGTAAATGTCTTAAAGCCATATATCCTAGCTCCAACCTGAACGAGAGGAAAACACTTTCATGCCTTCAAACGAGTCCATTGTTTTTAAGAAATGATGTCATATGTGGACTATCAGTAAAACACATAACTTTTCTTTTAACAGGCTGAATTTCTAGTAGTTTCATCTTATTTGTTATCCAAAATTTGTTTATTGATCAAACTCAAATGAGTCCATTGTTTTAAAGGAATGAGGTCATATGTGGGCTATCAGTAAAGCACATAACTTTTCTTTGCTATATACAGTTAGTATATGGAAAGGTCTAGAAGCAAATTTATTTTCAAGGTCATAGGTTAAAGGTCAAGGTCAAAATTGGATTTTGACTATTTCCCATATCAACAACCTTGTGACCACTCTACACTGAAGATCATTCAACCGATCTTAACCAAACTTGGTATACAGTTAGTATATTGCAAGGTCTAGCAGCCTATTTATTGTCAAGGTCATATGTTAAAGGTCAAGGTCAAAATTTGACTGACTATTTTCTTGAATACAGAGGGGATGCATCCGCTTTGGTCATAGGTTAAAGGTCAAGGTCAAAATTGTACTTTGACTATTTCCCATATCAACAACCTTGTGACCACTCTACACTGAAGATCATTCAACCGATCTTAACCAAACTTGGTATACAGTTAGTATATTGCAAGGTCTAGCAGCCTATTTATTGTCAAGATCATATGTTAAAGGTCAATGTCAAAATTTGACTGACTATTTTCTTGAATACCGAGGGGATGCATCCGCTTTGCGGTGCCCTTGTTTTGAATACTCTGCATGTATGTATTCAAACCACATTTACAAAATATTCAACATCTATTGACAGCACTATTTTCATACTTGGGAGCACAACATCCAATGATGTCATAAAACCTTTTAAATTGAAGAGCAAATGCAAAATAAAAAGCCTTTTACGGTCACCAATTTAGGTCCGTCTATGAAACAGGGCAATGTACACTAACTATATCAAACTAAAATAAGATAAAAACAAACTGAACATTGAAATATGCAGATAAAGAGGATCAATCTCTTTTTAAATTCAACAAACACTCGAAATACTTTTTATTCAAATAAATATGTATAAACATTTTGGTTGAAAAATAAAGAAAACTTAAAGGCAGTTCATAATTAATGTCAGCTTTAACTTATAAGTCACCCAGTGACCTCACATAAGTGTTCTGTCCTCTGATATAACTGAAATACCACAGAAATGTATCTCTTTTCTGTTTTCTATGTAATCTATACAATACAAATGGTAAAATTTAAACTAGTATACATTCATTGTAACAAAAAAAATCTTATACTTTACTGACTGGTAATAAAATTACACATATTTTCATGAACTGCTGCTCAAAGTAAAAACCTATAATGTAGTTTAATGGTAGAACACCAGTCCTGGTCTAACAAGAGTTCTGAGTTCAAATCCCAGCAGGTACATGATTTGAAAGAAGCAACTAAACTTAACTTTATACATGAAACAATTAAGTTGTGCAACTAAACTTAACAATTTATACATGAAACAATTCTGTTGTGGGGAGTTGTCTTAATTAAACACTTATTACATTTTTGTCCAGGCTTCTAATGAAAATATTTTACTCCCTGTACCCTTTTCAAAAGCTTTTATAATTGCGCAACATTGATAACTCTGAGAATCTGTACATGTTCACGGTCTAATCAGATATTTTACTATCCAATTATTTTTTCAAAAAACATATTTCATGTACATGTATACATAATCAGTTGTTGACACTTAGTCAAGTCTGGTACTTATTAACAAATAACCTGATGCTGTTTCATGTTTTACAAATTAAAAACCAGAAAAGGAGATAGGGGTTCTGTTCAAAGGGAAATGTTGTTGAATAGGAACATAATTATGATATATTGATCATTTTGGATATGTTCATTTTGGATCAATTACACCATTCCGACAATGTATTCAGATTAGTAACAGAAATCATGTAATTTAAATACATCACGCAAGGGGCTAAACTTTACCCGTTCCAACATACATTTAAATGGGACTTTTGAAAATATTTGTCAAAAATTAGTTTTCTCAGTCTATATGCATGGTGTTCTCATCTTAAATTGTCTCAAGATTATACATTCAGCCAGATCATGCAAAGTTAGCCATGTGCCTTGGAAGATTGTTGTGTGGAGTACTTTAATATTCTAGAAAGCCAGGGGAAAATGTTAGGTGAACTGAAGTACCATTGAAAGTAATGTTAAGCTCAAGTCATTCAATCAACCATGGTAAGAGTCAGTTTCTAATTATATTTATTACTAGTTATATTACAAATAACTGGCATTTGTGAAAATAAATCAGAACATTCTTCAATGCCTTCTAAGTGTTGTTTTCCATCAACATCCTTGGAAATATTACTGTCTGTTACAATCCTGACCTAATAAAAAATAAAACAGATATGTAAAAATTAAACTTAAATGCGTGATAAGTTTTTGTTTTTTCAAAATGTTTTTCAAATTCTGCTTGGTAACTTTCTACAATTTGCCTATTAATTTGTTTCTTGTTGGGGGACTGACAGAACTTAATTAATTGTTCTTGCTTTCACACGACCTAGGCTTTGCCTATTAACATATTATTGATTCCTAAGTATTTAAATGGAGGAGTAATATAGAGGGTACAAAATAACTAGGGTACGAAATTACCGAAATATAGAGGGTACAAAATAACTAGGGTACGAAGTTACTGTCTCCCCTTGGGAATACAGTACTTATGAACTCATGTCAAAAAACAGTAATACTGACAAATAAATTCAACAATCCATTTGTAAGTAAAGAACGTATCGGTTCAAAGAACATTTATTACGATATAATGCGTTTTTGGAAATATGTAAACAGTCCTAAAGGTTCGAGAATAGTACGGTTGGAGAACGTGGACCCCCACGCTTGGGCCAAAGAAGGCTTTCGCTTCTTCGTTTAATCTGTGAATCATAGGAAATAGTTCATGATGCCATAATGAGTATTTTATGATACTCGTTTAAAGATGTTCATAACGTACAGACGAGCTTTGTTCAAGTTTGCTGTAGATCTAATTACCTACCGAAGGGGATTGTATTCTTGGTTTCCTCAAAATGTTGACTCAAAGTACGGGTGCATGGAAATACCGGAATGTACCGAAATGGGCAGGAATGGACCGTAATAGACGTATGGGAAATACCGGAATGGACTTAAGGAAACACCGAAATGGACCGGAATGGACCTATTTGAAAGAGTGTAAATACCGGAATGAACCTATATAAATAAACTTACAACATAATTTGAAATATAATTTTGTGTTTAAACATTTATTCGTGATCTTTGATTTGAATATGTTTTATTTTGCCCAAACTGTTCTTATTGGTTGAGAGTGAATTTAGTTTTGTTCTAATGTTTCAAAACTCCGATTTTCACAACTATTTCTATATACACAACCCCCGCTTAATTGTCTGGCGCGGGGGTTGTGTATGTAGAAGTTGTTGACAGGGGCGTAAAACCCCGGTAGCTCAATCGTTAGCTACGCGGGCTGTCAATCCAGGGGTGAGTTAGAACCCCAGCTCGACCGACAGTCAAAAGTCCATGTGGCAAGCGTCATTCCTGTTCCACCAATGGGCTAACAGTACTAGTCTATGTGGAAAAGCAGACGGTGGGATGATTGTTGTGTGGATTACTGGTGTGAGAAAGCCAGGAAACACATGAGTACATGTAGTTGAACTGGCCGCCGTGATATGACTGAACAATTGGTGTAAAACTGCGTTAAATCCCAATCACTCAAACAAGATAATTGATTGTTTGGTATTTTACGCCGCTTTGAACAATTCTGCAGTCATATCACGGCGTTTTCCTGGGGAAGATACTAGTATTACTGGTCCATTTATCCTGACACCATCAAGTCAGTCGCAACATCCCACTATGAAACACTACTGGTAAATTTCGATGGACGCATGTGAACGGATGATTGCTGTAAGTAGTAAGTTAAGAATAGGGAAAACATATGACAAGTATCTTTGAAATCGGATCTCATAAACAGGGAAATAAAATGTTTGAAATAACGTATGTGCACGAGAAATAGAAAGATAATGATGTTTATCTTGGTCGTCATAGGTCAAATTAGGTTAAGAACTATCTTGACACTTAACACACATTTGGTATTTTTGCTTTTAATGTGTCGTGTGGTTGTCTTCTTTAACCAGAGCGCCCTTACCAGATCGCTTCAAAACAAACCAACGATCGTACGACTAAGATGAACAACCCAATGAACTGTAACGTCATTTCATTTCAGTATGATTGAATCAAAACAGGGGTATCGTAGTGAACTGGTAAACCTAAAACCTCAGTCCCAATGATGCAAGAAAGAAATGGTTATTTTGGACCAAATCGGGACCAAATCGGGGCCGGACAAAACCGGTGTTTCAAAGATTGTCAAATACTAAAATTGATCAAATCAATCATATCCAGTACAACCTATACACATTGATAATTAATTTAAACTCAATGTCATATATTCAAAATTTTCTGGTGATGGTATACAATCATTTCTACGCAAACAAATTTTTTTTTAGGGACTATTTGACTATTATAGATCAGCATGTCAGCGGATGTATGTAGCGTAATTTGACCTTAAGTGGAGATTACTTCCCTCTGAAAAAGTAAAATACCTCGTAAATAGTATGTAGTATATACTAACGAGTAGGTAAATTTAATCTAATTTTAACTTAAAAATCCATAGGGAGTGCTCCGTAGAACGGTGGAATACACCAGTAACAGATGCAGTACTAGTCACGTGATCAACTTTAAGCTTAATTAGTCGCCGGGACTTATATTTTTAAAAGCTTTTCAGAAATCACTTGGAAGGACGAGTTGTTATTAGGATAAATGTAATGTAAATGCCTCGAATATATATCGGTTGCGATTGTTTACAAACACTTAGATACATTTGAAAAGACATCCATGTTTCCAATGTTTTAAGTTTGTATTTGATTAACCAAGTATTACAGATTAATAAATGATGTTTACGATTATTTTACTCGTCCCCGATAAGACTTGCAACATACGCTAATGTTCAAGAATCATAACAATATCACCATAAAATAACGTCGATTTGTCTTTTTAATAGTAATTCTTTATTACTGAACGTTCTTATAAAGTTTTAAAAAAAAATGTCTTGATTTGTGTAGATTTCATACAATATTTCTGAATTTATGTC
Source organism: Serripes groenlandicus (assembly GCA_031761405.1). Taxonomy (NCBI): domain Eukaryota; kingdom Metazoa; phylum Mollusca; class Bivalvia; order Cardiida; family Cardiidae; genus Serripes; species Serripes groenlandicus. The sequence goes on along the minus strand of JASEVX010000001.1, from coordinate 500,058 downwards.
TGTAATAGTAAAATGTTTCTACGATATGTTACGCTATGGAAATTAATTGACACACGTGGGAAAACTTCCAAAGATGCTCAAAAACTAATTGTACACCCCCTTGAATAGCTAATTATAGGGGATTTAAGATGTTTATTTGGTTCGAAACAAATGAAGAAAAGAACAAACTGAGATAAAACAGATTTCTATAGAAATATGACTTTGATTGAATACTCTCTACCTATAAAGAGAGTGTAAAGAACGACACCTCTGCGAAGAAGAATTTTTCACGAATCGGGTCTTTCGTACCCAATTGTTTCGTCCTTGACACTTTTAAATGTGTCATTAGATTCCCTACAGGCATTTTGCTGGCGCTCTGCATATTGTTATGCATCGTTGACACAAGGGCGCTCATCATAATAGAATCAAAGTTTAAAACATTAGTAGTTTGCTATTTCCATTGTAAAAAGGGAAGGAAAGAATTATAATAAATTAACGTGTTGTAGGGTTCAGTTTATGTTCGAAACCAAGTTTGAAATTATACAATAATTTCTATGAAATTTAACTGTTTAGCTGATATTATATTTTGAGGGTGGTCTATTTTGCTAATATATTGGACTACATTTTAACATTTGTCAAAGTATGATTAAAATTAGGATGCCAAGTTATCATTTTTAAATTTCTCATTGCTTTAAAAGTAGATTGCTGCAAAGGTGTCCATTGTTGACTTAAACAGTGGAAAGGTAAAATGACGTGTTATTGCATGCAAATCCTATTTTGTGGTTTTATTGACAAATTATAAAATTCAGATATTCTGACCAACATCTTGAAAAGTGTATATGTAATAATTATTCCTTAATGAAAGCACTGTATACATACTAAGACTAAAGTCAAAGATTGGCAAGATTACTCATTTCCATTACTGTTTATGATCAATATTGGTTGGCTGTGTGTATGGTCAGGGACACTATATTACATATAGTGTCCCTGGTATGGTCAATCTACCTTAGAATGGAGGTTGATCATAAACAATGAAATGCTTCAATCATTCGATTCGTTGACATACACATGCAAGTTATGATACATTTTCACTTTACCCTACCCCTGAAGTTCCAATATGCCCCGCAGTTGATAACTGTTTTTTTCAACTACTATAATGTAAGTGTTATGCATAACTGCAGTATGGATTTCCGGCGACATTGATGCGTTGCATCGACTTTCTCTTGTGTTCATTTTATTTGGAAATGTGTAGATGGCCCGATCGCCATGCGCCGACGTCACAAAAATCACACCGGCGTATTGGTCGGTTGGCAAATAGTGATGTGGTGGATCATGAGAAAAATCATTTATCAACTTGTCGCTACCTGGGACCAGATCGGTTTAGACGTTTCTTCTGCGGAAATTATTGCCCATATCGAGCAAGGGAGTAACATGTCGTTGCACACATTGTCATTATTAGTATACTGTATGAACGTTATAGAGAGGCTATTTTAAGTAACACAGGATTCCCCACATTATCATTACGATCATTTTTAACGAATTATTTATTAGTCGCCGGGCAGGAGCCCGCGACTTCTATTTTTAATAGGTTTTCTGAAATCACATGGGAGGGGGGATTATTATTAGAAAGAAACACATTTAGATGTCTTGAACATATTACAATTGTGTTTGTTTAAAAACACTAAGTAATGACACATCTAAAATGAAATAAATATTCCGATGTTTTAGGTATTTTCAGTTTCTTTATTTTGACTCGCATTTATGTTTTTTTGTTTTATTTACGAAGACAAAACAGTCCCTATTAGCTAGACTGCTATACTTTATTTGACACTATATACTACATGTAATCAAAAGTCGATAACTACAAACCTTTACGTCGCAGTCTAATTTGTTTACTTACGCGCACCTGCGTGACTCGCGAATACCAACTGCGTAGATCAATCTCCTTTGCAGAGAGTCGCTCTTTACACTCACTTACAAATAGTAAATTATAGGTGATTTAAAATGTTTATTAGGTTCGAAACAAATGAAGAAAAGAACAAACCGAGAAAAAACTGGTTTTAATGGAAAAATGACTTTGAACGAACACCTATCTATAAAGAGAGTTTCAAGAACGACACCTCTGCGAATAAGAAAGAATCGGGTCTTTCGTACAAAATTATTTCGTCCTTGACAATTTTAAATGTGTCATTTAATTCCCTAAAGGCATATTGCTTTCGATCATTGACACAAGGGCGCTCATCATACTATAATTTTGAAACATGAGTAGTTTGTTGTTTTCATTATAAAAAAGGAAGGAAAGAATTAAAATAAATTAACATGTTGTAGGGCTAAGTTTATGTTCGAAATTAAGTTTAAATTATACAACAATTTTCAATGAGATTTAACTGTTTAGTTGATATTATATTTCGAAGGTGGTCTAATTTATAAATATTGGACTACATTTCAACATTCGTTAAAGTATGATATAATTAGGATGCTAAGCTAATATCATTTTGAGAAAAAGAGAAAACTCATGTCTTCAGCGATTTAACCCATATCTCATTGTTTTAAAAGTAGATTGCTGCAAAGGTGTCCACTGTTGACTTTAAAAGAGGAAAGGTAAAATGACGTGCTATTGCATGCAAATCCTAAATTGTCTGTTTTGTGGTTTTATTGAAAAATGATAAAATTCAAATATTCTGACAAACATCTTGAAAAGTGTATGTAGAATTCACAAATCTTATAATTATTCCTTAATGAAAGCACTGTATACATACTAAGACTAATGATTGGCAAGATTACTCATTTCCATTACTGTTTATGATCAATAATTAGTTGGTTGTGTGTATGGTCAACCTACTTTGGAATGGAGATTGATCATAAACAATGAAAGGCTTCAATTATCATTCACTTCGTTGACAAAACAATGCAAGTTATGATACATTTTCACTTGACCCCACCCCTGATGTTCCAATATGCCCATCAGTTGATAACTGTTTATTCAACCACTATAATGTTAGTGTTATGCATAACTGCACTATGGATATCCGGCGACATTGATGCGTTGCATCAATTTTCTCTTGTTTTGTCTTAAAAAGTATTTCTGTTATCCTGTTTGATACGTGATTTGACCTTTAATATTTCCCATTTCGCGTTTTGTTAAACTACACCGTTGCTGAAAATAGTCCTAGATTTTTCCCGATATTGTATCCCTTTGATGTGTTATTTCAATTACGAAAACACATATTTATACTATCGAATCAACACAGATAATCAATTCTCAAGAAAATATCAAATTAACAGTAAATGCATATATTTCATGTGTCGGTAGGCACGTATGAATTCGGAGTTTTAGGCCAATTAACTAGTAACGTAGTAAACAGGTGCCCATTATGTAACGCTAGCAAAAACCTGACCTTTGACCCAACGCTCTAGACTGCAGAGCTCCAGATAAGGTGCGTGAATACACGCATTGAAATGCAGGAAAAACGAATGAAAATATTTGCTGTTCGTCGTATCAAGCATTTAAAAGCGGAAAAATGAATAGAAACAATTTCTGTGCGTCGTTTAAATCGTAAGACAAAATGAAAGTGACACATTTTTCAGGGAAATTTCGATCGTTAAATATAATCGCGGTCGAATAAATTACCCTAACACCGTATGTTAATTTGACACTTCACCGATATGTACAGTTCTTACGATACAACGGAATTGATACACAAATAATGTTTGCTCGCGGGCGAAAAAGATCCGTCTGCACAATCAATTAAACCTGGTTCGTTATTAAAATTAAAATGTATATCAAAATGGAAGAACTGTTGAGTTCCGCAGTAGCAGAATACGTTTTTAATCATTTAATCGATGACGTGGTAAAACAACAGCCAATTAAAAGAAAACATCATGAAACAGTTTTCCCCAAAACAATCCATCTTTGGATACGGGAGTTCCCGTGGTTGAATTTGACTGATGAAGTTATGTATTTTGTCTTTTCGTCCCTAGTAATACACAATGTTTCCCTCAAATAATAAAGTTCATCAAGATTAAGTGATTTACCAATATGATTTAATATTTAATTCACATACTGGTCAATGAATCATTCTTGAAACCTGACTTTAACCCATCGGAAGGGTCTGTTAGGTGTGTTCAAGTAAGAATAAAGTTGTTTAAACATTAGGTTAAAAAACATTAAATATTCCATTTAGTAATGCATTTTGGACAAATTTTAAGTTGTACAAACAATTGATTTCATTATTATAATGACGTTGCATATGGAATAGACCCCCAAAACCAGGGATTTATCTACGTCCCTGCCTATTTCACACTATGAGGCGATCAAACATAAGCCTTTTGAGATACTTACAGAAATAAAATCCATTTGATATGAGTATTTTGTCTTGAAATGCATTGTATACTTAAGTAGTCAAAGGGAGGTAATTAATTAATTTATTTATTTATTTATTGGGGTTTTACGCCGCTTTCAACAATATTTCAGTTATATCACGGCGACAGTTCACCTATTCATGATCCCTGGGTAAACAAACCAGTACTAGGCTAGTAAAGGTGCCTTGCTCCAAGGGCACTCCACCCACCCGGTTTCAAAATCCCCGACGCTAACCACTTGACCACAGCGGATTCCGGGAGGTAATTAAACAAGATTTATAAACATGAATAAAATGTTTATTTAAGTAAATTGTAAATTCAAAATAGTGCAGTAAAAGGAACAAATGCTTATATTGAGCAATTTTTCACGTTTTAATAATGCTTTCTGCTGCAGTACCATCAACAACATGTTGTCATTATGATGAACATTTCTCTCTCTTTTGTGTTCATGGTCGGATACACAGCAAGCGTATATAGTTGAAATCAGAGTTGTTAATTTACTGTTTAAACTGTTACATGGATACATAGGTAGTGGAATGCCTATTTAAGGTAAGAAGCATTATACATAAGTTAAAAACATGTTGACCTTCCTTATTTTGGGGTGATGAGCTTCCTGTAGTGATTCACTCTTTAATAATTATTATAGGGAGTGAAACATATTTGACCCAAGTAATTGTATGGAGCTCTGTATTACAGAGATGCCAACACATTTGTGAAAGTATCGTTGTGCATTTTTATTTGTTTCCTTAAGATGATAGTAGAAAAACAAAATGACATACATGTTAACACCTAAACGCACACAGGGAAATCTCACCGTGTTGTCTCAGTTTCCAACTTGAAAACGGTGTTTTAATTATATACCATTCATTTATATTCATCTGTCATTCGGGCAAAGGTGCGCGTCAAAATGCTTGTTTTATCAAGAAAAGCGTCTATTTGTGGGAAAGGGTTAAGCATGTTAGTCATTATCTATTGTTATTACCATCCGCAACAGGGTTGTCATGATGCATTTAATTTATCAGGGATCAGCCAATCATATATCCATACCACTACAGTATTGAGACACTTATAACATATTTATACTTTTCACATTTTTAACATAAAATTGTTTGCAGAAGATTTGTGCACATTTCAAATATTGAAGCCTTTATCCTATGGTGTAGATACTTTCTGATGACAGACATCTTTAGAACACATTTTGACTGAAATAGAACTTGCTCAATTCAAGTAATTCCAATATGCCCATAATATTTTCTCCCCCTTTGTATTATACCTCCATTTATAAAGCTTTTGATATTTTTTTGAAAAGATATGTTCAAATTCGTTTGCTGCAGATGTGTTGTATGTGGGAAAGGGTTAATTAACAAACCATGAAACAAGCTTTAAAAACAATGAAGCAAAATTAGATGATATCAATAAGGTTTTACTCAAAGGGTAAAGTAAGAAATATTATGAAAAAAACATAGTATGCAACAGTGCGGCTAGCATATTTTACCCGTTATGCTACTACATTATGCATGTTTAATTTTTAAAATAAATCCTGTTTTACCCATACATTTTTCACAATTATCCTTTACACCCAGTATATTACAGTATATATTGAACATTTCCAGGACAATATATATGGACAAAGATTATTTATAATCATGAAATAGACTAGATTGTCTTAAAACTACTAAGTCTTAAAGCGAGTTTAAAACAAACAAAAAACATGATCAAATGCAATTTTTAATTACCTTTTCAAAATAATTCGTTACCAGTACTTTCAGTACTTTGATTATCATAGCGTATAGACACTATAGAGACACATTTAGAGTATTTTCCTCTGTAATGACAATTCGGAGGCCTCTGGTCAGACAGTGTGCGTGTGGTCTTTCTTCCAGCGAGGTTCCCGTTTTGAATCTGCGCTACGTAGTACAATATGCAGACAACCAGTATTATTTAGGAAAATCGTTTCTATTTTATGTATCGAAAACCTGGCGTCAAATTTAATAAAAAACCCGCAAATAAAGATTGTGTTGTTATCTTCTCCAACAAAACAATGAAAATGTAAGTTGATGATGTTATTGGGCGGGACCTACGTATAAGAATGCTTTCAAGGGGTGTAGCCTAAGTATTGTAATAAATAATCATCCGCCATTCTTTTTTCATTTCACGATAACAAAATTGCTTTCCAAATAAAAAATTAATATAATCTGTATATTTAATAATTTTTTCGCTCTGCATAGATTGTAGGTATAAAATAAAAGAAATTTTACGTTGCAGGAGCGATAAATGGGTTCGTATTGCACGACTCGTAGCGTGGGAAAACCCATATCTTACTCGACCTTCGGTCTCGTAAAATATAGACTTACCTTGCTACTTGTCGTGTAATACTATAGGTTATTGACCCTGTAGGCTACTGTGAAATCATCGTTTGACCGAGTTCTTGGGTTGACGTTGCCGAGCTTGCAAGGCTACGTTCGCCAAAGAACGAGGTCCAACAAAAGATTTATCATACCAGTGTTGTACGTCACGTAATCTGCTTATTGCATGATAAAATACGTTATATATATAACACAAGAGAAAGTTGATGCAAGGCATCAATGTCGCCGGAAAAGACTGCATTGATTTATTTATGTATTCTTGACTTTCCTTAGTCTATTCAAACATTAGGAACGTAGTAATGAAAACATTTGCTTATAAATTTTATATACATACCTATACATTAGGGTATCTATAAAAAATTAACGAAATGTGTACACATTTATCTGGCTTAAATTTAATTTTGCTGTTGTTACTTATTTAAATAATAGTATTCATTCATATAAGTTCAATGTTTGTCAATCTTATTCGAATCACAAGGTAAATATCCTGGTATTGCTTTAAAGGGAGGTAATTTGAAGAAAACAAAAGTCTTCAAAAGGAGAAATATATCAGCATTACCGTCTACAGTTTAAATTGTTCTATTGTTTGTGGATTTAAAAATGTTCTTTTTTTCTTATTTCTACATGTACAACGAAATATTGCGGCTTCTCTTTGACGCTTTGCGTCAAACATTCGTCTTGTACTTGTCTAAAATAAAATAATATCACTCGCTTTTTCATATCGAAATGCGCATGCGCGAAAATCGATGTTAAAGGTCACGAAACTACACAACAGAATAGGGTCTATATTTAGCTTAGAAACAGTTCCTACTTTAGATATTCAAGGATTAAAATTATTAAATGAATTCTACACAAATCAAGACATCTCTTTGAATATGAAAACAACATTTAGTAAGTTAAAATTGCTATTAAAAGGAGAATTCGAAATTGACCTCAATGATGACACATAAGAGTCTGCATTAGGGGGTGTTGGTTCACGTCTTGAAGGGACCACTTTTGTCTTCGTAAATAAGACAAAAAACTTAAATGCGAGTGAAATAAAAAAAACTGCAAACATTAAAAAATCGGAATATTTATTTCATTTTAGATGTGTCATTTATTAGTGTTCGTAAACAACCACAATTGTAATATGTTCAAATCATCTAGATTTGTTTCTTTCTAATAATAAGCCGCCCTCCCATGTGACTTCCGAAAAGCTATTAAAAATAGAAGTCGCGGGCTTCTGCCCGGCGACTAATGACGGAATACTTAGGAAATATATCTCATTTTGAGTGACTTACCGGCTCGTATTTCACGATTGGGAGTTCAGGTGTGTAGTAATTAATCACGAAGGCCGAATGGCCTGAGTGATTAATTTATACACACCTGAACGACACATCGTGATATAAGAGCCGGTATATCACTCAAAATGAGATCTATTACAATTATAGCACTTGTTTAACAATCGTGTGGATGGATGTACTCATTTGATGTATGATATTTATCCATTTCTCCGGACGCGGAAATCTCCATTTTGCCTTCGCCATATCATATTCTCCATTTTGCTGACCGAACTTTTCATTTGCATCTGCCGAAATCACTCCACTTCTGAAATTATAATTAATAACATATTAAAAGTATAAATAACAAAAGCTTCATTTTTCAAAATCAAGTAGAATGTACATGCATAACATATGTAAGTGTGTATACAGCTATCATTGCGAGGACCTGTGCAATGTGAGCATATTTTGCTTTCTGAGGACTTACACTCGGGCCCTCTAAATGTGTTTGCATAGAACCAAACATATTGGTATCTATACTGTAAAAATGACGAGGTCCTCAAATTGATGGTTCTTAAAGTATTTTTTACACACGTGATTCAAATTTGTGTTAAGGGGCTTCCATGGGATCACAGGTAAAAAGAACCCTCACATATACATGTATGCAAACACTATAACTCACGATCACTATGCAAAATATGTCAAATCTGATCTAGACAAACACTGTTTGATTATGAGTAAATAATACCATTTATTTCTAAAATGTAGTCAGCGTCTCTCTAAATGGAGGGCACTGATATGTCAACTCAAAATAATACATTTGGACTAATTCTGACAACACAATCATAAAATGACAACATTTATTTGACATTTCATTTATTCCCCAAGAAAGCTAGCTTTTGATGAGCAGAAATATCCATTTCGCTAAATCTAAAGCAGAAATATCCATTTCATTCTCCATTTTGATAACCTAAATTTTCAGTTGCATCCGTCGAATGTCTCAGTTTCTGAAATAATTACGGAATGGAGAGATTTGTTTTCGTTTTCATGGAGGTATGGAAAAAACCCACCTGATCACACACTATGAAGCGGTTTCATAGAATGTGTGATCAGGTTGTTTTTTTCCATACCTCCATGAAAACGAAAAAAAAATCTCCATTCCTTATAATTTTGCATTAATTTAGCTATTACAGTGAGTAATACATTTTATGTAAAACAAAATATGATCCGAGTAATGTAGACCAACTCTCGTACTGTCGTAGTTTTCCGTGTCAGCCATATGTGTTTACATTGACAGCAGCCATCTTTGTTTACATTGTAAAAAAGTAGTACCGATCGCCGAGGTAAATTTTGTTATGAGGTTATGAAAAAAATATCTCAGCCAATCAAAGACAAGCACGAGTGGTGAATGCAAACAAAACTAAAATATTAATAAATAACATGAAACAAAATCAAAGCGCCGATGGGACTGTAGTGGCGATTGTGTACCCAATCTTGCAACGAGAACCTCGATGTAGGCCTTGCAAATTGAAACAAAATTACTATTTGGCCCATTGGTGGAGAACAAATGGCGCTAGTCACAACGACTTTTGTCAATCATTGGAAAGAATGACTGGTCAAGCCGTGATTCAACCTTACGAGCCCCTTAGCCCAATGAACGGATGACCCTCGTCGTTACCTACTGAGCTATCGCTGCTCGGCAGGTGAAATTTAAAAAATATATTTTAGAACACCTTAGAAACTGGCATCCATCACTTCTTATGATTGACAAAATCCATTATGACTAGTGTCATTCTTTTTTCTAAATAGTATATATGGGAAGGTAGCCAGTTGCCTGGAACAAATGGTGTGTGGAGTCCTTGTGCCAGAAGGTCTGGTAACACACGTTAGGTGAACTGGTCAGCGTGATATGACTAAACTATCGTTGAAAACGGCCTTAAACCACAATCAATTAATCAATCGTAAGGCCCGACCTAAAAGTCAAGAGATTCAGAATCCTAAATAAAAACAGACGAAGAAAGGGTTTTTTAAGCACACTATGCTAATGGCAAGATGCCGGCTGGTTACATTTAGAACTTTAACAGCAATATTGAGCTAGAGGTTAAATCTTACACACGGCGCAAGATCTCGCGATATCTTTATCAGTGTGTGTCAGCTTGCGTTGGTATTCGATCTAGAATTACAAATTGATATTTGACGTTAATTGGGTGACGACTAACATTTTACAATACTTTTCAAAGTATACTGAAGGGATAACGAAACGCATATAAACATGATTGTATTAATTTAAACTACATCATGTCTACATTTGTTACTTGAGTATTAAGAACGTTTCCCTTTGAGTAACTTTGAAAAAAAGTGGGACTTATTTCTCAGTATCTGAAACTTCCCAGGTATCTGGTATCGCAACGCTGTTGCAACTCTAAATGTTCTGTGTTCTGTTCATCGGTCCTCTTCATTGGACTATTTTCCCATTCTTCCAACAGGATAATTATTGAATGACAAACAATAGCGAGGGTTTTCTTTTAAAGCATTTTCCACGTTGTTTTGAAACAGAATGAACGTGGACGACACTTTCCATGCCTCCTTGTTAATGGTCTGGGAGCATTGCCGACACCGAAGTCATGCGGCACATTCCTCGTGTAGATAAATAAATTTGTTTCGTGTTGACGTCGCGTAGACGCCTAGATCGCGGTCTGTTGGCCAGCGTGCATTTGGTCCTGCTTCATAATTCGAAATCATTGTGGGAAAGGGATAATATTTTCATAATGAACCAAGTTCTCATTTTCCCAAAGTGTTTCGTTATGTTCTGATAAGAATAACATTGTATATCTGGATATATTATTTTTTACGTAGATGACTTTAGAAATAGCGGACCAAACAATACAGCTACTGTTTCAAAATGCGTTTTATTGTTTTTGTTTTTTATGTGTGTGAGTTTTTATAGGTAACTTTAGTAGTATTTGTTGACATGGAACCGAAAAGATTGCCGAATACATGTCTGCTCAATTGATTTAGATAAACGCGTACAACATTGTGTAAGTTTATTTCCGTTCTATTTATAGGATTCTCGTGATCATGGGACTTATCGATTTGGTTTCTAAGTCATCATGGAAAGATAATTTAAAAAAGTTTAGGGTTGTGGTGTTAAACTTCTTATGAAATAAGGTAGAAATCGGCCATTAAAAGCGCACAAAATCCGTGCGCAAATGTCTCATATGTTTTCGTGATGGCACCTGTAGGCCTACTCGGATGCGAACAGTCAAAACATAAAATCGCATTCACAGTACAGAAACCTGGACTAGGTTCGGTATATTTCGATATTAACATGAATATTTAACCCATACCGGCATTTCTTATGATACGGTTTGTACATTGCGGTGTTTCATTATCCGTTATCTCCCAGCCCCCGATAAGATATCAAAAGTAGTCTCGGAAGCAAATTGACTTAATTTTTCCTATAAATAAATTATCGGTTGTTAGGATAGTTATGTTGAGCGCACCTTGCATGGCGGATGTAACTCTCAAAAATTGAACATGATGAACGCTTATTATCATAAGTTATATCTACAGTTTTAACTCCATGTAAGACCGATCTTTCTCAAATCTACTGATATTATTGTTGGTTACAACGTCTCTGCAAAACGATGGAACTATATGTAGCTGTCTTTTGGTTTGCATTATCGCATAATCTTAAACGGATTGCCGAAACTTGCCAATGTAAAGTTCGTGTGTTATTATTACATTATTCCTATATAATAAGAATATAGCTTCTCTAAAACTCTATAATTATGATAACGTTACATTTGATTAATTCGATGTCTGTTACTCGTAACATTCTTAGGTTTATATTCTATAGTTGTGTATACTATGCCTGCAAACTATGCCTGCAAACATAACGTAGACATATGAAAATCTAGCTTCATTCCCGTGTTCCTCCCTTGTAAACCTTATTTGAACACTAATCATTATAGCCATTCATGTATGATTATCCACACTAGTTATTAATATCAGAATCATTCGAGCTAGAGAAATATATTGCATATATTATCTAAAAAACAATAGATCTACAGTAAAGAACAAGTTCTTGCATGCGTGTAGAGAAATATGTCGATTTGTGTATTAATTCAATGACGTCACTGGTAAAGGGAAGTAAAGCTCGACAAGTTACGTACTATCAATCATATGTTGTTTCCCTTGTACTATTTGTAACTCTTTTATAACTGACATTACACCCAATTTATATTGATGTTCTTTGTAATTCGGTAAAATATTTCAAACGCTTAAATTCAGATCATGTAAGCACACTGTTGAAGAATGCATTTAAAGAAAGTAATAACTTGCACAGTATAAGCAAGAAAAGTTGGACCTCTAGTACATACTTTCTGTTAGAATATCTTAATTTACCTATTTCTTGTTTACAAAGTTCTAAGTTAGAAAAAATTGTAAAACAAAAACTTGTTGAGAAATACAAACAAGAATGGTCAACAACAATAAATAATTGTGGGTCTAATAATGTAGGCAAATTACGTACGTACGCTTTATTTAAAAATAGACTCTGTAGAGAACCTTATTTAAATGTTATAAAAGACAAAAATATCAGAAAATGTTTCTCAAATTTCAGAATTAGTTCACATAAATTAGAAATAGAAATTGGCCGCTATAAAAAAGTGGACCTTAACTTAAGGACATGTAAACTTTGCAAGTCAGGATCAATAGAATACGAAAAACATTTTGTCACAGAATGTCCATCTTTTGCTAGTGAAAGAAATGAACTCTTTAAAAACAATGTCGCAATTCTCAATTCATTTTAACATAATGTCAAATGAACAAAAAAATTATATGGATGTTTATAAATGAAGATAAAAACGTTATAGTTGCGCTTTGTGACTATATTTCAAAATGTTATAGTCTTAGATCTAATATTTTAAAAGGCTTGTAATAAGTAATGCAGTCACAAGTTGTTGTGTTTTGTCACTGTGTTTATCCTTCAAACTGTTGTCAATCTAAAACAGTTTGTATCCCCTTTTTGGGTCAACAGTTCTGAATATTTGTGTTTAATGATAATAATATTACATTATAATATATTATTATTTTATAATTTGTATGCCAGTGATGGCCCATGATTGGAAAAATAAAAATTATTCTATTCTATTCATTTACTTCTGGGTTTCTTTGGGGTCAGATAACCATTCTAATACCCAGTGTCACAATTATATTTTAAAATCACTGCAACTATCATTTTAATATAAGCAGTGACTTGTAATGATTCACGTCATTACATGTAAGCCTAATGGGCCTATTCAATGTGTTATCACAGATTTAGATGCACATATCATTTTTGTTAAGTTAAATGTTACTCTTTTTGAGACTCTTTTTTTTCATAAATTCTGTCAACAACACGGAGAAAAAAGTAGTTCCGTCAATTGAAAAGTCATAATCTCACTGCAAAAGTCATAATCTCACCGGTGAGATTATAGGATTATTATTCACTGAGAAAGTTCTATAATTCATGGGTAAGCATAAAATAAATATTTTGTATGTGTCGACCATGTGAGACTCATATATATATGTCAATAATATTATCTCTTATCCTGTTGAAAGGCAAAATGAAAGTGGATATTTGAAATCGAAATTTCCATGAGCTGTTATTGCAAAAACATCGTCACTTCCGGTTAAAATTGAAGGTTGTATGTACAAAACTCTGCGTAAACTTATGCAGCAGTAATTAAATACATTCAGCTCCACAAACACAAAGAGCGTTGCAGGGGAGGGCTGCTTTCAAGCATTTGCAGACTCCTCTGCAACCTTTTTTCAACTACAATGGATAAGTTCCTGACATGAGGAAGATGCCTCTGGGAGAATAGTCCAAAGATTTTGCCAATGACTTTCATTTTTCCATATCCATCCAAAATCTGCTTGACTTGAAAGTTCTGGGCTTGGAATGAGAGAGTTACCCCACACACAACCGGCTTGAAAAGTTGATCTCTTGGTATGCTGCAATAGAGCAGCGCTTGTTGGAGGTATTGACTCTATTGACCTTCCTTTCTGTGCAAAAAGATATTTTCGGGCTTCGTTCACATTCTCAAATGCACTTGTGCGGTCATACATAAGCACCACAAAACGTTCAAGCAACTTCATGGAACTTTCATCGTTTATCAATTCCAAAGGTTTGTCCATCATCATCTTGAATGCAGCTGTTACCTCATCGAATAACATCCATGCATCCCATGCTGTTTTCTTCCCCTTACCTCCAAATGATGATACTGTATCACAACCGGTATAAGCGTGGAAGGCTGGTAATACATACGATTTTGAAGATTTTAGCTCTTTAGAAAGTTGATGTACAGATATATACCTGAAGTTCTTGCCGGAGCCAAATGAAACCCAAATTTGCTCTGCTGATATCGTCTGCATACATGATATGGCAAGAGCAACAACGTCAGTATCGACCGTTCTTATCAGAATATTCTTATGCCCTTCTTTTACAGCATCGGCAACGTGAACCATAATTATTGTGTCAGCTTCTTCATGAGTACATGGCGCAAGATTTTTAGTGTCATCCCGGAGGGGATTACATAACACATTTGAACCATGTGTAGTAATCACAGTCTTTCCATCGTTGGGAATGTCCATTAGCTTTTGTGACAGGAATTCAAATAATTCTGTTTTGTTTTCGTCATTTCGCAGGAACGACTGCCAATTTTGCGGTATGTTGTTCTTTCCTTGAATGCGCCTCCTTATTCCCTTACCCCTCTTGCTTCTCGCATTCGCTTTTAGACTGTTTGTTATATATACATCCCATACAATATCGATTCTTTGCACTAGTTGTAATTGCTTGCTGACATACGAAAGAAAAACAGAATGCGCATATTCATCAAATGTGCGAGAAAAACCGGGCTTCAAAATGTTAACAATAACAGCACCATCTAACACTAATGCATTTACATTAGGGGATTCATCCGTTTTCTTTAATAAAGGTTCAAGGCATTTTGAAAGCAGTTCTGACTTTGTGCATTGTCGAAAAGTCCCATTTATGCTTAAGGATGGTGGATACATATGATTTTCGTGGTTAAAAAAAATCATCCAAATTGCTTCCTCGCACCTGACATGAAATGTATAGCCGTGAAAAGAGAGAAACGTCACTTTTTAGAGATGCAATCTTTCCTTTAGCATTCAATAATATCTTTTCAGGCGCTGTTCGAAATAACGCAAGACCATTTCTCTTTATTGGATCAAACACAGACACTGATCTTGTGACAAAACGATCCTCAATAGACCTCTCATATTGTTCCTTGCCAATGTTTTTTAACTGACGAACTGTGTTAATTACGCTCGAAGAAGCGATGTTTTTGGAATCCAAACACCAGTAAGTCTTTACTTCCCTCTTTAAATGGATTACCGAGCTCATTTAGTACGTCCACTAGAGAGGTTACATCATGCAGAAATGAACTCCTAGTTTCTGTTCATGATGAGTGTCATCCTCTATATCCTCTAATGTGTTTAAACAATTTTCAAAATCTTTGGATAGACGAGCCATTTCTGGACCTGCGATCATCGACCTGCGGAGTGCTGATGGATTTTCTGTTAGACCGACTGCCCCTCCATCTGATTTCACAACAGCATTGTTTTGTTCACGTGCAAGATCTATTGCAAGCCCCGAAAACTTGCGAAAGCTTTTATTGACAACAAACTTTCCAGAACGAAATTCTCTTGCAATTTCGGGATTTGTGGTATCCAATGTCGCCATGTCACGAACATGCACTGGTAACCACCGTGAGTAGTGAACGTGATCTAGGGCAAAGAACCATGGGATAAGTTTTGACAAGGCATCTATGTACATCTTGAAATTACCTTCCCAGATAGCTATAATGAATATTAGAATATTCAATTGAAGTTTAAAGGTAATAAACCAGTACTGAAATTGAGGGTTCTCATTTGACATTTTCTCACACCAATCCTCAAAAGCAAGTGTATTGTCCTGTTGACATTTATCAATATAGTCACTATAGGCACTTTCCAAGAGGATGAAGAGACTACATACAGTTATTTGATGTGCTCTACGTGTCCTTGTTACATGGGAAGCCTTGATAAATGAATCAGCTTTACCACTGGTCGCTACCTGTGCCTGTGTTAATGCATTAGACCATCCAGATCCTTCCAGCCAGTCTCCATGTGTTTTAAATATAGCCATTTCAATATGAAGACCTCCAAACATGATAACAAATTTGTCTTCCCCATAATAGTCAGGCCAATTCCATTGGATCTATTTGGCAACTGCGTATAAAGGCTGATCGAAATCTATAACTGGAAGCTGTCCAGGATTTAACGATTGAACAGATGATTTTATTACTGTCATAGAATGACGAATCATAGCCACAGATTTTGCTTGTTCGTCAAACAGCGGTAGCAAAGCTGTGATGGAAGGAACGATGGCTGTATGGCGATCCTGGGCAGTATGGTACGCACTCCATGATAATGTTGATGTGACATCTACTGTTTTGTCTTTCTGATCTTTTATCATCTGAAGCGATCTATATTCCGCTTAGAATGCTTCAGGTAAATGTTCAGTACATCCAATGAACGGACCATCCTTCGGGGGAATTTTCGGTGCTTTACTTTTCAACACTGCAGGTTGAATACTGACATATGAATCCGGAAGCGACTGGTTAATTTTGGACACTGATTGATTCTCTAAATTTACCGCACTGATACGCTGTTCACCCTATACCTGACTAGTTGCATGCTGGAACAATGATATACCCGTCTTTTGCTGTGGTTGAACTAGGATTATGATCTATGTTATCCACAGCGGCAGCTGTAAATAGGCCAGTCCTAAGTGATGGGGGACAAACAAAGCCATCTTCCTGGTACTGTTTACATAATTTATTTGTCATTTCTGATGAAACTGAGAGGACAGGCCCAAATGAAAGAGTTTGTCAACGAGATTGCGTTTTCTCGTTTGGCAGTGAACCATTAAACCGAGATAGACGGGTAATGGAGTTTCTCTAAATTTTGAATGGTTGACCGTTTTAGGGGAGTCACAACTTTTCTTACAGCTGTTGAACATAAGTAATTGTGCAATTGAAAGCGTTGTTTGGGAATATGAATCGGTGGTTATATCTGGCCCATGCAGCAACATGCTAACAAGAGTCAAAAGGGACCTTGGCAAAGAACGTTCTTGACAATCTTTGGAAAATGAACCATCAAACTGTGTCGTCATTTCAAGCATGTCCTTTCGTATAATTTTGACTGCTTATAAATCTGCATATAGTTGGAGTCAAAGTCTTCTTCGTAAGCTTTACGTAATGCTGGTCCAATGTCTTCTTCAAAAGCTAGTAGGTTATCTCTCCCTTGTTTATGAGCCCGAAGGTCTGGGAAATGAGTGAGGATTCTATTCTTTAATTTTGTGCTGTGTACACGACTATTGTTAGCTACACCAGGTCTTTGTATTCTGTCTGTGTACATTTTCGTGAGATCAGCCATTTTGAAAATTGGCGCTAAATCGTTCTCATTTCTAGAGTCATCAATGTAGCTGATCAATTCAGCTAGGGCAATACCATGGCTAACTCGCTCTTTGACGGTTCCATAAGCATCATCATTTGTCAATCTTGCACAAGACACCATGAATGGTACTTTGCTTCTTGTGCAACAAGATCACCAGCACTGAGTTTAGCCAATAAAGCTGTGTCCTGTAGTTTGACAGCACAGTCACGAACTCTAGCATCAACAGATATAGTTGCAGCCTCGTGTAGTTTCTCATCCGGTGACACCTTATTGCAAAAGAAACATATTATTTCATTTGTCTGTACTTTACATGAAAGACTTTGACGGGTATACTTTTTCCTCACATGTTCTTGTTCTAGGTCTGTATTTGTATTGAGTCTTTTCTGTGCTCTTTTAAGTTCAGTAGAGTTGAACTTAAGGTAGCATGACTTATGCCATTTCCCCTCATTTTTGTACATGGTATTAGCCATACCACTTCCATCGTCGAGAGATGGAAAATGAAGTGAGGAATGTAAACATTCAAGTTCTTTGAACCTCAACAAATTTTCCGACAATGTTTTATATCCTACACCAACATTAGCCTTTTACGATGAAGCAGGGCATTGCAAAGTTTCTTCTGAGACATTTTGGCAAATAATGCATCTGTTCCAGTCTAACATGATGACACTCTCCGAAGGTGAGGGTCTAGGGCCTTCAGTGTCAACTAATCTATATGATTTTAACGACATCATAGACTTTCTATTATGCAGATAAGTAAATTAGTAATGTGTGACTACTAATATGCTAGTAAAGCAATGAAAGGTGTAATCACGGCTAGGTGAAATGATTGTTAAAACAATTTCCAATAGCGTTCAGCACAACTGTCAAGGGTGTATAACCTGCAACGAGGGCGAGAGGCTAATGACTAAATTGTTCTCGCCATACGGTGTCGATCGCCGTCTTTTTGTACACGTAATATTATGACGTCATTCCATGGTAGTTATACCTTTAGTATTGAATAAGATAGAAACATGCTAATACAGTGAATTAAATTTCGGTTCCTGAAGGCAGTAAGCTTGAATATTGAGTTATCTTATATAAATTTATATAACAATATTTTTAAAAAACAGTGCTATATAGCTAATCAACAAAATGGTATTTAGCTTGCACAGCAGTCGAGTAACGAAGAGATTCAGAATAAATGTCTCTTGATAGACGGTACTGAGATTCTCAATCACCTAATACAATTGACCTGGCATGCATATGTTTGGCATTTGCTAGCATAACACTATCTAGTCATGTGATAGTTTCAGTCCACCCAAATCCAAATGGAAGAGTGCTTACAATGAGCAAAATATTATAAAGAAAATGTGAGTAAAATAGATATGCGAGGAATAAGCGATATTTTGTTGGAAAAAGGAACCGGAAATAGAATTATTAACACCGGAAGTATTTCATTTTGATCTCGAGACATTCATTAGGTAGTTTAAAAATACACAATGTGTTTAAAACTGTATTTAGAGCAAAAAAGTAAAAGAAATTGGTTTGTAGACTGTTGCTATTTGATTACGTAGGAACATGGCGGCCATATTGAAATAAAACCGGAAGTTGGCAAAATTTAGCTTAAATTGGTTGTATAGTCAATCAGAATATTTGTTCCAAATTTCATGCTTTTACCACAAATAGCACAATTTTCATAACATTTGCTATTAATCTGCCGGACTATCAGTTTGAGGTTTTGATTTAGTCTTTTTATATACTGTCCCGTTATGTTTGCCTGATATCAGCTGTATTTGTTTAATAGTACTCTTGACTATTTGTTTGACAGGAACCTTGACTATTTGTTTGATAGGAATTTTGATTATTTGTTTGACAGTAACATTGGACTATTTGTTTGACAGGAACATTGACTATTTGTTTGACAGGAACCTTGACCATTTGTTTGACAGGAACATTGACTATTTGTTTGCCACGAACCGTGACTATTTGTTTGACAGGAACATTTGACAATTTGTTTGACAGGAACATTGACTATTTGTTTGATAGAGACCTTGAATATTTGTTTGGCAGGAACATTGGACTATTTTTTTGACGGGAACATTGACTATTTCTTTGACAGGAACTTTGACTATTTTTTTGACAGGAACATTGACTATTTGTTTGATAGTGACCTTGACTATTTGTTTGACAGGAACATTGACTATTTGTTTCACACGAATATTGACTATTTGTTTGACAGTAACATTGACCATTTGTTTGACAGGAACCTTGACTATTTGTTTGACATCAACATTGACAATTTGTTTAACAGGAATCGTGACTATTTATTTGACAGGAACCGTGACTATTTGTTTGACAGGAACCTTGACTATTTGTTTGATAGCAATATTGACTATTTGTTTGACAGGAACATTGCCTATTTGTTTGATAGTAATATGTCACTATTTGTTTGATAGGTACTTTTGACTATTTGCTTGGCAGGAACCTTGACTATTTGTTTGATAGTTATATTGACTATTTATTTGATTGGTACTTTTGACTATTTGTTTGATAGGTACCTTGACTATTCGTTTGGAAGGAGACATTGACTATTTGTTTGATAGGAACATTGACTATTTCTTTGGCAGGAACAATAAATTGACTATTTGTTTGACAAGAACTTTAACTTTTCGTTTGGCAGGAGACATTGCCTATTTGTTTGATAGGAACATTGACTATTTCTTTGGCAGTAACATTGAATTGACTATTTGTTTGACAAGAACATTAACTTTTTGTTTGACAGGAACCTTGACTATTTGTTTGACAAGAACATTGATAATTTGTTTAATATGATCATTGACTATTTGTTTTATATGATCATTGACTATTTGTTTGATATGATCATTGACTATTTGTTTGACAGGAACCGTGACTATTTGTTTGGCAGGAACATTGGACTATTTGTTTGATAAGAACATTAACTATTTCTTTGGCAGGAACATTGCCTATTTGTTTGACAGGCACCTTGACTATTTGTTTGATAGGAACATTGTCTATTTGTTTGATAGGAACATTAACTATTTCTTTGGCAGGAACATTGCCTATTTTTTGACAGGACCATTGACTATTTGTTTGACACGTAAACTGACTATTTGTTTGACAAGAACATTGACTTTTTGTTTGACAGGAACCTTGACTATTCGTTTGACAAGAACATTGACTATTTGCTTGACGGGAACCTTGGCTATTTGTTTGATAGGCACCTTTGACTATTTGTTTGATCGGAACATTGACTATTTGTTTGACAGGAACATTGACTATTTGTTTCATAGGAAACCTTGACTATTTGTTTGACAGGAACATTTGACTATTTGTTTGATAGGAACATTGATTATTTGTTTGACAGGAACATTGACTATTTGTTATATAGGCACATTGACTATTTGTTTGATATGAATATTCACTATTTGTTTGACAGGAACCATGACTATTTGTTTCATAGGAAACCTTGACTATTAGTTTGACAGGAACATTGACTATTTGTTTGATAGGAAACCTTTACTATTTGTTTGACAGGAACATTTGACTACGTGTTTGACAGGAACATTGACTATTTGTTTGATAGGAACATTGACTATTTGTTTGATAGGACACATTGACTATTTGTTTGACAGAAACATTAACTATTTGTTTGATAGGAAACTTGTTACTATTTGTTTGACATGAACATTTGACTACTTGTTGTTTGACAGGAACATTGACTATTTGTTTGATAGTAACCATGAATATTTGTTTGACAGGAACATTAACTATTTATTTGATAATAACATTGACTATTTGTTTGATAGGAACATTGACAATTTCTTTGGCAGGAACATTACCTTTTTGTTTGACACGAAAATTGACTATTTGTTTGACAAAAACCTTGACTATTTGTTTGACAGAAACCGTAACTATTTGTTTGATAGCAACTTTATTTGACAGGTACCTTGACTATTTGTTTGATAGGCACCTTGACCTTGTCTATGTGTTTGGTAGGAACCTTTGACTATTTTTTGATAGGAAACCTTGACTATTTGTTCGACAGGAACCTTGACTATTTGTGTGACAGGAACATTGACTATTTCTTTGATAGGAACATTGATATGATCTATAAGTACCGATACACATATTTGAACAATACATATGTGCTTAATTACTATTATATATGAGCCGTTCCGGGAGAAAACCAACAGTATGGACTTTGCGTAAAGCATCGACCCGGATCAGCCTAAGCATGCCAAGCAGGCTAATCCGGACAAACACTTTACACCTCCTGTGGATTTCTGTTTCAGGAATCATTATTCTATACCTCCATCCCGCTGAGACAGAATGTGTCGGCCCGGATTAGCATGCTGATCTGGGTCGATACATTACGCAGGGTCCATAATGTTGGTTTTCTCATGGAACGGCTCATATATAATAGTATATAAGCACATATATATTGTTTAAACATGTGTAGCGGTATTTTTAGATCATGTCATAAATATTCTTTTTTAAATCGAATACACACAGGATTCCCACCAAGTTCCATCAGATTTAAGCATTTTTTTTTTCAAAAAGTGAAGAGCTTCAAAAATTAGTGTTATATGATTATGTTTTTACGGGTCAAAAGAGCCCCATTCCCTGATGACCATGTTTTTTGACCAATTAACATGGCTTGAAGGAATCTAATAGAGGGTCACCCTAGGAACATTTCTACAAAATTATTTGAAAATCAGAACGACACTTTCGGAGGAGAAGACTTTTAAAGTTTTCACTATAGCCATATATCGCAAAATAGCCCCGCCCTCTGGTGGCCATGTTTTTTTTACCAATCAACATGGCTTGAAGGAATCTGGATGAAGGTCACCCTAGAAACATGTCTACAAAATTATCTGAAAATCGGCTTAACACTTTTAGAGAAGAATATTTTTTAAGTTTCCACTATAGCCATATAAGACAAAAAAATACCCGCACCCCTAGCGACCATTTTTTTCGCCCAATCAACATGGCTTGAAGGATTTGTTTAGTACAATATTAAGAAATCTCAAAAATGGTATTTCTCAATAATTCAGATATATTCGATATCTCTTGGTCGTTAAATATTCAACACTATAATGTTTGTTTACACTTAGTGCATGCAATCATGTCAATGCATTAATATCTGTCGAGACCCTGGAGCTCAGTTGGTAACGAAGCAGGTTGTCAATCCATGGGTCGTGAGTTCGAACGCTAGCTCGGCCAACATTCTTTTTGACGTATGACAAAAGTCAATTCGAAAAGCGTTATCGGTCCCCCTCTTTGTTTTTGATTATTTTAAAGTGGAAATGTAACTCCATTTTGGGGGGCAATTGGTTTGACAATCGCCACAATGCTAGCAAGAAACAACAACAACAGCCAATTTTATATAGCTATGTTTTGACAGTCTGTTTAAGAGATTACGTAATACTGCAAACCAAATAACCCGTCGATGCTATTCTGATACCGGATTGATACTTAGATTTGAGATGTGAGATCAAATCGCAAGGCCTACACCGAGATACTACTTGTTACTTTGCAGGATTTTCTACACGATCGCCACTACAGTGCCATCGGTGCTTTGATTTAAAAATGGTATATGCCTGTAACAATGGAAGAAAGTGTGATAATTGAGGTTGAAATTAGTTCATTTACACTGAAATAAAGAAATAATTATATCGCTAATCTTTGACCAATATAAAACAAATGTCACAAGGAGAAAAAACTATGCAGCCAGCCCGGGGCTCGAAACCGGGACCTGTCGTATTCAAGGCAAGTACTTTACCGACTGAGCTTACATGTGATCTCTCCAACTGTGTACAAGTTCGGAACGTGAAATGCTTAACTGGCAATTTTTCATCGGATTTTGGAATTCCAGTGCCAAGGATGTCAAAAGTCACACTGCAAGCGCTATTAGACAGACCAAGCAGTGCTGTCACAATCCCTTATTGGGCGCCAATGTCACAAGGAGAGAACAACATGTAGCCAGTCCGAGGCTCGAACCCGGGACTTCTCGCTTTGAGGGCAAGTACTCTACCGACTGAGCTAACCGGGCCGCTTACATGTGATATTTCTAACTGTGTACAAGTTCCGACCGCGACACAAAATATTTGACATACCATACGAAATATATATAACGATAACTAACAAAGCTTACTTAGTTTTAACGGAGGTAGGATTATTTTCTATTCAAACAACCGGCAGCAACTGCATGACCATTGACCTCTTCTTAGTTCTTAATATGCGGATAGTCCCAACTAGATACAAAATCCTCCGAATGGTAGAGTCCACAATCGGTAAGGGAGTTTAGCACAATACGATATTTGAATTGGATCCTGCTATATGTTTCTACAAATCTATTTCGTAAGGTATGTTATATCGTCACTCGTCATATCTTTGTCTGATCTGTAGAACCATATGTAGCAGGATCAAGACCAAATAACATATCATATTTCGCACTATGTACTATTCGAGCAGTATGAAAGTTTGATTAGGAAGAACAGTCTATATTAACAGTAATACAATGGAATATACTTGTCGTAGACGAAACGACATATTTCCTGTGCGCAGCCTCCATGATTGGAAGATACATTAATAAGCACCTTTGAAGAGTACCCTTGTAGGACCTAGAGAAGAGTGAGCAGATAATTGATTTTCTTCATCATTTGCCATTTGTAAACACACACTCCATTTACATATTGTTTGAGTTGTGACCGGGTGATGAGAGTCTTTAACTGATAAAACATAACTTTGTTCCACCCTTGATTCAGATAAATGATACTAGCTTTGTTCCATCCTTTGATTCAGATAAATGATAGAAATAACTTTGTACCATCCTTTGATTCAGATCAATGATAAAAATAACTTTGTTCCATCCTTTGATTCAGATCAATGATAAAAATAACATTGTTCCATCCTTTGATTCAGATAAATGATAAAAATAACTTTGTTCCACCCTTTGATTCAGATAAATGATAAAAATAGCTTTGTTTCATCCTTTGATTCAGATAAATGATAAAAATAACTTTGTTCCACCCTTGATTCAGATAAATGATAAAACATAACTATGTTCCACCCTTGATTCAGATAAAGATAAATGATAAAACTAGCTTTGTTCCATCCTTTGATTCAGATAAATGATAAAAATAACTTTGTTCCATCCT
Organism: Serripes groenlandicus; assembly: GCA_031761405.1. Taxonomy (NCBI): domain Eukaryota; kingdom Metazoa; phylum Mollusca; class Bivalvia; order Cardiida; family Cardiidae; genus Serripes; species Serripes groenlandicus. The sequence goes on along the minus strand of JASEVX010000001.1, from coordinate 475,425 downwards.
TTGATTCAGATAAATGTTAAAAAATAACTTTGTTCCACCCTTGATTCAGATAAATGATAAAACTAGCTTTGTTCCATCCTTTGATTCAGATAAATGATAAAAATAACTTTGTTTCATCCTTTGATTCAGATAAATGATAAAAAATAACTTTGTACCATCCTTTGATTCAAATAAATGGTAATAATTCTCTTTTGTATAAAGCAGGAAACCATATTCTACTTCCTTTGTTATCCTTCACTAAGACTAGAGGTCTGAACAGCTTCTGAATACTGTAATTCCTAGAAACAAAAGTTTTGAATGTAACAAATATAAATGATGTTTTATGTAATGGTTCACGTGGATACTGATGTTAACTTTTTAAAACCTTTGAAACCCATCTTCTGCAACAGAGATGAATCTTTTTCTCGGAACTTGGTCAGTGGTTTCGGAGATGTTGTTTAAATATTTTTTTCTATTCATATTCTGGTGGTCAAAATTGGACCAGCAATTTATGAGATGTTTATCTTACAGCTTAAACGTATAAAAGAAAATATGTAAACATCTTTGACACGCTTTTTACTTATCCCATAACGCTATCTTAATATGATAAATGGAAATTAATTGTCTCCTGGATATGTAAAAACATACCAAGTCATAATCTATCACAACTGAAAGTAAATATGAAAAAGGAGCCATAAGAGTACATATCCTTATAAATGACTTACCAGTGTTACATCCACAATGCTGCCATGCTTTACATTCATCACATTCTATAGCCTGATGGTGATCAAATACCTGTTTACCACAACACAAACACAAATAAATAGTTCCACTGTCATCCATGATTTTTTATTACTGAGCAATGATGTTGTTGTTTTGATGCACTCGGCATTAATACCATTTGGCGAGCAGTGAGCAATGATGAAGGAACGAGTGGATTTATATATGGTACATCCTTAATAAGTTAAATAAAATACTATTGATATGCAAATTAGGGGATTAAATCAATGACTTGTGTTCATCACACTTAGACGTGTCAAACGCAATGGTTTTTTTACTATTATACAAACATGATTGGTGCACAAGCAACTAATTGAATTATTTGAATCTTTTGTCAGGCAAATGTACAATCAAATCATTAAAAATAATCATAGAACCAATCAAAGGAACATTGACGTTTTACTTTTGTTTGATAAAAAAGTTAGTCAATGTAATTAATAGATTATTGTGCTACAGTTGGTAAAGAATAATACTTTTAAACATGTCACATGTATTGTTACAAATTACGGACGAATTTGGAAAAGTAAAGTTATAATAAATCGGGAAACAATACACGTTATAAATTGGGTATGTATGTACTTTAATACGATAAATTTCGACCGATAGTTCGATTTTATTTATTTATTTATGTCTTACGACATTTTGACCATACTGTCAGTTATATCACGGCTACAGTTCATATCCGTTGATAAAGCAACCTGTATGGCTACTAAGACGTATTACAAACGAATACAAATTTGAATATAATAAATCATTTTTGTTTCAATATTTGTCTATAGCCATTGAAGTTAAAATTGCCGTTACATTGACAGATCTTACATGTTTTTGATATTATGTTTTTAAAGCAGAATTGTTGTATGTCAGAAGGGTTGGTAACATGAGTTGTTTTAATTGTCTTAAGTTTTACTTAAAATTAGCCGAGGTTCTTTAAATTAAGTCACACATTATTCCCCTACTCTACACCTTTGGTGTCTCTACACAACAATGGCCAAAGTGGTGACAGTGTAAAACAGTAACTAATTACAGTGTAAAACAGCAACTAATTAGACTACCAAGTCCTGTAGATTATGAAAAGCCAACAAGGTTGGCCTGCTTAATCAGTCGAGGGGACTTTGACCACTTTATATAATTTTTGGACCAAGTGAATTTTGAGTGCCTCCTATTACTTTTTTTTCATTATTTCCAAAAAGGAAAGATTTTTGTAATAAATATTTCAGAAATGGACATATATATAAAACAAATTTAATAAAGATCAATTCGCAAAATTGTGAATACATTATAGAAAAAGAAAAGATATTTGTAATAAATATTTCAGAAATGGACAAATTAAAAACAATCAAGGATCCTTTCCCATTTTGTTTGCAGAATATATATATATATATATATATATATATATATATATATATATATATATTATAGATATCTGAATCAATGGCATTTTTAAATTTCATTCCATATTGGCCATTAATAGTGTAATGGGGTATAGGTATGAATATCATTTCTACAGCCTTGCTTTAGAAGCCGGCTTTTATAGCGATATGGTAAAGTAGTTGACCTTTTCATAAAGTTAAGCAACGTTCTACGCGGTTAGTACCTGGATGGGTGACCCGCGATGGCTTAACGCCGGTACACGTTACAATATAATGGTTTGAAGTATTTTGGCCGCAATGATACATAGTTAGAGCATACCAATTAAAAGTGATATTCGTTTTCAATCCTAATCATATTACAGTTTGTACGAAGTCTTTGATCACGAGGAAAATTAATATTTCTTCCACTTTCGATGTAAATGTTATGTGATGAAATCCTAAATTGTGTCAAAGCCCGCTTATATTTGTTATCATATGGCAAGTCGCATCATTTCCATATTATATATAAGATAACCCATGTTGTTGTAGGATGTTTAAAACTCGATAAACCTAGTTATTTTCCCTGTATGTGATTTGCACATACACAGTCTTCTTTTAACCCTTTACCAGTTACTACAATTCTGGAGCAGATGACTTTGAAAACATATTGGCAAAAGTATCTTCATACATTAGAGTTTAACCATTAAATATATTTGAAAACATTGTGAGAAAAGGGGAAATTGATCACCATAAGCAATTTCTCTTATTGCCACACTGTTTTCAAAAGTCGTCTGCTGCAAATGCGTCTACAATATGGTGTAACGAAAACGTTCGGTATACGTTGCATTTGATATGCAAATTTACATCACCGTTTCGAAGTGATGGAGTTTAGGGTTACATATAAAAGACAAGTGGACCCCTTCAGGGTTGAGTATACTTTTTGCTGAAGGGATCTACTGCGTCTTTAGCCCTGCACGTTACATTAGTGTAACGAAAACGTTCAGTATACGTTGCATTTGATATATATAGAATAACTAACTGCATGTTTTTGATATAGAATTTATGTCACAAGGGAAAAAAGGGGTAATTTGGTTAAAATCACGAAACCGTAGGTTGAGTGATTTTACACCAAATTACCCCTTTGTTCCCGAGTGACATGAATTCGATATCAAAAACATGCAGTTAGTTATTCTATTTATTATATATCTGGAATAAATCTCCCCTTTATTTTAAAGAAACATATAAAAAAAAAATGACTTGGCCTTAGGCGTATGAATGTTACGTAACCAAATACTGCTGCTTCTGTTTGGCACCAAATGACTAGCGTTATGACGTCAAAACCGCTGACGTGACGTCATTTTCCTAGTATTCGGTCTCATTTTTTTTAAAATTCCTAGTATTAAACCCACTTTAAAATCCGAAGATGTTCCAAATCTAAAAAAAGTAGTTCCGGCAAAAATTATATCATCACTAGTGATGATATAAAAAAAACTAAAAGTGTTATCGTCACAGTGTTAGTTATCATTTTTTTAAAAAATTGATATTGATTTTATGTCACTTAAATTTCAATGCAAAATTTGGATAGGTATGTAATAAATAGAGAATAACTAACTGCATGTTTTTGATATAGAATTTATGTCACAAGGGAAAAAATGGGTAATTTGGTTAAAATCACGAAACCGTAGGTTGAGTGATTTTACACCAAATTACCCCTTTGTTCCCGAGTGACATAAATTCGATATCAAAAACATGCAGTTAGTTATTCTATTTATTATATATCTGGAATAAATCTCCCCTTTATTTTAAAGAAACATAAAAAATGACTTGGCCTTAGGCGTATGAATGTTACGTAACCAAATACTGCTGCTTCTATTTGGCGCCAAATGACTAGCGTTATGACGTCAAAACCGCTGACGTGACGTCATTTTCCTAGTATTTGGTCTCATTTTTTTTAAAATTCCTAGTATTAAACCCACTTTAAAATCCAAAGATGTTCCAAATCTAAAAAAAGTAGTTCCGGCAAAAATTATATCATCACTAGTGATGATATAAAAAAAACTAAAAGTGTTATCGTCACAGTGTTAGTTATCATTTTTTTAAAAATTGATATTGATTTTATGTCACTTAAATTTCAATGCAAAATTTGGATAGGTATGTAATAAACAAATTTACATCACCGTTTCGAAGTGATGGAGTTTAGGGTTAGATATATAAGACAAGTGGACCCCTTCAGGATTGAGTATACTTTTCGCTGAAGGGATCTTCTGCGTCTTTAGCCCTGCACGTTACATTAGAAAGGGTTAAACTGTTTTAAGCAGATTTGAGGAATGAGTGCGAGTGAGAAATGACTGACAATCAAAGGTGTTCTTCGTCGAAACGAAAAACAATTGCAGTGATATGGCCCCCTATCTCCGAAGAAAAGGTCAAGATAGAACCTACTAGACTATCAAAGATATTGCACTGTTGTTTGTTTGGAGTTTAACGCCGCTTTCAACAGCTTTGGTCATATCACGGCGGTCAGTGCACCTACCCATGTTTTCCTGGCTTTCCCATACCAGTACTTACACAACATTCTTTCGAAGCCACTGACTACTTTCTCACATAGATCAGAGGTGAGAGGCAATGGAAAACATCGCCCGAAAGAATGTCGCCGCAACCGGGTATCGAACTGCACTGTTGTGATAGTGGTAACTCCAACAAATTTAAGAGGACATTAAATAAATAATATTGACCAATAATACGAAACGTCCAATACTTTTTCGGGTACTAAACAGCCGATATATTTTCGGGGACGATACATCCAATTCGTTATTGGGTACAAAACGTTCAATATATTTCCGGGTACGAAACAGCAGATTTATTTTCGGGTACGAAACAACCAATTTATTTTCGGGTACGAAACAGCCAATTTGTTTTCGGGTACAAAACAGTATCAGTTACCAAACAGCCAAACATTGTTCGGGTACGAAACGGTATGGTTACCAAACCGCCATTTTTTTCTATTACGAAACGGATGAGGTTACGAAACGTCTGGACCCGTTTCTGACTATAAATACACTAAAGTAAAACACTATTTCGTTATCATTTAAAGAAGGTCTTTGAGTTTCTTGTTTCGATGTGGACAAATGTTTCTTATGGACCATTATTTAGTACAAATCTGCTTTTAAATACAACTATGTTCTTTTTATAAATAATTCTTTAGGAAACCACTATTCTACGTATGGCTCTTAAAATAGAAGTGTTAACGTCGGATCTATAATTAAGCTTCCCTGGAATCCCCAGATTAAACCCTTTTTTTTATCTTAAATTTTGATGCGTTTGAACAAGGATTGGAAAGTTTTGGTAGTAACTGGTTCTTAACCATTATTATCTGGACTGTATCACATGTATACATGTAATTCGTGTTAAACCGGGGAAACATTCCTAATCAAGTTAACTGTTACTAATCATGTTGACTTAGACAAATTTGGACTATAGTACACGTATGTATGTAAATATCTCCGTGATGACAAGTAAACGACACACTCTAGCGATCACAAACGATATTTTAGGCACAACGTCTACGAATGTATATTATTATAGGCACAACGTCTTTGATTGTATATTATTCCGCAAAATGTATGTTCTTTAATTCCAAATAAACAAACAACAAATCAGTTATTTTTAATTCTTCTGTAATCTCAAAGGGAAATAATTTTCCATAACCGACCTTAATAGCATTATGGGTTTCCCAACAAGAAACCTGTCTCAATCAAAGTAATCAAAGTACTTATAACGAATTATTTTGAAAATGTAATAAATAATTGCATTTGATCATGTTTTTTGTTTGTTTTAAACTTGCTTTAAAACTTAGTAGTTTTTTTAACTCGACTATTCGAAGAATATGAGAACTATTACAGTCACTTGTGCGTCGGAGTTGGCGTTTGCGTTGCAACTTTGGTTAAAGTTGTGCATGCACAGCTTTTTCTCACAAACCACAGATGCTATTGCTTTGAAACTTCACACACCTATTGGACATCATCAAATAACCTTGCAGGACAAGTCCCAATACTCTATATTATATTTTGACAAAATTATGCACTTAGAAATTCTGGTAAAAGTTTTGCGTGCAACTACATTAAGAGTCCATATCTTTTTATTTACGTTATGCATTGCATTGAAACTTTATACAACACTTCCCAACCATCACACCTATGTATATTATCTAGTAAAATAACTCTATCCTGTATTTACTGCACGTTATAGCCCTTTTATAACTTTGTAATTCTGGTTAAAGTTTTGTGTGCAACGACATTAACAGTCCATATCCTAGTAATTACTTGAAGCATTGCATTGAAACTTTATACAACCCTTCCCAACCATCACATCTATATAAACAATCAAGTTAGATAACTCTTTCCATCACATAATGCAAATTCTGGCCCTTTTTTTACTTAGAAATTCTGATTAAAGTTTTGCATGCAAGGTACTTTCATGGATATATCTCAGTAACCACTAATGAGATTGCCTTGAAACTTCATTCATGTCTTCCGGTGTGTCAGACAGTCAAGTTAGATAACTCTTGTATGAATTAAGTACAAATTATTGCCCTTGTTTGTTTTTTAAAATTTGGTTAAAGTTTTGCATGCATGGCACGATCATGCACATATCTCAGTAACCACTCAGAGATTGATTTAAAGCTTCAATATAGTCTTTAAAGGTATCAAACAATCAGATAAGGTAACTCCTGACTGAATTTATTATACATTATGGCCCTTTGTGAAGTTATAATTTTAGGTTGAAGTTTTGCATGCTAGGCCTTTTCACACAAACAGCAGATGCTATTCGAACAAGTCTTATCCAACTTGATTTATAGTTCTATACTATCAAGCCACTATCTCAGTAACAACTGTTGTCTATAGTATCAAATGGCCAAATAGTCGAGCATGCTGTCTTGCGAACAGGTATTGTTAGACAATCTAGTCTAGTTCATGATTATAAATGATCGTTGTCCATATATATTTTAAAAAAGACATCTTCATCAATCGACAGGTTTTTGGGGCAGACTTTCTTAATGTGTGATTATTTGCTAATAGTTTTATGTTAACAGTCAAAATGTCTTAAGATTTTAATTACTGAGGAACTTGTATGTTGATCAATACATTGTGGCAAATGGATAATAGCTCATTATGAGCTAGTTTTCCTTTGATAACACAATATTTTCACAAGTGGAAATGTTCAATATATACAGATATATACTGGGTGTATACGGATAATTGTGAAAAATGTACGGGTAAAACAGGATTTATTTTAAAAAATAAACATGCATAATGTAGTAGCATAACGGGTAAAATATGCTAGTCGCATTGTTGCATACTATGTGTTTTTTTCATAACATTTCTTACTTTACCCTTTGTGTAAAAACTTAAAATCATAAAATCAAAATTTGGAAGCAATATAGTAAATATTGGTATCATCTGATTTTGATTAAAGCTTGTTTCATGGTTTGTTAATTTACCCTTTCCCACATATAACACATCTGCAGCAGACGACTTTGAACATATCTTTGCAAAAAATATATACAAATTTCTATAAATGGAGGTATAACACATGGAAAAGGTGAAGAAAATATTATAGGAAAATTGGAATTGCTTGCATTGAGCAAGTTCTACTTCAGTCAAAATGTGTTCTAATGATGTCTGCAGCAGTGTCATCAGAAAGCCTCTACATGGGGGTAAAGGCTTTAAATACTGAAATGTACAGAACTCTTCTGCAAACAATTTTATATTAAAAATGTGAAAAGTATAAATACATAAATATGTTATAAGTGTCCCAATACTGTAATGGTATGAATATATGATTTGCTGATCCCTGATAAATCAAATGCATCATGACAAACATGTTGCAGATGGTAACAAAAATATTTGTTTTGGGGGACACTTTTTCATGATGTTTTCTTTTAATTGGCTGTTGTTCATTTACCACGTCATCGATTAAATGATTAAAAACGTATTCTGCTATTGCAGAACTCAGCAGCTCTTCCATTTTGATATATTTTAATAACGAACCAGGTTTAATTGGGTATGCCAGATACCTAAATATATATATGTTTCTGGTTGTGCAGACGGATTCTTTCGCCCGCGAACAGACATTATTTGTGTATCAATTCCGAAGCGTGAGAACTCGTTGTTCCGTAAAAAATGCACATTACAGGTGAAGTGTCAAATTATACCAAGGTGAATTACATATGGTGTTAGGGTAATTTATTCGACCGCCATTATATTTAACGATCGGGATTTCTCTGGAAATGCGTCACTTTCATTTTGTCTTACGATTAAAACGACGCACAGAAAATGTTTTATATTCGTTATTCCGGGTTTAAATGCGTGATATTTTCATTCGTTTTACCTGCATTTCAATGCGTGATCATGTATTTACGCACCTTATATATATATCTGGAACTCTGCAGAAACATTGCTCTACAGCGTGGGGTCGAAGGTCAGGTTTGCTAGCGATACATAATGGGCACCTGTTAACTACGTCACTCACTAGTCAATGGGCGTACAACTCGAAATTCATACATGCCTACAGACACATGAAATATATGCCTTTATTATTAATTTAATATTCTCTTTTTCGTGTTATGAGGTCAAATAGAAGGACACTCTTATCCCGCATTGAATTTTACTTTCAATTTCAGAAAATACAGGATGTTTTGAAAATGGCTATTATAGTGTAAATATAGCTAGCAGTAATCAATATTTTTGTTTATAAATCAGTCAGTTATTCAACTCTATACAAATCACTTTCAACCTTCAACAAAATCATAAGACACCTATTCATCTGAAATTACTGGCAAGCCGATCCGATTTACTTCCCTTTGACCTCACTAGTCTGGTGCCCTTTACAAGTAATGTAACGTGCAGGGCTAAAGACACAGAACATCCCTTCAGCGAAAAGTATACTCAACTCTGAAGGGGTCCACTTGTCTTATATATCTAACCCTAAATTCCATCACTTCGAAACGGTGATGTAAATTTGCATATCAAATGCAACGTATACCGAACGTTTTCGTTACAGTAATAAGGGGAAGGAACTCCGGGTGTCATTAATTATGCAAGAAAGACATCACTCCGGGAAGATGTTCCCGTAATATTGCACACACAATCGGGCTGGGTCAAAACTGTTTTTGTACATCCATTATCCATTATTTATACAAGAAAAAAGAGATAGCTTTTTGTTAGAGACTACTTGGCTAGATCAGTATTGGTATATTTTGTGTTATTTGACCTGAACGAGGGCTCAAGGAGTGCCATAATTATTAGAAAAAGACTGGAATTCACACTCACAGTCAATATTATGGAAAGGTTCAACACCGTCTCAGAGTTTGAGTTGGTTTGGAAGAGACGGTTCCAAACAGACGCTGAACAGATAGGTTCAGCACCGTTACAGACAGTTTAAACCACATACCCAAGGCAGTCTGAGACGAGACCAAATAGTTGATACTTCGTCACAGAGGCCAGGTAGCCTGAAGAACATTCTTTATACCGTCCCCATTGTACACAGTCTCAGCTAAGACATCATCACCTGCGAAACAACCCGAAAAATGTCAACTTATCTCTTGGCAAATTAGGGGCTCGTCCGGCATTGTTTCATTAGGTTCATACAAGCTGAGACTACAACATACACCAGCATCGGTATATAGCTATGGACTTCACAACAAGGATAGAGGCTGGTGAACGCTTGGAGCTGGAAGGTTCGGAGCTCAGAGAGTATGCTGAGAACAAATAATTAGAGTACCTTGATCGAGACGAAAGGGCTAGAGGGCGTGATCAGCGACGATGAGGACAAGCGACATTTGTTTGAGATCGATGCAGAGAATGAATGACGTGCGTTGGAGATCGGAGAAGAAACCAAACTGAGATTGAGATCGAAATTATGGCTCGTGATTTGGAGATATTGACTCTACGGTCCTAGATGGGGCCATCCGAAGGCTCAAAACCGATGTTGGAGCATACAGGTTTCTCGTCTCCTAGGCCGAAACTACCAAAGTTCAATGAATGTTTATATAGAGCGGATTGAGCGTTTCGCAACTAGTGAAGGATGGGACCAAGCGACATGGGCTTTTAGTTTGAGCTCACTTTTAACAGGCAAGGGGCTGGAAGTATACACCAGCATGTCGATAGATGTAGCTCATGACTACAAGTAAGCCGTACCAAGGCGAAACTGTTTTTCAGTTTATTGCAAGAATGACGAGATTCTTTCAAAGAGAGAGAGAGAGAGAGAGAGAGAGAGAGAGAGAGAGAGAGCCAAAATCAATGAAAGAGGGAGTGTTACGACAAAAGCTGAGCAGTATGCAGAGGCCCACGGAAGCAGCAGTGCCGGCATCTAGGATAAACAAGGCTAAGGCAGACTCAAACGCTTACAAACAGACAAGACGTTGTTTCGTTTGTAATAGCGAAAGCCATTTAGCTAAGGACTGTCCGTCTGGAAAGGCACACAATCATCGCTTCCAGCCGAGAGACAAAATGTGTGACAAGAAGCTGTCAGCTACATGTCTGACCATGCCCTGTGGAAGACCGACGTTTAAAGAGAACATGGAGGACGGAAAGTTAAAGCTTGCGAATGGTGATTTGGTCCCTGTTGTTTCGAGCTTGTGCACAATAGAAAATATGGAAGACGCACGGAACCTTAGGTTGGAAAATTGGCTCGTGAGTGATCAACCAGGGAAGGGTTTGAGAGATACCGGCTGTGAACTGACCCTGGTGCAGTGAGACGAAATCTTGTTCGAAATGAGCAGCTGTTAGATAAGAAGTATTTGTTGATCACTATAGATGAGACAAAGGACGTCCAAGCCGCAAGAGTGTACATTGATACGCCATATGGAGGGGCTACATAAAAGTTATGGCTCCAAAGGCATTGATATGCGATCTGGTGATTGTAAATATACCCGGTGTTGAAGATAGCCCGGATAAGTCATGGAAGCGACTTAAGACTAAGTCCAGTATGGAACAAGATTGTTTGGCTGGAGCTGTTCTAACTAGAGCTCAGACTAAGAAGCAAGAGAAGCATCTTCGGCACTTGAACGTTTCAAAACCGCGAGATAGTCAAGAAATCATTGTTGGTAAGCTCAAGCTTGATCAGAAGGAAGACGATTCGTCGTCGAAACTCTGGGAATGCGCCCATAGCAACGAATAGTTTACGACCAAGGGTGAAAATACATACACCTATATAGTTCGAAAGGATATTCTGTATAGGGTGTTTAAGCAAAAACGGGGCTCATCCACTACGACGATGAAACCGATTGTTGTTCCAAAACAACATAGGCGTAGAGTTATGGAACTAGCGCATGAGTCAAGAGTTGGAGGGCATCTGTCTCCAAAGAAACCCGGAGACAGAATCTCGAGCAGTTTTCATTAGCCAGGCATTACAAGCGATGTGACGAAGTTTTGTCGTTCATGCCATACCTGTCAGAAAACTATACCAAAAGGCAGAATAACGAAAGTGCCTTTAGGAGAAACGTCCATTATAGACACTCCGGTTCACCGATTACGCCCGTGTCGGACAGAGGAAACATATAATATACATATTGACTATTGTTGATTATGCGACCAGATATTCAGAGGCGATCGCTTTACCCAATATTGAAGCAGAACAGGGTGCTCAGAGTTTGAGTTGGTTCGGAAGAGGCGTTTCCAAATAGACGCTGAACAGATAGGTTCAACACTGTCTCAGAGTTTGGGTCGGTTTGGAAGAGATGTTTCCAAACACACTGAACAGATAGGTTCAAACACCGTTCCAGAGCCCATACGCTGAACAGATAGGTTCAGCACCGTCAAAGAAAGTTGAAACCACATACCCATCGCAGTCTGAGACGAGACCAAATAGTTGACACTTCGTCATAAATCAACAGAGGCCAGGTAGCCCGAGGAACATTCTATATACCGTCAACATTGTACACAGTCTCAGTTAAGTCATTGTCACCTGCGAAACAACCCGAAAAACGTCAATTCTTGACAATATCAAATTGAGAACATTTTGTTTTTGCATGGGGAAGTTAAAGTAACTTGTTTTCTACTGTATGCTGATAAATAAGTCAATAGTATGTATAATTAACTTTGTAAATAATGGCTATGTAAAATTCATGCGGATAAAATATTGTTTAAACTAAATCACTTGACAACGAAACAAATAAAAATAAAAATAACGATGTTTATTTCGGATCGGACACCTGCCGCGGTTGTCATGTACTGGAGCCATCGTTGTGCCAGCCCCACCCCCTGAAGTAAGGAATTTTTTGCTTGACCGAGGTGGCCTGACGACAGGAGAAACTCGACTGTAGTAGCGCTCACTTTATATGCATGGAACAGTGCGGCTTGGGTAGGTTGGATGTATTCCAGCATTTTGCTTCCAGTGGTGAAGAGTTGATGTCTGGCCGTGTTGAAGCCAGCTTGCAATACACCCCTTGTTATACATGATTATGACAAAACATTCGATGCGCTGCATATGCACAGAATAATGAATGAAGAGGTCAGGTCATGCGTGAGAGCCACTAGTATGTCGTTGAGATCCGGTATGCGTGTCCATGCTGCCCATGCTGTCTTCTTGCAACATCCAAGAAACTGTGAAGTCGTGTCGCACCCCGTTAAGCTGTGAAAGAGAAGTAGAGCTAAAGGATGTTGACATGCGAAGATCAGAGAAGATGGTATGGATTGGTATGTCACGGTAGTTTTTACCAGTATCAAAGCCCGCCCAGAGCTCTGATAGGCTGAGGGACTCGAACAAAGGAGATTATCAAAACTATTATATCGCTGTCCACAGTGCGAACATAGGCTGTTGTATGACCCTACTTTATCGCATGTGCCAGATGCAGGAGAATCCTGATGTCCACCTCGGAATGGTTGCAAGGCTGAAGTGTTATGTCAGAATACTTGTTGGAGAGCACAGCCTCGAAGCGGGTACTCCGGAGCAGCTTCCGCCTATGTCAGCCTTGGAGATCTGTGTGCTGATGAAAGAGAACAGCTCCTTTTTGTTCTCCTCATTTTTCAGGAATCCGCTGTTCCAGTCACGCTTCGGGATTGGATTACTTCCATCTCCGACTGTTGTCCGTGGGCCATTCCCACGTCGTTGCTGCGTGAGAGCTTTGATGATATTTATCTCTGGCTCATTATCCCATACAGCGTCAATGCGTTGGGTACTACTTGTTATGTGGGCCTTCAAATATGGTACAATGTGGGGCGACACATACTCGCTGAAAGCCTTTGCTTTCGTAGGTCGCACCATGTGGATAACAGAAACACTACGACGGTGGATTGTTTGGCAGCAGCTGCGCGGCCATTGGGTGCATTGAGGCACTTAACAATGTCTAATCCCTGATCGCAGCACACCTCGATCCGCCAGGCTTCGTGGCTTTCTCTGATTTTCGAAACGAAAGAAGTCTGTCATGTCGGCATCGGGACGTGACTGGAGTGAGAAATAAAAGTTGTGTCGTTAAGAACATATTCTGCCTCTGGACGCCACTGTCATTATACCTTTTCCCTTGGGGTCAGGTCGGTTGACGTAGGTTAGCATGTTATTCCGCTTGATTGTATCATATACTGGTACTGAAGCCTTTTCCATTCTTTTCATGACATATGCTGCATGCAGGGTTTGACCAGCTTCACGCTTTAAGATAGAGAAGTAGCAACGGCATGTTCCATGACATTCTGTGTATCGAGTACTATGAACTGCTGACTTGTAGCAAGGTAATGATTGCTCAGCTACTCTACCATCTTGATGAACGATAGTACATTCTTTTGAAACTTTAATTGCAAGCTGTGTCCTTCCTCATGATGAGCGGTGGATGACAATGGATTAACGGTATCAAACTCCTCAATTACCCGCGTGCAGTCAGGTTGGGCCAGCATAAACAGTTTAAGGGCTTCGGGATTCTCATAAATGAGGCTGAATTTTCTAGCTGATTTCTGCACAACATAATTGCCCTTCAGGAATTCAGCATGTACTTGAGAGTGTTTCTCGGCTAACTCAACAATGTCTCGTACATGTATCGACAGCCAACGCGCATAGTTTGTGTGGTCCATGGCGTAAAGCCAGCCGCAGAGTTTGTCACATGCTTGTACAGTATAGTCCTCCTCCCGCAGTGACCGCACAAAACGAGCCATCAGCCGCTCCAGCTCAATTATGGTTGACCAGAACTTAAACTAGGGCATATTTTGTGAACGTTGATCCCACATATCGTATGACTCCCATCACATTCTGACGAAACTCTGAGTAGGCGGTCGGCTTGAGCAAGTAAAGGGACACGAAGGAGACCTGATGGGCGTACCTTTTGCTGTGGTTGTGATGCTTATTGAGTGCAGACTGTGAGCGACCGGATGTCAGGACCTCAGCCTGAGAAAGCACGATGTCCCAACCAAAATTGAGCAGCAGCTTCCCAATCATAAGATGCAAACTACAAACTTGTCTCTCACAAAGTGTCAATGTCGTTGGATGAGAGCATATAATGGCTGGTCTGCACCAAGAACGTTTATCAGACCTAGGTTGAGGAACACAGTTGCCTGCATCGTCAGCTTCATGGCATGCTTCGTTGAAAATGCAAATGAGACCTTGTATGGGAATAGGGGGTAGACCCCGATCTCGGCAAGGGGCTTCACCAACTCGTCGCTTGCGAGCATCGAGTTGTTTCCCAACCAGGTGATGACATCATCCTATGCCAGCGTGCCTTGCTTCAGCACTCTGCTGACGTGTTTCATCCATGCCTCATATTTGGCATCTCGCACACAAAGAGGTGATCTGACTTCGCTGTTGCCGAGCCTGGGCGCATATTTTGACTGGGGATCACGTAAGCATCTGGTAGCTTTGGAGTTGATGTGTCGGAGGTATCAAGGTTGATGGGAGCCCGCTTCCCCCCAAGAATCCCGCGAGAGAGATGATTGGTCACGCTCAGGGCATATCCATGGCACTCATCAAATGCACCTTGAGCCTTGCTATCTATATTATCCACATTACGGTTGGTATAGACCTTGAGATGGCTGTTGGTTGTAGTATCACTTCATCTTGAGCATGCCGAGCACACACCGCAAGCGCAAAACCTCACTTAACTTTTATGAGTACTGGTTAAGTATCCAGGAAGCAGACATCGAGCGTGATTAATATAAGCTGACAGCTTGTTTCGCAATCGATAACTTTTTCTAACTTCTATGACGCGATTGTACGATACTGAGATGCCCTGTTCGTGGTCAATCTCAATCCGTTTTTATCCCGTACGCGTCCATGCAGCTTGAGGACACGATACAGAGGTAGGGGGTTTCTCGCTCCTTGTTGTGGCGTACTGCAGCTGTCTTGACTGCACGGTGCGTACCCTTATTGTAGATAATCAGTTGTGAGATGTTACATGTTATCTTCTCCCTCGCATCCGGATTGGCGTCTCCACAGCTTTTCTCACATCCATGAAGAGCCGATGGACCCCGGAGCACTGCGTTGAAGAAACTCCTCATTTCCTAAAGCCGAGAGGGAGTTAGGGAGAAGGAACCGTCGAAGGGCTCTTGACTTTGAAGATAAAATATGTGCATCATCACGGCAGCTCGCATGACCTATTATGTCCTGGCAAGCTTATCAGCCACCTTCAATTTGTGAGATAAGTAAATATCTTTCCTGCTTTTATTCCCCTTTGAAAACTTCGACATACAGCTAATAATGGGAAGGAATTTTTGGGATGATGATGGGACACCAAAAAAACCGGATTGACCCCCTAAATAACCTTTACCGTGTCGATGAGGGGTAAACTTGACCTCAGATCATTGAAATAATATCTGAATCGGATTTCCCAACCACGAAAACCCCTAAAAATGAGGTATCATTCATGATTATAGCCCTTCTAATGTTTTACCTGCGATTGACATCTAACCAAGATGGCGGCCATTTTGATTTTGGTAGGGCGCCAAGAGGGGGCCCCGTCAAATATGTTAAAAGTATGCCATGGGCGACCTCAGGGCCAGATTTGGTGCTTTTGTAAGAATCTAAACCAAACAGCCCCTTTAATGCCCTAACACCCCTGACTAATAATGACATTTCAAAAGAAAACTATATATAGAGGCGGAAAGTCCCTTTTGCATTTTATATATATCATCAAAGCATATATTCTGACAGAGGTTCAACATGCTCAAGATAAAAAGAAAAGTGGTCTTGGAGAGTGTTGACATGACCCATATTTAAGAATGCTGTCTCTAGACCCAAGAAACACTTGCGCCAAATCAGTAATATATCCGGCCAGTATTTATGTGCACAACGTTTTTATTTTTTTTACTATGACATTGTATACAATTAAGGAAAACAAGCCCCACCTGTGGCGGCCATGTTTTTTAACGGTTGGAATAATTTGAACCTTTGTGTCAATTTGTTTTTAAATGGGCCAGTAATCACAAACAAACAAGAGGGCCATGATGGCCCTGGATCGCTCACCTGATTTTTTTTCTTCACATTAGCTATATAAGCCCTGCTCCCTGGCGGCCATAGTGTCTGACCAATCAACTTGGCTTGAAGGAATCTGAAAGAGGGTCACTCTAGGAAGATTTCTACAAAATTATTTGAAAATCGGCCTGACACTTTTGGAGGAGAAGATTTTTTAAGTTTTAACTATAGCCTTATAAGGCAAAATAGCCCCGCCCCACTGGCGGCCATGTTTTTCGACCAATCAACATGGCTTGAAGGAATCTGATAGCGTGTCATCCAAGGAATATTTCAACAAAATTATTTGAAAACCGGCTTGAAGGAATCTGATTGGGGGTCATTTCTACAAAATTATTTTAAAATCTACCGACCAGTTTCGGAGAAGAAGATTTTTTAAGTTTTCACTATAGCTATATAAGGCAAAATAGCCCTGCCCACTGGCAGCCATGTTTTTCGACCAATCAACATGGCTTGAAGGAATCTGATAGGGGGTCATTTCTACAAAATTATTTTAAAATCTACAAAATTATTTTAAAATCTACCAACCAGTTTGGGAGAAGAAGATTTTTAAGGAAACTGATAGTGGGTCACTTAAGATACATTTCTACAAAATTATTTGAAAATCGGCCTGACATTTTCGGAGGAGAAGATTTTTTAAGTTTTCACTATAGCCATATAAGGCAAAAAAGCCACGCCGTCCTGGCTGCCATGTTTTTCGACCAATCAACATGGCTTGAAGGAATCTGATAGAGGGCCTTATATCCAAGGAACATTTTTAAAAGATTATTTGAAAATCGACCTGACACTTTCGGAGGAGAAGTTTTTTTAAGTTTTCACTATAGCCATATATGGCAAAATAGCCCCGCCCCCCCTGGCGGCCATGTTTTTCGACCAATCAACATGGCTTGAATGAATCTGATAGAGGGTCATCCAAGGAACATTTCTACAAAATTATTTGAAAATCTGCCAACCAGTTTGGGAGAAGAAGAATTTTGAAGTTTTTTTCATTTCGTTGCCATGGAAACCAAAATTCTGCATGGATCCCAAAAACTTGAAGGAAATCTGGTGAGGTCATTGAGAGGATGCTTTCTGTGAAGTTTCTTCCCAATTGACCCACTGGTTACTGAGGAGAAGAAGTTGACGCACGCCGGACGCCGGACAAAAGGCGATCACAATAACTCACCTTGAGCAAAGCTCAGGTGAGCTAAAAATGATCACAATAGCTCAACCGCACTTCTTAACAAGAGGGCCAAGATGGCCCTAAATCAATCACAATATTTTTAGTATTTACCCTAATCTATGTTAAACAAGTGATCCCCAGGGTTGGGCCATTTTTGACACCAGGGCTATAATTTGATCAATTGGCGGAGGTCCACTAGATGAAGTTAGATTTCAAATATCAACTTTTTGATAAGATTTTTAAAGGTTTTTTCCTAAACAAGTATAATATTATGTAAAATTAGTGACCCAGGAGGGGGCCATTTTTTACCCCCAGGGCTATAATTTGAACAATCTTGGTAGAGGTCGACTAGATGAAGCTATATACCAAATATCGAAAGCCTGAACATTCTACCTTCAGACAAGAAGATTTTTAAGGTTTTTTCCTAAACAAGTATAATATTATGTAAAACAAGTAATCCGGGAGGGGGCCATTTTTTACCCCAGGGCTATAATTTGAACAATCTTGGTAGAGGTCGACTAGATGAAGCTACATACCAAATATCAAAAGCCTGGACATTCTACCTTCAGACAAGAAGATTTTTAAGGTTTTTCCCTATACGAGTCTTCGTAAAACAAGTGACCCCCAGGGTGAGGCCATTTTTGACCCAATGGCTATAGTTTGAACAAGATTAGTAGAGGTCCAATAGATGAAGCTACATACCAAATATCAAAGGCCTTGGCTTTCTCCTTTTAGACAAGAAGATTTTTAAAGTGTTTTAAAGAGTCTATGTTAAACAAGTCACTGCCCCCGGGAAAGGGGTCATTTTTGACCCCAGGGCTATAATTTGATCAATCTTGGTAGAAGTCTACTTTTAGACGAGAAGATTTTTAAAGTTTTTGCCCTATACAAGTCTATGTAAAACAAGTGGCCCCAAGGGAGGGGCCAATTTGGACCCCATGGCTTTAATTTGAACAAGATTGGTAGAAGTCCACTAGATGAAGCTACATACCAAATATCAAAGGCCTTGGCCTTCTACTTTTAGACAAGAAGATTTTTAAAGTTTTTTGCGTATACGAGTCTATGTAAAACAAGTGACCCCCGAGAAGGGGTCATTTTTTATCCTAGGGCTATAATTTGAACAAGCTTGGTAGAGGTTCACTCGATGAAGCTACATAACAAATTTCAAAGGCATGGGCCTTCTACTCTCAGACTAGAAGATTTTTTAAGTTTTGGTTAATTTCCCCTTTTTTGTTGCCGTGGCAACTAGAGTTCTCAATGGAATTTAAATCTTAGTACAATTTTGATAGAGGGCCACAAAAGGAACATTCCTGTAAAGTTTGGTTGAAATTAGTCCTGTGGTTAAGGAGAAGATGATGTTTAAAGCTAAAAGTTAACGACAGAAGACAAGACTACAAGACGATGGACAGAGAGTGATCAGAATAGCTCACCTTGAGCCTTTGGCTCAGGTGATCTAAAAACTCCAGGACTCAAGGACCAACTATGCTGACAAGAAGGCTTGGAGGAATACCTTTTTCAAACGTCCAATGGTAAATAAAAATATATTTATCACACCCTCCCCGTTCTCCTGTCAATAAAAGACACTTATAATTCAAAACAACAAATGTTCTATTGTTTTTATTCTCTGATTCTTCAATCTCTCAATGCAAATTGTATTGTGAAAACATGTATTATAAAATGAAAAAAATAATTATCAAAATAATATCTGAATCTATGAATATGGATTTATATTATTTAAATATATATACTAAACTAGGACATCAATTTGAACACAGATGCATCCTTTCATCATCAGTAAAACTGTCATTAATTTACCCTTTTCCACATACAGACACTTTTTGACGCCTCTGCTGCAGCAGACGTCTTGTGAACACATGGCGAAGGGAGGAATTGCTTGTAATGAGCATAATTATGCTCCTATCCCACAAGGTTTTCAATTCTATTTAATAATTAAAATCACATCTATGGATATTTTTGGGTGTTGGAGATTTCGTCTAACTACCAGTTCGTCTAACTAATACAATAGAATAAATGGGGTAGAGATTTCGTCTAACTCATCAATAAGATGGATTATAGAATGTCTTATATGTAATATATACTTAGAAGTTAAATATTATAATTGTTTATAATACAATTTATTGTCCAATGCGTTTTTATATTTATTAATAATATCTTATTATTCATGACGGAACAGAAAAGAATACATGTATACATGTTTGTTAATGACTACATGTACTTTGTATATGTCAAAATAACTGTTCTGTTCTATGAAATGTTGTTATGTTCTGTTAAATATATATGTAAATAATAATAAGAAACAAGTAGATAGGAAATAAACATATGAATACAGTTATCATCATGGGAAAAGGATTGAACAAATTGAGGGGAGAGGACAAAATCTCCAAGGGATATTGGAACATTTACTGTAAAGATTAAATTAAATGATAACAAGAGATGTTTGTCAAACATTACTGGTCAGGCCCGACCTCCAATTCAAGTTTGAGGACCCTAGGTCCCGGCATTGTTGAGTTATCACTCGGACAAGCTTAAAACAGGTTTTTGTGTTCAAGGTCACTGTGACCTTGACCTTTGACACAATGACCTCAAAATAAATAAGGTTCATCCACTGGTCAAGCCTAACCTCCATATAAAGTTTGAGGACCATAGGTCCCGGCATTGTTGAGTTATCACTCAGACAAGCTTAAAACAGGTTTTTGTGTTCAAGGTCACTGTGACCTTGACCTTTGACCCAATGACCTCAAAATAGGGTTCATCTACTGGTCAGGCCCAACCTCCATGTAAAGTTTGAGGACCATAGGTCCAGGCATTGTTGAGTTATCACTTGGACAAGCTTTGGTCTACAGACGGACGGACAGACCGACGGACGGACCAACCGACTGACAGACATGTGCAAAGCAATATACCCCTCTTCTTTGAAGGGGGCATAACAAATAACAAGAGGCCTAAGAGTGCCAGTATTGCTCAACTGCCATTAGGTAAAAAAAAACTCTCCAAACAGCCCCGCCCCCTGATCGCCATGTTTTTTTACCAATTAACATGGCTTGAAGGAATCTGATAGAGGGTCACCCAACCAACATTTTTACAACATTATTTGAAAATCGGCCTGCCACTTTCGTCGGAGAAGACTTTTTAAGTTCTCGCTATAGCCTTATAAGTCAAAATAGCCCTGCCCTCTGATGGCCATGTTTTTCGACCCATCAACATGGCTTGAAGGAATCTGATAGAAGGTCAGCTTAGGAACATTTCTACAAAATTATTTGAAAATCAGCCTGACACTTTTGGAGAAGAAGATTTTTTAAGTTTCCACTATAGCCATATAAGGCAAAAAAGCCCAGCCCCCTGGTAGCCATTTTTTTTTTACTAATCAACATGGCTTGAAGAAATCTGATAGAGGGTCTCCCAAGGAACATTTCTACAAAAACTAGAATGGAGTGCTCCCCGGAGCACGCGTGTCACCTGCCGGGCCTTGTTAGAAAATTTTAATTTTTGACAGAAAAGGGGCAATAACTCTGATATAAAAAATATTTGGATTATCCCCCTTTTGTGAACACATCACACACATTGATATAAACATTTGTCAGAAGTTTCAATGTAATCCTTTGAGTAGAAAAAAAGTTATTTGAAAACGTGACGAAAAAGTGTGACGACAGACAGACAGACGAAAAGGCCTTGCACGCAAAGGTTTAACCAAAATTCTAAGTCCAAAAAGGGGCACAATTCAGTCAAAGTCCATTCCAGAGTTATGGGACTTGACATACAAGGTCATCTAATGACCCTGAATAAGAGTGTGAAGTTTCAAAGCAACAGCATACACAGTGTCTGAGAAAAGGCCTTGCACACAAAGGTTTGACCAAAATTCTAAGTCCAAAAAGGGGCACAATTCAGTAAAAATCCATTCCAGAGTTATGGGACTTGACATACAGGGTCATATAATGACCCTAAATAAGTGTGTTTCAAAGCAACAGCGTATACAGTGTCTGAGAAAAGGCCTTTCACGCCAACGCGGACGCCAACGCGGACGCCAACGCGGACGCCAACGTGATTACATAAGCTCCCCTATTTCTTCGAATAGGCGAGCTAAAAAGAGAAATTGCTCATCATGAGCAATTTCTTCTTTCGTCACAATGTTTTCAAACGCCATCTGCTGCAGAGACATCAGAAAGCGTCTGTTTGAGGGAAAACCAAGAAATCATAATCAACTATCTGACAGCAACTGTCGCCATCTTTTTTAACATTCTCCTCAGGTGATTACACTGATCCTCAAGTTTATAACATCTGGATACTGCATCCTTTTTCTGTGTTTCTACTTTATACAATTTATCCATTAAATCTGCATTCTCCTTGTAAAGATCTACAACCAGGGCATTCCGCTTTTCTGCAGCTTCAAACTGAAATAATATATTAATTCAAAAGGCTTCAGGAGGAAAAAAAGGTTTAGAAATTCTAAGTGGAGCATCACTCAAAAATCATCTTGAAATAATTTTAAAATTGGAGAATATTTTAACAGATGACAGTTCTAGAAAGACTGAGCAGTCGCAATAGCTCATACCGAGATCTACATGCTTAGCTAAGCTAATAGAGGCATGTCTCCTATGTAAGAAAATAGTCCATGTGATAGCCCAAGTCGTAGCAGACATATGGGGTTTCACACAAAGCATGAATCAAAAGTCTAAAATTTACAACATTTGTAAAACCATTAGTCAGAGGAATGGTCAATCAGCTTATCTTATGACCAGAAATACATACACAAATGTTCAATCCATAGTTGCTAAAGAGAAATGTGGTTGCAAGAAAAACTTTAAGTCAAAAAGAGCATTGGAACATATTGTAAAACCTGCAGGAAGTTGGAAATACATGGGTCACCTGCAGGAAGTTTAATATGTGAGAAATTGACTAGACAAAATATAACTTAAAATATGCATGCTAGAGTAATATTTCTTATGCACTGCCCATTTGAAGATCACAAGCTATCTACATACCAAGTATTGGTATACATGTATGTAACAATAGGTGAACATGAAAATGGGGAGCAAACCAAAAATAGAGGTGCTAGATGTAGGATTTTTCTGGTGCACTACAAAGCATTGCAAACAGACAGCAAAGAAAATACAAGAGCACCGCGTACGGCACAGACGCTCGACTGATAGGGAGAAAACAGAAAAAAAATGAGCTAAACAAAAACCCTTAACCGGACTACGCCGCCGCTGCCAGGGTCATGACAATAGCTCTTGTTTTTTTCAAAAGTCGAGCTAATAAAAAACCATAACCGGATGACAACACTTTCAGTGTAGATTTTCTAAGTCCAAAAGGGGGGATAATTTGGTCAATATTAAGTTCAGGGTTATGGAACTTGTTGTATCAAGTTATGTCTATAAGACATTGAATAAGTTTAGGAAGTTTTAAAGCTATAGGTTAAATTGTGTTTCAGTTATCACCATTTTTCTCCCTTCAAAGTAGATTTTCTAAATTAAAATGGGGAGATAATTTTGTCAATACTATTTACAGAGTTATGAAACTTGTTATATAAGGTCAACTTAAGACACTCAGCAAGTTTGTGAAGTTTCAAGCAAAAAAAAAGAAAAGTTTTTAAGATATGAAAAATCATGAGTAAAAAAATTGTCAAAAACCTGAGCTAAACAACAAACCTTAACCTTACGTTTTGAAGTTTTAAGTGAAACAAATAAAGATTTCCAGCTATATACTTTTATTATTTAACATATTATGATTATGTTTATGAAGTTTAGTGACTTTAACAGTAGTAGTTTGTTAGAAAACAGAAAAAAAGCTGAGCTGAACAAAAAACCTTAACTGGACGACCACGTCGCCGCCGACGCCGACGACGACGCCAGGGTCATGACAATAGCTCTCTTTTTTTTCAAAAGTCGAGCTAATAAGTAAGTGATTCCCTGACTTAAAGGCAGGCGACACAAAAATTGAATTTATTTCGCTTAATTTGACTTGGTCAGTGTGCTTAACCAAAAACCCAAATCACTTGTACAAAGTATCAATCAAATATCTCTAGTAGTTACAGAACTGTCACAAAATAGGCCCGTCATAACTCAGGAATGACAAAAGTGATTCGCACCAATATCTGATAATGATTGGATAAAGACTGCGCACAAATATGCCTTGCACGATGTAGCTGGTTATCAAACTTTGCCCACAAAAATGTTTCACAATAAGTTTTATGAAGATGGAATGAAAAAAATCATAGAGAGCGGACACGGCCTACCTGCCTACCTGCCGCAAGTGTTCTCATTATGCCCACAAACATGTTCAACAAGTTTCATGAAGATCAGAAAAAAAGGCTAATTTGGACAATTTTGATAATTCAAGGTCCATTACTCAAAAGTGTATCACGTGATTTGGCTGGTTATTGCACTTTTGACGAGACCACACACATTTTCAACAAGTTTTGTGAAGATCGGATGTAATCTGTTTGATTTAGAGAGCGAACAAGCCTAATTTTGGATATATTTCAAGGGCCAAAACTTAACAGAACCTCGCACAATTTAGCTGGTTATCTAATTTGGCAGAGGCATTATGCCAACACACATGTTCAAAAAGTTTCAAGAAGATCAGATGAAAACTGTTCTACCAAGAGAGAGGACCTGCCATATCTCAGCAAATTTGGATAATTTAAGGGCAATAACCCAAAAGTGCCTCGCACAATTTTGGCTGATTATCTAAGTTGGCCGAGATATTATGCCAACATACATGTTTAACAAGTTTCGTTAAGATCGGATAAAATCTTTGACTTAGAGAGCGGACAATGTTTGGACTCTGCCCTACGCATTCTGCAGCAGACGATTTTGAAAACACCTGGGCATAAAACTCTCTTTAAGTAAAAGTATAATTATCAAAGAGAATTGAAAGGCATTATAGCAAGAGGCTCTAATCTTGTAAAAGATTAATCTGAAGAACAAACCTGTTGTGTAAATTTTACTATTTGTCCATCCAAGACTTGTTGTAAAGTTTGTAACTTCTGTCCCAATGATTCCTTCTGGTTTTCAAGTGTGCCAACAGTTTCTTTGTGTTTCTCTACATTTTCTGTTAAAAAAAAGTGTTATAATATACATTTCATTACCTGAAGAAGAGCTACTGCAGGACAGCACAGCTCACCTTTTGGGAGCTTGATTCTGTCTTCCACATTTTTAGACAAGAGGGCCATGATGGCCCTGGATTGCTCATCTATGTAATGCAATGTGATTTGTCATGCCAACCACAATAACTCGTTTTGTGGTCAGATACACTAATACAAGAAGCCTTAGAGGGACAGTATCGCTCAACCCTATGTTGTTTGTCTTATATGAAATTAATATGTCTGATAAAATATCAGCAAGGAAATGTTTACATTCCAAAATCTTACCCTCTGGGAATAGAGGGTGAAACAGCCCAAGCTTCTTGTAGCCATTTCTTTTGACTAACCAATATGACATTAAGTAGCTTGGTAGATGATTAACCTAGGAACCTTTCTATAAAAATAATTTGAAAATCAGGCCAATTTGTTCTCAGAAGAGGATTGTTAAAGTTTTTAATTTGGGCATAAAGTGTAAAAAATAGCCCAACTCCCTGATGGACATGTTTTTTAACCCTTCAACATGGCATGAAGGAGTGTCACACTGGGAAAATTTCTGTAAACTATTTTGAAATCGGGCATAAATGGATTCAGAAGAAGAATATAAAAGGTTTCACTATTGCCATGTAAGGCACATCAGTTGCACTCTGTCAGCCATGTATTTTTACCAATCAACATGGCTTTAAGGAGTTGGGTAAAGGGTCACATACGGAAAATTGGCCAACCAGTTAGGGTGAAGATTTTTAAAGTTTTTTCTATAGCCATACAAGGCAACACAGCCTGTGCCCTGGCAGCAGGATTTTTGGATAAATCAACATGGCATAATGGCACCCAAGGAACATTTCTTCTAAATTATTTGAAAATTGGTCAAACAGTCTACTCTTTGAAAATTGCTTGATTGAACTATAGCCATATAAGGAAAAAGAGTCTAGAAATGTTTTTTGACAAATCAACATGGGGCTCCATCCAAGGAATCTGATTATTTGGAAATCGGCCAACAAGTTTGGGAGGAATCTATCTTTATATTTATTTGACATTGAAACCAGAATTCTGCATATGTGTAAATAATTTGAAGGACTTTTGGAGAGGACATTGAGACGGTGCTTAATGTGAAGTCTCATCCCAATTGACACACTGGTTACATGTACAGAAGAGAAGATGTTGAAGGACGGAAGACAGACAACAGACACGAGGCAATCAGAATAACTTAAGCACTTTGTGCTCAGGTGAGCTTATGAAAATGGGACATAAATTTGTTGAAATGAAAGTTATAGAACCTAAAGTCACATCAAGAAAAAAGAAATATTGAAGTACAGGAATTGTTTATCCTTCTCATAGAGTTCTAAGGATTCTTATATCAGGTCAAAAGTTAAACATGGTATTGACTGAAGCTATCCTCCATTATGAATTACCAGTTGATTCTTACCTTTATACATTTTATGAGACGTTTCTTCTTTAGATGTAATGATCTCATGCATATCTCTGAGTGACCTTTGGTTATCTACAAGGTCAATTTGCAGTTTTGTGTATTTCTCAAGGTCAACCATGCTACTGGCCTCGTCCTTCCATTGCTGTAATTGCCGGATGTGTTGGGACTGACTGACAGCGAAATTTGTGGTGGCTTCAAGCAACTGAAATATGATGATAGTAAAAACTAAGAGCTGTATTTCAACATTTCTAGTAATGGGCTATATCTGATAAGATCTGCAATGACACTGATTTGAAGTTCAATCTACTAATTGGCTATATGTATTAAAAAGTATCTGAAATTTGATGACAAGCCATCTGGCATAAGTGCTACAATTTGGAGCTGTAATCATGAAAAGGTCAGTTTATAACAAACAACTTGTTCTGTCTAACTCATTTCAAACACTATCTAGAATTGTCTTTAGATTGCGGTATCTAGGGATCCTTGTTAAAATGTTTAACTGTGTTTATGTGCCAATCATTTTAAGAATTATGTCATTTTGTTTATAGCTGACAACTTTTAACAAGAGGGTCATGATGACCCTGGATCACTCACCTGAGTTTAGTAATATCATTTGCAATGCCAACCACAGTAACTCATTTTGCGGGCAGATAAACTAATACAAGAGGCTCAATGCCCAGTAATGCTCCACTGATCACAAGGCAAAATAACTCAAACCAATGTTGTCTGACTTTAGTCAAATTAGATATACAGGTTAGTACTTCAAAAATCAGACATAAGGAGACAATTTTCTAAATCTTACACCCTGGGCATAAATTTCACTTTATATAGCATGATGGGCCTGATGGCATGACATAAACTAACATGCTTTCAGCCAGTGGAGCTAACAGTTAACATTTTCATTTTTATGACCATTGTTACCATTGTTACTGTTAAAATTGACATTAACATCCAATCAACCTTTAACATTTGAGTATGATATACTTCTAATTGTCCATGATGTTTTATTGTACTGATAACAAAAACAAAATTATACTAACCTTATCACTAACTGTTTGTAACTGTTGTTCTAAGCGTTTTTTCTCCTCCAACACTTTGGTGAGATTACCCTGTAATTAAACAGTGCGTAAGCATTACATATCTTTATCACAGATGTGTATTTTCATTGATTTCCCTGTAATTAAACAGTGCATAAGCATTACATCTTTATCACAGCTGTGTATTTTTTTTCATAGCCCTCATTCAATTTTTCTTTTTCTTTAAGGGTAAAGTTGATCCCACAAGCAGATGCATTTCAACACATCTAATGCAGACACTTTTTGAAACCAGTATTGCAAAAGGAGAAATTACCCATATTTAGTAATTATCTTTAGTCTCATTTGTTCAACTCTGTTCAATAATTAAGCTTTCGTTCAAAGAGGTTTTCCCTATTTCTACCTTAATGTTTCAAAGTCATCTGCTGCAGATTTGTTGTATGTGGGAAAGGGTAAATGTGGGTAAAGGACTGAATCCTCTCTCACCATGACTGTTCTGTTAAGTAATTTGTCTGAACACATGGCACTTATAACATTTCTTTGCTCTCTCACCATGACTGTTCTGTTAAGTAATTTGTCTGAACACATGGCACTTATAACATTTCTTTGCTCTCTCACCATGACTGTTCTGTTAAGTAATTTGTCTGAGCACATGGCACTTATAACATTTCTTTGCTCTCTCACCATGACTGTTCTGTGAAGTAATTTGTCTGAACACATGGCACTTATAACATTTCTTTGCTCTCTCACCATGACTGTTCTGTGAAGTAATTTGTCTGAACACATGGCACTTATAACATTTCTTTGCTCTCTCACCATGACTGTTCTGTTAAGTAATTTGTCTGAACACATGGCACTTATAACATTTCTTTGCTCTCTCACCATGACTGTTCTGTGAAGTAATTTGTCTGAACACATGGCACTTATAACATTTCTTTGCTCTCTCACCATGACTGTTCTGTGAAGTAATTTGTCTGAACACATGGCACTTATAACATTTCTTTGCTCTCTCACCATGACTGTTCTGTGAAGTAATTTGTCTGAACACATGGCACTTATAACATTTCTTTGCTCTCTCACCATGACTGTTCTGTGAAGTAATTTGTCTGAACACATGGCACTTATAACATTTCTTTGCTCTCTCACCATGACTGTTCTGTGAAGTAATTTGTCTGAACACATGGCACTTATAACATTTCTTTGCTCTCTCACCATGACTGTTCTGTGAAGTAATTTGTCTGAACACATGGCACTTATAACATTTCTTTGCTCTCTCACCATGACTGTTCTGTTAAGTAATTTGTCTGAACACATGGCACTTATAACATTTCTTTGCTCTCTCACCATGACTGTTCTGTGAAGTAATTTGTCTGAACACATGGCACTTATAACATTTCTTTGCTCTCTCACCATGACTGTTCTGTTAAGTAATTTGTCTGAACACATGGCACTTATAACATTTCTTTGCTCTCTCACCATGACTGTTCTGTTAAGTAATTTGTCTGAACACATGGCACTTATAACATTTCTTTGCTCTCTCACCATGACTGTTCTGTGAAGTAATATGTCTGAACACATGGCTCTTATAACATTTCTTTGCTCTCTCACCATGACTGTTCTGTGAAGTAATTTGTCTGAACACATGGCACTTATAACATTTCTTTGCTCTCTCACCATGACTGTTCTGTGAAGTAAATTGTCTGAACACATGGCACTTATAACATTTCTTTGCTCTCTCACCATGACTATTCTGTGAAGTAACATGTCTGAACACATGGCACTTATAACATTTCTTTGCTCTCTCACCATGACTGTTCTGTGAAGTAATATGTCTGAACACATGGCACTTATAACATTTCTTTGCTCTCTCACCATGACTGTTCTGTGAAGTAATTTGTCTGAACACATGGCACTTATAACATTTCTTTGCTCTCTCACCATGACTGTTCTGTTAAGTAATTTGTCTGAACACATGGCACTTATAACATTTCTTTGCTCTCTCACCATGACTGTTCTGTGAAGTAATATGTCTGAACACATGGCATTTATAACATTTCTTTGCTCTCTCACCATGACTGTTCTGTGAAGGAATATGTCTGAACACATGGCACTTATAACATTTCTTTGCTCTCTCACCATGACTGTTCTGTGAAGTAATTTGTCTGAACACATGGCACTTATAACATTTCTTTGCTCTCTCACCATGACTGTTCAGTGAAGTAATATGTCTGAACACATGGCACTTATAATATTTCTTTGCTCTCTCACCATGACTGTTCTGTGAAGTAATTTGTCTGAACACATGGCACTTATAACATTTCTTTGCTCTCTCACCATGACTGTTCTATGAAGTAATTTGTCTGAACACATGGCACTTATAACATTTCTTTGCTCTCTCACCATGACTGTTCTGTGAAGTAATTTGTCTGAACACATGGCACTTATAACATTTCTTTGCTCTCTCACCATGACTGTTCTGTGAAGTAATTTGTCTGAACACATGGCACTTATAACATTTCTTTGCTCTCTCACCATGACTGTTCTGTGAAGTAATGTGTCTGAACACATGGCACTTATAACATTTCTTTGCTCTCTCACCATGACTGTTCTGTGAAGTAATTTGTCTGAACACATGGCACTTATAACATTTCTTTGCTCTCTCACCATGACTGTTCTGTGAAGTAATTTGTCTGAACACATGGCACTTATAATATTTCTTTGCTCTCTCACCATGACTGTTCTGTGAAGTAATTTGTCTGAACACATGGCACTTATAACATTTCTTTGCTCTCTCACCATGACTGTTCAGTGAAGTAATATGTCTGAACACATGGCACTTATAATATTTCTTTGCTCTCTCACCATGACTGTTCTGTTAAGTAATTTGTCTGAACACATGGCACTTATAACATTTCTTTGCTCTCTCACCATGACTGTTCTGTTAAGTAATTTGTTTGAAACCATGGCACTGATATCATTCTCTTTCTCTCTCTCACCATGACTGTTCTGTTAAGTAATTTGTCTGAACACATGGCACTTCTAACATTTTCTTTTGCTCTCGACATGACTGTACTGTTAAGAAATGTGTCTGTAGGTTTGTATAATTAAAACATGTAAGAGTGTGTGGATGCTGACCAGCTACCTGATTAATGAGGATTGTATAATTAAACATGTAAGAGTGTGTGGATGCTAACAGGCTACCTGATTAATGAGGATTGTATAATTAAAACATGTAAGAGTGTGTGGATGCTGACTGGCTAACTGATTAATGAGGATTGTATAATTAAAACATGTAAGAGTGTGTGGATGCTGACAGGCTACCTGATTAATGAGGATTGTATAATTAAAACATGTAAGAGTGTGTGGATGCTGACTGGCTAACTGATTAATGAGGATTGTATAATTAAAACATGTAAGAGTGTGTGGATGCTAACAGGCTACCTGATTAATGAGGATTGTATAATTAAAACATGTAAGAGTGTGTGGATGCTGACTGGCTAACTGATTAATGAGGATTGTATAATTAAAACATCTAAGAGTGTGTGGATGCTGACAGGCTACCTGATTAATGAGGATTGTATAATTAAAACATGTAAGAGTGTGTGGATGCTGACTGGCTAACTGATTAATGAGGATTGTATAATTAAAACATGTAAGAGTGTGTGGATGCTAACAGGCTACCTGATTAATGAGGATTGTATAATTAAAACATGTAAGAGTGTGTGGATGCTGACAGGCTACCTGATTAATGAGGATTGTATAATTTAAACATGTAAGAGTGTGTGGATGCTGACCAGCTACCTGATTAATGAGGATTGTATAATTAAAACATGTAAGAGTGTGTGGATGCTGACTGGCTACCTGATTAATGAGGATTGTATAATTAAAACATGTAACAGTGTGTGGATTCTGACCAGCTACCTGATTAATGAGGATTGTATAATTAAAACATCTAAGAGTGTGTGGATGCTGACAGGCTACCTGATTAATGAGGATTGTATAATTAAAACATGTAAGAGTGTGTGGATGCTGACTGGCTAACTGATTAATGAGGATTGTATAATTAAAACATGTAAGAGTGTGTGGATGCTAACAGGCTACCTGATTAATGAGGATTGTATAATTAAAACATGTAAGAGTGTGTGGATGCTGACAGGCTACCTGATTAATGAGGATTGTATAATTTAAACATGTAAGAGTGTGTGGATGCTGACCAGCTACCTGATTAATGAGGATTGTATAATTAAAACATGTAAGAGTGTGTGGATGCTGACTGGCTACCTGATTAATGAGGATTGTATGATTTAAACATGTAAGAGTGTGTTGATGCTGACCAGCTACATGATTAATGAGGATTGTATAATTTAAACATGTAACAGTGTGTGGATTCTGACCAGCTACCTGATTAATGAGGATTGTATAATTTAAACATGTAAGAGTGTGTGGATGCTGACCAGCTACATGATTAATGAGGATTGTATAATTTAAACATGTAACCGTGTGTGGATTCTGACCAGCTACCTGATTAATGAGGATTGTATAATTTAAACATGTAACAGTGTGTGGATTCTGACCAGCTACCTGATAAATGAGGATTATATAATTTAAACATGTAAGAGTGTGTGAATGCTGACAGGCTACCTGATTAATGAGCATTGTATAATTAAACATGTAAGAGTGTGTGGATGCTGACTGGCTACCTGATTAATGAGGATTGTATAATTAAACATGTAAGAGTGTGCGAATGCTGACAGGCTACCTGATTAATGAGGATTGTATAATTAAACATGTAAGAGTGTGCGGATGCTGACTGGCTACCTGATTAATGAGGATTGTATAATTAAACATGTAAGAGTGTGTTGATGCTGACCAGCTACATGATTAATGAGGATTGTATAATTTAAACATGTAACAGTGTGTGGATTCTGACCAGCTACCTGATTAATGAGGATTGTATAATTTAAACATGTAACAGTGTGTGGATTCTGACCAGCTACCTGATAAATGAGGATTGTATAATTTAAACATGTAACAGTGTGTGGATTCTGACCAGCTACCTGATAAATGAGGATTGTATAATTTAAACATGTAAGAGTGTGTGAATGCTGACAGGCTACCTGATTAATGAGGATTGTATAATTTAAACATGTAATAATGTGTGGATGCTGACAGGCTATCTGATTAATGAGGATTGTATAATTTAAACATGTAACAGTGTGTGGATTCTGACCAGCTACCTGATAAATGAGGATCGTATAATTTAAACATGTAAGAGTGTGTGGATGCTGACTGGCTAACTGATTAATGAGGATTGTATAATTTAAACATGTAACAGTGTGTGGATTCTGACCAGCTACCTGATTAATGAGGATTGTATAATTAAAACATGTAAGAGTGTGTGTATGCTGACCAGCTATCTGATTAATGATGATTGTATAATTTAAACATGTAAGAGTGTGTGAATGCTGACAGGCTACCTGATTAATGAGGATTGTATAATTTAAACATGTAAGAATGTGTGGATGCTGACAGGCTATCTGATTAATGAGGATTGTATAATTTAAACATGTAACAGTATGTGGATTCTGACCAGCTACCTGATAAATGAGGATTGTATAATTTAAACATGTAACAGTGTGTTGATTCTGACCAGCTATCTGATTAATGAGATTTGAATAATTTAAACATGTAAGAGTCTGTGGATGCTGACCAGCTATCTGATTAATGATGATTGTATAATTTAAACATGTAACAGTGTGTGGATTCTGACCAGCTATCTGATTAATGAGAATTGAATAATTTAAACATGTAACAGTGTTTGGATTCTGACCAGCTATCTGATTAATGAGGATTGAATAATTTAAACATGTAACAGTGTGTGAATGCTGACTGGCTATCTGATTAATGATGATTGTATAATTTAAACATGTAACAGTGTGTGGATTCTGACCAGCTATCTGATTAATGAGAATTGAATAATTTAAACATGTAACAGTGTTTGGATTCTGACCAGCTATCTGATTAATGAGGATTGAATAATTTAAACATGTAACAGTGTGTGAATGCTGACTGGCTATCTGATTAATGATGATTGTATAATTTAAACATGTAACAGTGTGTGGATTCTGACCAGCTATCTGATTAATGAGAATTGAATAATTTAAACATGTAACAGTGTTTGGATTCTGACCAGCTATCTGATTAATGAGGATTGAATAATTTAAACATGTAAGAGTGTGTGAATGCTGACTGGCTACCTGATTAATGAGGATTGTATAATTAAAACATGTAAGAGTGTGTGGATGCTGACCAGCTACCTGATTAATGAGGATTGTATAATTAAAACATGTAACAGTGTGTGAATGCTGACAGGCTATCTGATTAATGAGGATTGTATAATTAAAACATGTAAGAGTGTGTGGATGCTGACCAGCTACCTGATTAATGAGGATTGTATAATTAAAACATGTAGGAGTGTGTGGATGCTGACCAGCTACCTGATAAATGAGGATTGTATAATTTAAACATGTAAGAGTGTGTGGATGCTGACCAGCTACCTGGTTATGTTCCAATAATACGTCTCATAACATAATTATAATCATCATACCTTTTCCTGATGCTCTTCCTGACTGGCACTATTGGCTTTGTTGAGCTGCTCTTTCAAGTTTTTAGCAAGAGTGGATATTTTGTCTCTCTCTTTACATACATCTTCATACTTTCTCTGGAGAATAAAAACAAAATTCATTCATTATGATCAACAATGGAGAAGTTCTACTTATAATAATTGTAATATTGCTGGCTTAACTCTTTCCCACTTAAAGGCCCATTTTGACACATCTGCAGCAGATGAAAACTTTGAAAACTTTGTTGAAAAAGGACAAATTTCAGATAATTAGCAATTTTTCTTTTTGCCACAATGTGTACAAATAAATTAATAAAAACACATTCTATTAAGGTTTTCGCAATTTTTAATAAGATGTTTTCACAAACTTCTGCTGCAGATTTGTTGCATATGGGAAAGAGTTAATGAAATCATTTGATTAAGAAAATAATGATCTTGAAAATGTTTGTGTGTTAGATGGCAATTTAATGTAGCATGCAGGGAGATATCAAAATGTGTGTGTTAGATTGCATTTTAATGTAGCATGCAGAGAAGATATCAAAATGTGTCTGTTAGATGGCAATTTAATGCAGCATGCATGAATATATCGAAATGTGTATGTTAGATGGCATTTCAATGTAGCATGCAGGGAGATATCAAAATGTGTGTGTTAGATGGCAATTCAATGTAGCATGCAGGGAGATATCAAAATGTGTGTGTTAGATGGCATTTTAATGTAGCATGCAGGGAGATATAAAAATGTGTGTTAGATTGCATTTTAATGTAGCATGCAGAGAAGATATCAAAATGTGTGTGTTAGATGGCATTTTAATGTAGCATGCAGAGAAAATATCGAAATGTATGTGTTAGATGGCATTTCAATGTAGCATGCAAGGAGATATCAAAATGTGTGTGTTAGATTGCATTTTAATGTAGCATGTAGAGAAGATATCAAAATGTGTGTGTTAGATGGCATTTTAATGTAGCATGCAGGGAAATATCAAAATGTGTGTGTTAGATGGCATTTTAATGTAGCATGCAGGGAGATATAAAAATGTGTGTTAGATTGCATTTTAATGTAGCATGCAGAGAAGATATCAAAATGTGTGTGTGTTAGATGGCATTTTAATGTAGCATGCAGAGAAAATATCGAAATGTATGTGTTAGATGGCATTTCAATGTAGCATGCAAGGAGATATCAAAATGTGTGTGTTAGATTGCATTTTAATGTAGCATGCAGGGAGATATCAAAATGTGTGTGTTGGTGGCATTTTAATGTAGCATGCAGAGAAGATATCAAAATGTGTGTGTTAGATGGCATTTTAAAGTAGCATGCAGGGAGATATCAAAATGTGTGTGTTATATGGCAATTAAATGTAGCATGCAGAAATGATATCAAAATGTGTGTGTTGATGGCAACTTGTGGCAGCATGCAGAAATGATATCAAAATGTGTGTTAGATGGCGTTTTAATGTAGCATGCGGGAGACATCAAAATGTGTGTGTTTATGGCATCTTGTTGCAGCAAGCAGTGATAATATTAAGCTATTATCAATGCAATTGATATGGGCATCATACACTTTACTGTCTTTTATAGGCAGGGTTTTATGCCCTTTTCAAAAGTTTTCAGTTATATCAAAGCAACAGAAAATGTCTTCTTGATACTGAAATTAATGTTCCTCATGAAAATTAGGTTTACTGGATATACTATTTCAAATCAACAGCCTTCATGGCATCTAAGTAAAAAATCTTATTCTTGAAATTATTATTTTAATAAGAGTTGAAATTATTCTGATGACTTTTATGACAGACAAAATCACAATAGCTCACCTTCAGCACTTTATACTCAGGTGATCTAAAATGACAAATTTCTTGTTTTCAACAATTTATTTCATTTTCCCCACTAACAACTATAACAGAGGCATTAAAAGTTGTCTGTAACAGAGAAAGGGTTAAGGATTGCTTTTTATATCATACAATAAAAGCTGTTCTAGCATAGTGTATGCAGCAGTAGTGAAATAACTGATAAACTACACAGTCATATGCTGTAACTATACACCAAGACTGACAGCTGAAACCTACATAATAGTAATAGTCTAAAAGTCTTTTAACATTTTGGAAGCTCGTCACAACAGGAGGGCCACAATGGCCCTAAATCTATCACCTGAGTAACGGTATAGTAAATAATGTGTCATTTATTGCAACCCCTTTCTGATGCAGCCTTATGGCTATGTTTTTAAACCAATTTAAATTAATTCTAACAATTTCTGTAGAGTCACGTAAGAAATATTTATACTTAAATATCATGAAATAAGAGTTTCGAAATGTTTTCCTTCTTCAAATAGTGCATTTGCACCAATTTTTTCCACAACCTCTCCCCTCATTCAGATGATATTTAACACTGTTTGAAAACATTTAAAACATTAGAAATTCCTCTTTAAGACATTTTCCTTTCACTTATGGATCTGTTTGTTGTATATATTTACAAAGTTTAATATCCAATGAGAGCAGAAGGCAAATATAATAACAGCTAGTCAATTATCATAAAAGACAATTCAATATTTCTACATCACATAATACTATCACTCAATATTTCTATATCACATAATACTATCACTCAATATATATATATATATATATATATATATATATTGAAGAAGAAAGAAGAAATGAATATTTAGGTTTGACTGTGCTAAATGTTCATCGAATGATCAAACTTCATATCATGCATTATTCTCAGCCTTTTTAGGCAAACAGTTTCCTCATTTTTCATCTGCTTTTTTATGTATTTATTTACAAAGTTTGATATCAAATGAAAGCAAAAAGGAAATATAAGGACAATTAAGCATTTATTTTCCAAAAACATTTTATATTCCTATGCCACTCAAACCCAGGTTTTGCTGCTTGAGTCTGGCCAGTTTTGGGCTATAACACATCATATTGGTCTTCCAGAATTTCTTTTTTGACTGTATCCCTTCTGTAAGTGCTTCCATCTTTGCAGATGACACAAAATTGACC
This sequence comes from Serripes groenlandicus, assembly GCA_031761405.1. NCBI lineage: Eukaryota > Metazoa > Mollusca > Bivalvia > Cardiida > Cardiidae > Serripes > Serripes groenlandicus. The sequence goes on along the minus strand of JASEVX010000001.1, from coordinate 438,530 downwards.
TTTCATACATTTGACCTGGAAGCTCTACCATCCATTCAATTCCTTCTTTGTTTCCGTGTCAATCAATGTTTTACAGGTAGAAAATGGGAGTCATATATTTATGCAAGAAAGGATTCATTCCCTTTTGGACACAATCGGGCTACACAAAAACTTGTTTTTTAAATACTCTACTTTCACACAAGGTAAAAAAAAAAAAAATTCAAATCAAACAGTTCTAGTGTTTACATATTTACAATGACTATAAATTGACTGTCAAGTATATAATGCATTCTGGTGAAGGCTTACATTCATTTCTACGCAAACATTTGTTTTGTTTAATGGACTTTTTGTCTGTAGATCAGCATGGCTGCAGATGTATTTGGCATAATTTGGTTTAAAACCCCCAACAATTTCTCCTTTCCCCACAATTGTTTTATCTCTTTTGAAATCAAGTATACAATTGTCAAATGTCAAAAATGAATTGGTGATGCATTCAAAGCAGATGACTCTGAAACTATATAAGGTAAACAGTTAAATTAACCAAATCAGTTTTACTAGCCCCAATACAAAAATCATAAACTAAAACAGTGCATTTTAACACAACCCTAGACTAACCACATCAGTTTTCTAGCCCAAGCAAACAATCATAAACTAACCACATCAGTTTTACTAACCCAAAGTGCAACAATCATAAACTAAAACAGTGCATTTTAAAACAATCATAAACTAATCACCTCTTTTACTAGCCCCGGTCTAACAATCATTAACTAAAACAGTGCATTTTAAAACAATCATAGACTTACCAAATCAGCCCAAGTGCAACAATGACAAGAGGACCATGATGGTCCTATATCGCTCACCTGATTTAATCAAACTTAAAAAGTTTTCAGTGTTCTTTCCCCTATATGAGTCTATGAAAAACAAGTGACCCCCGGGGAGGGGTCATTTTTGACCCCAGGGCTATAATTTAAACAATCTTGGTAGAGGTCCACTAGATAATGCTACATACCAAATATCAAAGGCCTGGGGCCTCTACTTTTAGACAAGAAGATTTTTAAATTGTTTCCCCTATATGAGTCTATGTTAAACAAGTGACCCCCGGGGAGGGGTCATTTTTGACCCCAGGGCAATAACTTGAACAATCTTGGTAGAGGTCTACAAGATGATGCTACATACCAACTCTCAAAGGCCTGGGGCCTCTACTTTTAGACAAGAAGATTTTTTAATTTTTTTCTCTATATGAGTCTATGTAAAAAAATACACCCCCGGGGAGGGGTCATTTTTGACCCCAGGGCTATAATTTGAACAATCTTGGTAGAGGTTCACTAGATGATGCTACATACCAAATATCAAAGGCATGGGCCTTCTACTTTTAGACAAGAAGATTTTTAAAGTTTTTTCTCTATATGAGTCTATGTAAAACAATAGACCCCAGGGGAGGGGTCATTTTGACCACAGGGCTATAATTTGAACAATCTTGGTAAAGGTCCACTAGATGATGCTACATACCCAATATCAAAGGCCTGTGCCCTCTACTTTTAGACAAGAAGATTTTTAAAGTTTTTCCCCTATATGAGTCTATGTAAAACAAGTGACCCCCGGTGAGGGGTCATTTTTGACCCCAGGGCTATAATTTGAACAATCTTGGTAGAGTTTCACTAGATGATGATACATACCAAATATCATAGGCATGGGCCTTCTACTTTTAGACAAGAAGATTTTTAAAGTTTTTCCCCTATATGAATCTATGTTAAACAAGTGACCCCCGGGGAGGGGTAATTTTTGACCCCAGGGCTATAATTTGAACAATCTTGGTAGAGGTCTACTACATGATGCTACATACCAAATATAAAAGGCCTAGGGCCTCTACTTTTAGATAAGAAGATTTTTTAAGTTTTTTCTCTATATGAGTCTATGTAAAAAAAATAGACCCCAGGGGAGGGGTCATTTTGACCTCAGGGCTATAGTTTGAACAATCTTGGTAAAGGTCCACTAGATGATGCTACATACCCAATATCAAAGGCCTTGGCCCTCTACTTTTAGACAAGAAGATTTTTAAAGTTTTTCCCCTATATGAGTCTATGTAAAACAAGTGACCCCCGGGGAGGGGTCATTTTTGACCCCAGGGCTATAATTTGAACAATCTTGGTAGAGTTTCACTAGATGATGCTACATACCAAATATCAAAAGCATGGGCCTTCTACTTTCAGACAAGAAGATTTTTTAAGTTTTGGTTAATTTCCCCTTTTTTGTTGCCGTGGCAGCCAAAGTTCTGCATGGAATAGAATTCTTTGAACAAGTTTGAAAGAGATCCACCCAAGGAACATTCCCGTAAAATTATTTTGAATTTGGTTGATTGGTGTAGGAGGAGAAGTTGTTTGTAGGAAAATGTGAACGGACGGACGACGACGACGACGGACGACGGACGGTGAGCGATCACAAAAGCTCACCTTGCACTTTGTGCATAGGTGAGCTAATAAACTAAAACAGTGCATTTTAACATAATCCTAAACTAACCCTTACTTTTTTCACAGTGCATGATTCAACAATCAAACACTAACCACTTCAGTGGCAAAGTGCATGTTACAACAATCTAACACTAACCACTATAGTGACAAAGTGCATGTTTCGACAATCAAACACTAACCACTTCAGTGACAAAGTGCATGTTTAACAATCAAACACTAACCACTATAGTGACAAAGTGTATGTTTCGACAATCAAACACTAACCACTATAGTGACAAAGTGCATGTTTCAACCTGTAAAAGTTTATATTTGTCCCTGTATCTCTGGGCATCTTTCAGCTCTCTTTCAGACTGATTATACTTTGCTTCCATATCTGCAAGTTTCTCTTGGGTGTCCAGTAACATTTCCTCAAGAGCTGACTGACCAATACTCATTTGGCCCAAATCAAACTGTTTAATAGTTAAACATAATATTTTTGACATACAATGAAAACATAATGGGTTAGTTGACTTGGTGATGTGACATTGACTCAATAAATGGAAGCGCCTAAGCTGTCTTACATTCAGACAAGGTAATAACAGTGAAACAGATGGATGCTCCCTGATTAGTTATGATAAAAGCAGTGAACCACAGTTAGTGTTTGTAATTGACATAAGACAAAATATCCAGAATAGATGTTCTTTGTGATCATTTTGTCCTTTCCCAACAATATTTACCATGGTGGTCTTTTTCATGTGTCAAAATTTGTCTCTATCATGAAAAACATTGAGCTCTATAGTGTGACACCTTTTCTTATAACAGCTGCAGCACAGTAGTATTAGTATTAACCCTAACCACATACAACAAATCAGCAGCGATGACCTTAAAAACATTTAATAACAAGAGGACCATGATGGTCCTATATCGCTCAACTTATTTAATGAAACTTAAAACGTTTTCAGTGTTCTTTCCCCTATATGATTTTAAAAAAAACAAGTGACCCCGGGCAGGGGTTATTTTTGACCCCAGGGCTATAATTTGAACAAACTTGGTAGAGGTCCACAATGATGCTACATACCAAATATCAAAGGCCTTTTTAGACAAGAAGATTTTTTAAAGTTTTTTCTGTATATGAGTTTATGTAAAACAAGTGACCCCCGGAGAGGGGTCATTTTTGACCCAAGGGCTATAATTTGAACAAGCTTGGTAGAGGTCCACTAAATGATGCTACATACCATAACCTTTAGACAAGAAGACTTTTTTAGTTTTTTCCCTATATGAGTCTATGTAAAACAAGTGACCCCTGGGGAGGGGTCAATTTTTACCCCAGGGCTATAATTTGAACAATCTAGGTAGAAGTCCACTTGATGATGCTACATACCAAATATCAAAGGCCAGGGCCTTATACTTTGAGACAAGAAGATTTAAAAAAAAAATCCCCTATCTATGTCAAACAAGTGACCCCCGGGGGAGGGGTTATTTTTGACCCCAAGGCTATAATTTGAACAATCTTGTTAGAGGTCTTCTAGATGATGCTACATACCAAATAACAAAGGCCTGGGGCCTCTACTTTTAGACAAGAAGACTTTTTAAGTTATTTCTCTATATAAGTCTATGTAAAACAATAGACCCTAGGGCTATAATTTGAAAAATCTTGGTAGAGGTCCACTAGATGATGCTACATAACCAATATCAAAGGCCTGGGCCCTCTACTTTTAGACAAGATGATTTTTTAAGTTTTTCCCCAATATGAGTCTATGTGAAACAAGTGACCCCCGGGATGGGGTCATTTTTTACCCTAGGGCTATAATTTGAACAATCTTGGTAGAGGTTCACTAGATGATGCTACATACCAAATATCAAAGGCCGTGGCCCTCTACTTTTAGAAAATATTTTTTTAAAGTTTTTCTCTATATGAGTCTATGTAAAATAATAGACCCCAGGGGAGGGGTCATCTTTGATCCCAGGGCTATAATTTGAACAATCTTGGTAGAGGTTCACTAGATGATGCTACATACCAAATATCAAAGTCATGGGCCTTCTACTTTCAGGCAAGAAGATTTTTTAAGTTTTGGTTAATTTTCCCTTTTTTGTTGCTGTGGCAACGAAAGTTCTGCATGGAATAGAGGAATAGAATTTTGAACAAGTTTGAAAGAAACATTCCTGTATAAATTATTTTGAATTTGGTTCATTGGTTTAGGAGGAGAAGTCGTTTGTAGGAAAATGTGAACGGACGGACGACGACGACTGACGATGGAAAGTGAGCGATCACAAAAGCTCACCTTGCACTTATATGAAAATATTGTGACAAAAGTAGAAATTGTTTGTTTTGTGCAATTTATCCTTTTGTCACAATGTTTTCAAAAGTCGTCTGCTACAGAGGCATCAGAGAGCGTCTATATGAGGGAAAGTGTTAATAACTGTCAAAATGTGTCTCTATCAAGGAAGAGATTGAGCTCTAAAGAGTGACATCTTTTTTTAGAACAGCTGCAGCAAGGTTAACATTTATTGGTATTAATAACTGTCAAGTTGCAAAATCATTTGTTTGAATGATGTTTTATCTATCTTTCAAAAGAATTTTAGCAAATATTACTGCGTATCAATTACCAGTACTACAAGTATGGTTTATCACAGCGTATCCAGTGTAAATTATCAGTACTACAGGTATGATATACCACAGTGTATCATGTGTATATTATCAGTACTACAGGTATGATTTATCACGGTGTATCGTGTGTAAATTATCAGTAATACAGGTATGATATATCACGGTGTATCGTGTGTAAATTATCAGTAATACAGGTATGATATATCACGGTGTATCGTGTGTAAATTATCAGTACTACAGGTATGATTTATCATGGTGTATCAAGTGTAAAATTATCAGTCCTACAGGTATGATATATCATGGTGTATCCAGTGTAAATTATCAGTACTACAGGTATGATATATCACAGTGTATCCAGTGTAAATTATCAGTACTACAAGTATGATTTATCATTATGTATCCTGTGTAAATAATCAGTACTAAACGTATGATTTATCACGGTGTATCCAGTGTATATTATCAGTACTAGAGATATGAATTTTCACGGTGTATCCAGTGTAAATTATCAGTACTACAGGTATGATATATCACAGTGTATCCAGTGTAAATTATCAGTACTACAAGTATGATTTATCATTATGTATCCTGTGTAAATAATCAGTACTAAACGTATGATTTATCACGGTGTATCCAGTGTATATTATCAGTACTAGAGATATGAATTTTCACGGTGTATCCAGTGTATATTATCAGTACTACAGGTATGATTTATCACGGTGTATCCAGTGTAAATTATCAGTACTAAAGGTATGATTTATCACGGTGTATCCAGAGTATATTATCAGTACTACAGGTATGATTTATCACGGTGTGTCTAGTGTAAATTATCAGTACTACAGGTATGATATATCATGGTGTATCCAGTGTAAATTATCAGTACTACAGGTATGATTTATCACAGTCTATCCAGTGTAAATTATCAGTACTACAGGTATGATATATCACAGTGTATCCAGTGTAAATTATCAGTACTAAAGGTATGATTTATCACGGTGTATCCAGAGTATATTATCAGTACTACAGGTATGATTTATCACGGTGTGTCTAGTGTAAATTATCAGTACTACAGGTATGATATATCATGGTGTATCCAGTGTAAATTATCAGTACTACAGGTATGATTTATCACAGTCTATCCAGTGTAAATTATCAGTACTACAGGTATGATATATCACAGTGTATCCAGTGTAAATTATCAGTACTAAAGGTATGATTTATCACGGTGTATCCAGAGTATATTATCAGTACTACAGGTATGATTTATCACGGTGTGTCTAGTGTAAATTATCAGTACTACAGGTATGATATATCATGGTGTATCCAGTGTAAATTATCAGTACTACAGGTATGATTTATCACAGTCTATCCAGTGTAAATTATCAGTACTACAGGTATGATATATCACGGCGTATTAGGTATGATTGATCCTGACACCAATGCATCAGTTGTAATGCTATCCCCACAACCTCGAGTACCAAGGAGGGAAGCTATAACTAACTCTTTAAAGTCTTTGGTAAGACACAACCAGGAATTGGACCCTGGTCACCAAGAAGATGGTTCAACCAAATTAATAATTACAGAGCAACATCTAGCAGAGGCAAAGAAATGAACATCCATACAGAATTCATCTATTCTTTGGTCCATATTGTCCATGTCATAAGATATGGGTGAATAATGCATATCAATTCAGAATGGTTATTTTCTTTGGTCCATACTTTACATATATGTGAGAAATGTACATCCATTTAGGATGTAAATATTCTATGGTCCATATTTAGCATGAAAATGTTATAAGATATAGGAAAAATGAACACTCAACTTGTATCATGTAATCAACAAATGAACATGTCATAATATATGAGAGAAATGAACACTCTCTTTGTATTTACAAGTGTACATGCCATAAGATATGAGAGAAATGAACCTCTACATGTATATACAAGTGTAAATATCATAAAATATGAGAGAAATGAACACTCTATATGTATTTGCAAGTGTATATGTTATAAAATATGATAGAAATGAACACTATAGTAGTATTTACAAGTGTACATATTTTAAAATATGAGAGAAATGAACACTCTACATGCATATAGAAGTTTAAATATGATAACATATGAGAGAAATTAACACTCTATATGTATTTATATGTGTACATGCCATAAGATAGGAGATAAATGAACACTCTATATGTATTTACATGTGTACATGCCATAAGATAGGAGATAAATGAACACTCTATATGTATTTACATGTGTACATTCCATAAGATAGGAGAGAAATGAACACGCATATACAAGTGTAAGTATCATAAAATATGAGAGAAATGAACACTCAATATGTATATACAAGTGTATATATCATAACATATGAGAGAAATAAACTCTCTACATGCATATACAAGTGTATATATCATAACATATGAGGGATATGAACACTCTGCATGTATATACAAGTGTATATATCATAAAATATGATAGAAATGAACACTATACTAGTATTTACAAGTGTACATGTTTTAAAATATGAGAGAAATGAACACTACATGCATATAGAAGTGTAAATATGATAAAATATGAGAGAAATGAATGTGTACATGCCATAAGATAGGAGAGAAATGTGAGAGAAATTAACACTCTATATGTATTTACATGTGTACATGCCATAAGATAGGAGAGAAATGAACACTCTATATGTATTTACATGTGTACATTCCATAAGATAGGAGAGAAATGAACACTCTACATGCATATACAAGTGTAAGTATCATAACATATGAGAGAAATGAACACTCAATATGTATATACAAGTGTATATATTATAACATATGAGAGAAATGAACTCTCTACATGCATATACAAGTGTATATATCATAACATATGAGGGATATGAAGACTCTGCATGTATATACAAGTGTATATATCATAAAATATGATATAAATGAACACTATACTAGTATTTACAAGTGTACATGTTTTAAAATATGAGAGAAATGAACACTCTACATGCATATAGAAGTGTAAATATGATAAGATATGAGAGAAATGAATGTGTACATGCCATAAGATAGGAGAGAAATGAACACTCTACATGCATATACAAGTGTATATATCATAACATATGAGAGAAATGAACACTCTTCTAGTATTTACAAGTGTACATGTTATAAAGTATGGGAGAAATGAACACTCTTCATGTATGTACAAGTGAACATTTAAATACCTGCAGATGGGTATATTTGGTGGACATTTCATTCACTTCAGCCAGTCTATTTTCTGTATCTACCAGTCTTTCTTCCAGCTCTGATTTTTCTTGTGTTAACTCATTAATTGCTCTCTGTAAAGATTAAAAATGTAAGATCGTTATAACACATACAGATCTACAATCCATCTTTATCTCAGTCCATATTTTTCAGGTTTTCAACTGTATAATCACCTATTCACCTAAGCATGTGTTTCCTGAATTGTTCACACCAATACTCCACACAACATTTTTCTTAGGCAACGGGCTACCTTCCTACATAGAATATTTTTAGTTAACTCGTAGAAGACAACTGGCTACCTTCCTACATAGAATGTTTTTAGTTAACACGTAGAATACAAATGACAAAATGCTTTTTCTTAGGATTGGATGAGTTGTACATGATAACAGGTATGTAAAGAATATCTGATAAATGACACTTTTAAATAACGAAGGTCCATACACACTGTGGTTCAACAACTTACTGAAAACATTAACAGTTGAGATCGTTTCTCATTATGCATTATTATTTATTTTAATGTTATTTAAATTTATACAATACAATATTATATGACTTGTATTACCATTTAAACTAAGTCTTCTATAGATTTGAAAACATAGAGACAAGACTATAGAAAATTGCTATAAATGAAAGCTTCATTCTTTATTACAGTCCAAAACATTGTGAGAAAAGGAGAAAATGCTAATTATGAGCATTTATCCATTTCTCACAGGTTTCAAAAGTCATGTGCATGTAGGAAAGGGTTACACAAAGGTTTTTATTCCTATTCATAAAGACAAGGACCATACAGCCTATACAAATTGCAAATCAATTTTGTCTTACTCTAACCCCATGTATGTCTTACTCTAACCCCATGTATGTCTTACTCTAACCCCATGTATGTCTTACTCTAACCCCATGTATGTCTTACTCTAACCCCATGTATGTCTTACTCTAACCCCATGTATGTCTTACTCTAACCCCATGTATGAGAATTGTAGTTATATAGAACAGATTACTCACTTGAGCGTGCTGAGGAATGCTCTGCTCTCTGCTTCTCTGCTCTCTGCTTCTCTCACTATTTTCTCGCTGCATGTGCTCAAAACGTTTCTATAATAATAATAATGAAATAATTTGTTCTACAACACTGGTGTAAAGAAGATTTTTGAGATTGTTTTATATCTCTGTTACAAAACAAGAGAGTCATACTATCTCTTAAACTGCTCACCTAAGTACATCATCTGGTATAACCCCTTCTGGCTACGTTGTTAAACCAATCAAGTTGTTGGTAGGTCACATAATGATTATTCATGGGAATTTATTTCAAAATCGGTCAGCTTCTTTCAGAGGAGAATGTTTGTTAGATGATTGTTTCACACATTATACAGAGTGGACCAGTGACAGTGACAATATTAGGGGTCACTTAAAATCTGATCGATAGTCTCACAGATGATATTCAAAGATTGCACAACAAATAATATAGAATGGAACCCTATGGCTTTGACCAATCCATTTTTGTCCTGCTTATTTTGTAGAGGGTCACACTATATTGATTTGAACTGTCACAGCCCCTGGGACCATTGGTCAATCAAGTATCATTTTAGTAATGTTGATAATGAATCATCAGAGGATCATTCAACAAAAAGACAATTATCGTTACCTCAATCCATATTCAACAATGAATTTATGTACGTTTGAACTGTCTTAGAACCTGGTGGTCATTTTTTTTGGACAGTCAATTTAATTTTAGGATCATTGATGAGAAATCATTTCAATATTGACTGATACTTTTCAAAGAGTTCAGAGTACACTATAGAGCATCCATGGATTATTCCCAATAAAATTTGCTTTAGGTATTTAATTGAAAGTCAGGTGATGAATCAGGTGTGTCTGGAGATCAATGGAAGGTGTAATTCACCATACTGAGTGAACTGCAGTGGCTGGAGATCAATGGAAGGTGTGATTCACCATACTGAGTGAATTGCAGTGTTTGGAGATCAATGGAAGGTGTAATTTACCACACTGAGTGAACTGCAGTGTCTGGAGATCAATGGAAGGTGTAATTCACCATACTGAGTGAACTGCAGTGTTTGGAGATCAATGGAAGGTGTAATTTACCATACTGAGTGAACTGCAGTGTTTTGAGATCAATGGAAAGTGTAATTTACCATACTGAGTGAACTGCATTGTTTGGAGATCAATGGAAGGTGTAATTTACTATACTGAGTGAACTGCAGTGTTTGGAGATCAATGGAAGGTGTAATTTACCATACTGAGTGAACTGCAGTGTCTGGAGATCAATGGAAGGTGTAATTCACCATACTGAGTGAACTGCAGTGTTTGGAGATCAATGGAAGGTGTAATTTACCATACTGAGTGAACTGCAGTGTTTGGAGATCAATGGAAGGTGTAATTTACCATACTGAGTGAACTGCAGTGTTTGGAGATCAATGGAAGGTGTAATTTACCATACTGAGTGAACTGCAGTGTTTGGAGATCAATGGAAAGTGTGATTCACCATATTGTGTGAACTGCAGTGTTTGGAGATCAATGGAAGGTGTGATTCACCATACTGGGTGAACTGCAGTGTCTGGAGATCAATGGAAGGTGTGATTCACCATACTGAGTGAACTGCAGTGTTTGGAGATCAATGGAAGGTGTGATTCACCATACTGGGTGAACTGCAGTGTTTGGAGATCAATGGAAGGTGTGATTCACCATACTGGGTGAACTGCAGTGTCTGGAGATCAATGGAAGGTGTGATTCACCATACTGAGGGAACTGCAGTGTTTGGATATTGAGATGTCGCAATACTACAGATGGAAGATGTGACATTTCATTATAATAATTTCCCTCAAATAAACTAATTTTGATGCACCTGCAGATGATAGCTGTCGTAAATATTGTAGAAAAATAAATAATTGTCATAAAGGGCAACTTCTGATTTTCCATATGTTTTCTTATCATTCTTTTAGGTTTCATTAAGTCTAAATAAATGTTGAAGGACACCGTAAACAAAAAGAAGCAAACCTTTAACTCCTCTGCTTCGTCTGCTTTTATCTGGAGATTCAAGTTTTGATTTCTTACATCGGAGAGTTGTCGTTCTAGCATACTTTTTTCTATCAAAACTGCATCATAAAGATCCTAGAATAGTTATATTTTAAATTTTTCAGCTTTCTACAAATTCATTATTGAGGGTAAAATGTTATTTCATCCTTATTTCAGATATGTTACCACAACCATTTTACTTACTCTATTTATTTTCATCCATCACATCCCTCCAACTCCAATGGTTGGAGACAGGAGTAAGGACTTTTTTCCCAGTTGTGAATTCAAAGGTCCATAATTCTTACAAAAATCTTGACAGAGTCTACTCTTGTCTGTTGATGGAGGTAATAATGGTAAACAAGTATTTTAAGTTTCAAAGCAATATCTCTAATGGTGTTTAAAAACAAGAGGGCCAAGGTGGCCCTAAATCGATCACCTGAGTGATAGTAAATTAAATTTTTAACTGCAAATATCTGGGAAAATTTGATTAGGGGGGCAAATGAAACTGCAAGGAGTGGACACTGTTAAAGAAAATAGTTATCAGTAAAGGCCATTTGTATCTTGAAATCTAACAAGAACTTTAATAAGAATGGAATTATAAAGTTTTGTCATTTTGCGCCTTTCCTGATGCCTCCATGCTGCTCTGTTTTTCAACGAAATCTATATGACTTGAACAGTTCTTGTAGAGGGTCACCCAAGGAACATTTTACTAAATTATATTGGAATCTGACAAGCAAATTAAGAGGAGAAGATTTTTAAAGTTTGGACATTTTGCCCCCTTTCTGATGTCGCAGCAACCAAGGAAGGAACTTCAATCTTTGAACAATTTTGAAAAAGGGCCACCAAAGGAACATTTTTGTGAAGTTTGGATGAAATTGGTCTTATGGTTTAAGAAGAGATGATGTTTAAAGCTAAAAGTTAACGACGGACAGCAGACAAACGGACGACGGACAGAGTGATCAGAAAAGATTATCTTCAGCCTTGGCTCAGGTGATCTAAAAAGTGAGGTACAACAAAAAACTTAACCAAGGTGTAACACCAACACTGAAGACAAGGTGAGTAGGACAGCTTGCCTTTTCTTCGAAAATTTGATCAAAAAAGCCCATAAGGATCTGACTTAACTATTCAATAACAAAAAGACCATAAGGGTCTGAACTATCTAACTGACCGATAACAAAAAGTCCATACAGGTCTGAACTACCAAACTGACCAATAACAAAAGTCTATAAGGTTCTGAACCACTGAACTGACCAATAACAAAAAGCCCACAATGGTCTGAACTACTGTACTGACCAATAACAAAATGTCCATAAGGGTCTGAACTACTGAACTGACCAATAACAAAACGTCAATAAGGTTCTGAACCACTGAACTGACCAATAATAAAACGTCCATAAGGGTCTGAATTACTGAACTGACCAATAACAACAAGAACTAGATCGCTCACCTGAGTTATGCATTGAGGTTTCTACTGAAAAACACATTACAAAGTCTCAAACTGCTGTAAGAAACAAAAGCTCTCAGAGGACACGCGCTCGACTATTCCACTGCTTATTTAAAGGAATACGCTTTACTCAGATTAAAACTATACGACTAAATAGCACTACAGTAATGTATCATTTTGATGTAATTAACTTTTTTTTAAAAGCTTGCACTACCAAGATATATGCTTTTTTAAAGTTTGTGTTTTCACGTCGGTATTGATCGACTATGGGCGCCGCCATGTTTGCTTATAATCAACTTCCTGTGACATCAGTTACACCCTTCCGATAATCACTGTATGGATTACTAAATTTTCAGATCGCTATTTTATCTTAGGTATAGGTAAACAAGAGGCCCATGAGGGCCTATGCTCTACTGGTATGGTTCTTTGGTCATTTTCAATCCAGAGCATGTATGTATGGTGAAGATCGGATAGTAAATGGAGGCTCTTTTGTGTTCACAAGCTGTATTATAGCAATTTTTACAATTTCATGGGCCATAATCCAGTCTTGCCGGATCTGGCTGGTTTTCAAAAGGAACCAAGCTCTCATCAATATTTAACTACTATCTAAGTTTGGTGAAGATCAGATAGTAAATAGAGCCTCTATTGTGTTCAGATGCTCAATTATAGCAATTTGAACAATTTCAAGGGCCATAATCCAGTCTTGCATGGGCGGATCTGGCTGGTTTACGAAAGGAACCGAGCTCTCATGGATATCTAACTACTATATAAGTTTGGTTGAGATACAATCAAAAGTGAAGACTGTATCGTGTTAACAAGCTCTTTTATAGCAATTTTGACCATTTCAAGGGCCATAATCCAGTCATGCATGCGCGGATCTGGCTGGTTTTCGAAAGGAACAGAGCTCTCATGGATATCTAACTACTGTATAAGTTTGGTTGAGATACAATCAAAAGTGAAGACTGTATCGTGTTAACAAGCTCTTTTATAGCAATTTTGACCATTTCAAGGGCCATAATCCAGTCTTGCATGGGCGGATCTGGCTGGTTTTCGAAAGGAACCGAGCTCTTATAGATATCTACCTACTGTATACGTTTAGTTGAGATACAATCAAAAGTGAAGACTGTATCGTGTTAACAAGCTCTTTTATAGCAATTTTGACCATTTCAAGGGCCATAATCCAGTCATGCATAGGCGGATCTGGCTGGTTTTCGAAAGGAACCGAGCTCTTATAGATATCTAACTACTGTATAAGTTTAGTTGAGATACAATCAAAAGTGAAGACTGTATCGTGTTAACAAGCTCTTTTATAGCAATTTTGACCATTTCAAGGGCCATAATCCAGTCATGCATGGGCGGATCTGGCTGGTTTTCGAAAGGAACCGAGCTCTCATGGATATCTAACTACTGTATAAGTTTAGTTGAGATACAATCATAAGTGAAGACTGTATCGTGTTAACAAGAAATTGTTTACAGACGGACGGACGGACGCACGCACGCACAGACGACGGACAAATCGCCACGACATAAGCCATTCTGGCCTTTGGCCAGTTGAGCTATAAATGACCGAATGCCCAGTCCAAAAAGGCCAATTATAGGTCCAGATAGAAAGGCCAATTTCCCAAAATGTCTGGTCCAAAAAGGCCGATTATGAGGAAGGACCACTTTTTGAAGTTTAATGGTGAAAATATTGTATACATGTTATTTGTTTTAGATTATTAATTCACCATAGTGGGGTGGTAAATTTATCCATTTTATAATTGATTACAGTTTGCTTTGAATGTTTATTTAAACTTCCTTAATTAGAAGTTTGAGAACGTAATTGCCGTTAACTTAATTTATCAGTAAAGAAAGGCCACCATTGGATAAAATAATTCTTATTATATAAGTAACAACTGCGTTAGATTTGATCTTGTGCTGTTTGACTATAATACTTTAAACTGCATTAATAGTTTGAGAGTGTATTAAAATTATGGAGTACGAATTAGACGAGATTATCGCATATAATTTTGAACCAGAGTATTCAGAAATCAAACTTTTGGAAATGGAAAGGAATAATGTGTATCAAGAATTGGAGATCTTACTAGTCCCGATTTCTAAGGAGGATTCTTGTTCATGCTATAACTGCATCGTAATGCCGCTACCAGAGGAAAATGTTTAACAACTTTTTTCATCAACTCGAACACCCACATGAAGTTCTTATGTTCATTATGTTGATAATGCCTGCTTATAGGTCTTTTCACCACATAAATCTTTTCGCTGTTGTCGACCAAGGGAATGAACATGTTCGACTACAGCCAGTGCTGTCCTTATTTTTATTTGATCATCATCAAATTCCTGATGTTTTGGGCAGTACTTCAACATAAGGCTGTGAAAGACGTAACAGTATTGCAGTAATTAATTATATAGGAAAAGCTAAATTGAATGTTCTCAAACGAACTGACGTCTTCTGACTGCTTTAACATTTTACGCCTTGCATGATGGTCAATTAATTATTTTATTACCTCTAATTAGTTGACTTACCCCTAGTCGGCTGCTGCTTCTGATCAGCGCATCAAAGCCTCGGCAGTGCTTTGTTGGTAGATCATAAGTAGTGTCTGATTGCTACAGGAAATATGATTGGGTTTTATGACCTTTAATTGGTTTTCAATAAAGAACACTACATTGTTTTAATTTTCGATTTTATCTGTGAATTATGCCTTTTGTCACAACGTTTACAACTTTATTTATACATGTATTTGCTGTCATAGAGATTGTAGTGTTGTGTGGAGTGCCGGTGTAAGAAAGCCTTTATAGGCATGGCCGAAAATTGTTTTTGCTTTTGAGCGGTACAGTAAGCCTTTGCAGACACATCCTGATGAAAAACCAACCATAAGAATATGCAATTTGATCTGATTTGAAATTCACAATATGACCTCCGAATTGCGATTTGTGTGTGACGTGGCTCATTTGTGTAAAACCTCCGAAGCTATGCTGTACTCATTCTTCATAAACTTTCCCATGTCTTGTATTTGGAGGTAATGAATTGTGGTAAAATACATTCAACTAAAAACAAGTAACGAATTAGGAAATTGGACGATTTCATTTGGAATTAAAAGGGATATTTAAGCAGGTTTGAGAATTTTTCTTCAGTTTATAATATAAAAGTTTTACAACAACAAGAGGGCCATGATGGCCCTGGATCGCTCACCTTAATTATACAATGTACTGCAATGCAAAACACATCAAGACAATTATTCTGAATGCAACCTCCACAGTGCTAACAATATTTTCCTTCATTTGGCCTAGTGATCTATATTTTTTTTACCTGATATGACCCATATTCCAACATGGACTAGATATCATCAAGACAGCATTCTGACGTTTCAACTTGCTCAAAGTAAAAATGCGGCCTCCGGAGTTTGAACCATATTTTCCTTTATTGACCTAGTTTCTGATCCAATATGACCCATATTCGAACTTGACCTAGATATAATTCAGACAAACATTCTGAACAAATTTCAAGCTGCTGAAGCAAAAAATGTGGCATCCAAAGTGTTCACAAGATTTTCCTTCAATTTGATCTAGTGACCTAGTTTTTGACCCAGCATGGCCCATATTCGAACTTGGCCTACATATCATCAAGAAAAATATTCTGATAAAGTTTCATCATGCTGAAATTTAAAAATCAGTATCCAGAGTGTTAACAAGATTACCCTTCAATTTGGCCTAGTGACCTAGTTTTTAACCCAGCATGACCCATGCATATCCGAACTTGGCTTAGATATCATTTAGACAAACATTCTGACCAAATTTCAAGCTGCTGAAGCAAAAAATGCGGCTTCTACAGAGTTAACAAGATTTTCCCTTAATTTGGCCTTGTGACCTAGTTTTTGACCCTGCATGACCCATATTCGAACTTGGCCAATAGCTCACCTTGCACTTCGTGCATAGGTGAGCTAAAAATTCTTTTGGAAATTTTGTCAAAATTAATCATTTCAAGTCTCCCTTTTCCACATACACCAAATCTGCAGCAGATGACTAATATGGAAAATCTCTTTACCGTCAACTGCAGAGTATGTAGGGAAGGGATCGAATTATGTCTGCTCAAAAGACTCGCCGACAGATCCTATTACAGTAGCGTCCGACCATTACCGGAAATTTAATTGTTTCTATGACCTTTGATTGTTGTACAAAAGACGACGGTTCATTATGTCTAACGAGCTGTGAAATCATAACAAACAACTGTGAAATCATAACAAACAACTGTCAAATATATAAACGAATGACATTATTGTATAAATAAATGTTAACACACATATATTTAATTGGCTGATATATATTACACGAGTCAAGTTCGTGTTTTCTATCCACCTACTATGGTTGGATACTATTTACTATAAAACTTGATATAGATCTAGTAACAATATGATGTAATGCTTGGAATTCCATTTTGAATAATTGAAGTTTAGGTTTGTAAACTTCCGGCGTTAATTTTCTTACGAAAAAGTATATTTTGTATTCCCTTTATAGTACCGCAGTTGTTCATTAGCTAACTCTACTTTTATGTTTTGTTTGGGACAAATTTGTGTGTAAAATTTGTGTGTAAATGACGTCACAATTCTTTTCAGAATGTCTCGAGACATTGCGATATGTAAACAATGGCCGCGCTCACGCTGCGCACCGATCAGCACAAATAGTCATCTTTAAATAGTAATATCTTCATTATAAGTTGTATATGTTAATGAAATGCATAGTAAATAAATGTTCTTTAAGTCAATATTTTTCAATTCAAAGCGAGTTGTCATCAGCCAAGCGTATTCCTTTAAGTTACAGAGATAATGGACTCTAATGTAGTTGTACACAAAACATTAACAACAATTTCTTAAAGGGGGATTATATGTAGGATAGTTATTTAACTTGATTATTTTCATAGGTGTGATGGTTGGGAAGGGTTGTATAACATTTTAATGGAATGCATTTAGCAGTTACTAAGATATGGACTCTTAATGTAGTTGCACGCAAATTTTTAACCATAATTTTAAAAGGGCAACAATTTGCACCATATGCAGGATAGAGTTATCTTAATTGGTTGTGTATATAGTTGTTAAATTGGGAAAGGTTGTATAAAGTTCCAATACAATGCTTGAAGTTGTTACTGAGATTACACTCTAAATGTTGTTGCTAAACTTTAACCAGAATTTCTAAGTCCAAAAAATAACTTGCATAAAATGCTGGTTATCATACTTGATTGTTTACATAGGTAGGTGTGATGGTTGAGAAGGGTTGTATAAAGTTTCAATGCAATGCATCAAGTACAGTCAAACTTGCGATCAGCAGCCACCCAAGGGACATGATTAAACTGGCTGCTAAAGACAGGTGGCTGCTGATCACAAATTTTATGACTTTGTCGGATTTGTTTAAGTTTTGTCAGTTCACATAATATTACAATAGTCATTACATTACAAATAGTAAATTGTATTTAAACATTGTTATGAAGATTTGTAGCTTTTTTCTATCAAATGTTTCATTGTCCTATCTTTTCTCTAGTTTAAACCGACGTTTACAACTAACTTGACTATCAAATTTTTTTTTTACTTCACTTTGAAATTCGCCGAATAACGTATCCGGAAAAAATAACGTCCGAATCTACGTCTACATCTTGAAAAAAAAAAATACTCGATAATCTTTAGATTTAAAATGGAAATGGGAATATAAATTGACTTTGGGCTTCAAAGTGGACATTAACTTTCATTTTAACATATAAATGTACTGTCTTTGGGTCTAAAACGCTCATAAAATATATTTTTCAATTTATCAATTTTGCCTGACATCGTAAACAGAAAAGAAACCAAAATCGCAACTTCTTGTTGATGAATCATGCAACTAGAAAACAGAAAAAAGCTGAGCTGAACAAAAAACCTTAACCGGACGACCATGCCGCCGCTGACGACAACGCCAGAGTCATGACAATAGCTCTCGTTTTTTCAAAAGACGAGCTAAAAATGGTTTTGTATAGATTCACAGTAATTTTGTGCCAATTTATGCTTGAAAACAGACATGTACTAACAGAAAAAATAATTGCTGTCAATTTTAACCCTTTACAGATGTTTCCTAGTGGCCAAGTTTTCAGTCAATATAGTTTGAACAATATTAGAAGGTCACCTATGGAAAATATCTGCCAAATTATCTGGAATCAAACAAGCACTTATCGTACCCCTTTTGATAACACGCCTGGTCTGGAAGCCATGTTTTTCAACCAATCAATATGGTTTTAACATTTATTGTAAATGTGTCATTGCGACCAGAAATTTAATACAAGAAAATGTAAGATATGTCTTTTTCCCAGTTATATATACAATTTATTTCTTTGGACATCTTTTTAAAGTGGACCACAAAAGGATTGTTCCTGTGAAGTTTGGATGAAATGAACCCAGTGGTTTAAGATGAAATGCTGTTAAAAGAAAGTGTTGACCTCGGAAGTCAACGGCACAGGGTGATCACAATAGCTGAACTTGAACGTTTGTGCTCAGGTGAGCTAAAAGGGGGGTGAACGTTTTTTTTCAAAAGGAATTTCATTTCCACTTTAAATGTATTAGTATTGAGACTATAATTATACTGGGCCCATCAAACTCTTACAAAGTGGCTCACCTTTTCCATTCCATTTTGTTTGGAAGATTCCAAAACCTCTCCTTTCACAGCTGTAATTGCACCTTCTTTTTCTGATACAAGCTCATCTATTCGTGCTTCCAATGCTTTCTTTGTACTTTTTAAGGTATCTGTTAGTTCTGTCTGGCTTTTCTCAATCTATGAGAATCAAAATTTGAAACATAGACAAACAAACTAATGGCAAATGATACAGAGAGGTACATGACTAGGTACCTAGTCTTTGTAGGTACACCATTACTTAACACTGATAGTCTTTAAGAAAAGCATGATTTTGACTTGAACTGCTTGTGTTCTAAATGCCTGTATGAAAGTGAGTTAACAGGTTATGTGCATGAGGAAGTGAAAGAAGGGAAATGGTGTACAACACCCTATTTTAAACCCTTTCCCACATACAGCAAATCTGCAGCAGACGACTCTGAAAACATACCCTCAAAATTGTCCAAAATCTGTTTAAATGAAGATTTTACTATTGAATAAAGTTAAATCATAGTGGAAAAATTGGAAACTGCTCTATTCGCAAATTCTACTTTTGCCACGTTGTCTTCAAAAGTTGCCTGCTTTTGAGTTGTGAGAAAGTTTCAATGGGTTCAATCTAATAGGGAACTATTTTCAGTGATATAAGTGAGCCACCTCGGACATGGACTTATAGTGTTATAATAGAGGGCTGAACTTTGTTGATTTACATTGAAACAAAGATGGAATTCATTTGTATGTATAAACAGACTTAAAGAGGTGGTTGGACAGTCCCAACAACACAGATTTTTTGCTATTTTTGACTACAAAAAATGGCTGCACACCTTTTTCTTTTCCTGCTGTAAAGACTTGTTAGCCTTTCCAAGTTCTTCTATTTTCTTTCTATTTTTCTCCTCTCTTTTAAGCTCTTTGTGTAGTTCTTCAATTTCATTTTTCAGTAGATTAGTTTGAGTTTCATACTCTAGTTTTTCTTCCTCGTAAGCATCCCTGATTTCTTCCATTTGCTGACAAATCTCTTCCTAAAAAAGAATTAGGCCACCTCACATGAAGACCAACCTGCAAGACTTTGCGACAAACAAACTTTGCGACAAACAATTGTTTGGGGTTTTATGCCACTTTCAACAGCCAAGGTCACATTGCAGCGGACAGGAAAGATGATATCTGTCCCACACCTTATGTTTACATATGAAATATTTAAGGTATGAAACCAATATCACCCCACCTGCTGGAGCATAAGAATTACATGAGTCCCATCGTTCAGACCCATTTAGCCCGCCAATGAAAATCTGACAGCAGACAACTTACCATTCATGCAAGGGCCAGGCTGTGGCGGCCATTTTTATTGAACATCCCCCAGCCACAGCTACCAACAAAGATGCAGATCTGGCAGTACCTGAGCACAGAATGATAAAGATCTTCTCTTTTCACTATTTAGTCATATAAAAATATCTTCCAAGCTGCATGGGACTGATCATGATCAAGTTCAAACTATACACAAATGATCAAGTTCAAACTATACATGAATAAATGTATATTGTTTTATGGCGCATCGACAGCTAAGGTCATTTAGCGCGCATTTAAATTTTATTATTCATGTTCCCTGGGTGAACAAACCAGTACTAGGCTAGAAAATGTGCCTTGCCCAAGGGCACTCCACCATGACCGAATTGCTGCGACTGGGGATCGAACCCGGGAAACCCGGTTTCGAAATCCCCGACGCTAACCACTCGACCACAGCGGATTCCTCAAACTATACATGAATGATCAAGTTCAAACTATACACAAATGATCAAGTTTAAACTATACATGAATGATCAAGTTCAAACTATACACAAATGATCAAGTTTAAACTATACATGAATGATCAAGTTCAAACTATACACAAATGATCAAGTTTAAACTATACATGAATGATCAAGATCAAACTATACACAAATGATCAAGTTTAAACTATACATGAATGATCTTGCAAGATCAAACTATACAGGAATGATCAAGTTCAAACTATACACAAATGATCAAGTTTAAACTATACATGAATGATCAAGTTCAAACTATACACAAATGATCAAGTTTAAACTATACATGAATGATCAAGATCAAACTATACAGGAATGATCAAGTTCAAACTATACAGGAATGATCAAGTTCAAACTATACAGGAATGCAATTTGATAATAATAATTGTCTCTTATTTCATTCATCTGTTCATATGCAGTAGACAACTTTTGAAAGGAAGAGGAGAAATTGCTCATGCTATGACCATTTAGCAAATGTATGTGTAATTATATGTATTGCATATGTGTATGTATTATTGCCATGTGAAGATTGTTCAAAACAGTGAATCTTGTGATACATGTAACACAGGTACAGTGCATTATTGCCATGTGAAGATTGTACAATTTAGTAAATCTGGCTGTAATCGAATTTCAAAACGTTATGAACAATGTCCTCTTTTGTCAAACTGTTTACAAAATCTATACAGAAAAAAATACAAAAGACCTTTGTTCTGTTTTCTGGCATCATATATGTACAAACTCTTCAAACACACTGCTGGTGTGTAGATTACACCCAACAATCCTTTATCCCTTGGGGGTCAAATTACTCTATTTCTGGACTAAATTTCTTTTGGTGCAATTCTCATAAATATTTAGACTAAAATCTAAAAATTGTGCTCATTTCTTCCAAAGGCATGAAATCCAATGCCTGGAAATCCTTTATCTCCACCATCAACTAACCCAGTGGACTGTCCCCCTCGGGCTGCAAACAGTATACATGCCAAACCCTCTCAAATCAGAACTTCCCGGTTCTATAGACTGGCTCCCTCGGGCAGCAGAGGGCATACACCATAGCTTGTCTATCTAGAACTTCCCGGTTCTATGTTGGTTCTTGGAAGTCCTGTCTATCCTTGAAGTATTTCCCCCGAAACCAAAGGAGCAACGAGATCTGGAGCTTCAACAGAATATGTATTGACTCTCAAGGGCCAACAAATTGTTTAATTGATAATTTGATTAAATTGTCATTTGTTTTTTGTTCTTTACTTAATTGTATTAATGTAGTAGTTACTCATGATAAGATTTTGTTTATCTTAATTTGTTAGTTGCTTAAGTATTACATTTCGATGTTTGTTTGACTAGAACATGCATTTACCTAAGATCATTGCCTATCTGACTACTCTGTTTTGTCAATATAAATATCATAGTTGTCCAGTTTACCTGATATATGGTTAGTTATGAGATGAACTGAGTTTATTCACCCTCGCCATGCAGAGTTATTTATTTACCCTCGCTGTGCTGAGTTATTTATTTGGCAAGCAGGACGGGTAGTTATGAGATGAACTGAGTTTATTTACCCTCGCCGTGCAGAGTAATTTATTTGGCGAGCAGGGTGGGTAGTTAAAGACTTTATAGTTTTAAAAATGTGCAATAAAAACATAATGTTTCATTAAGAACATTGGAAGTATTATTCTGGATACAGAGTAGAAAACATTGTGGGAAAAGGTAAACTTACTTATTTTTACTAATTTCTCCTTTTCCTAAAGTGTGTTCATAAGTTCTCTGCTGCTTAGTCTAAGGGAGACATTTAAAGTATCAAGGAAAGTGTTTCATGCAGAAAAAAAAAGAAAAACAGAAAACAATCTGGTGATATCATAAGCATACACTCTCATTATTAACATTTTACCTGATTTACAACTTTCAATTCCTTTAATCATTCTCATTATTAACATTTTACCTGATTTACAACTTTCAATTCCTTTAATCATTCTCATTATTAACATTTTACCTGATTTACAACTTTCAATTCCTTTAATCATTCTCATTATTAACATTTTACCTGATTTACAACTTTCAATTCCTTTAATCATTCTCATTATTAACATTTTATCTGATTTACAACTTTCAATTCCTTTAATCATTCTCATTATTAACATTTTATCTGATTTACAAGACTTTCAATTCCTTTAAAGCAGACACACTTTTAAAAACATCTGGGAAAAGGGGAAATCCCTCACAATTAGCAACTTATCTCTTT
Source organism: Serripes groenlandicus (assembly GCA_031761405.1). Taxonomy (NCBI): domain Eukaryota; kingdom Metazoa; phylum Mollusca; class Bivalvia; order Cardiida; family Cardiidae; genus Serripes; species Serripes groenlandicus. The sequence goes on along the minus strand of JASEVX010000001.1, from coordinate 415,110 downwards.
CATCAAAATTGTTTTCAACTCTGTTTTTAAATGTTAATTTCAAAATTCCAGATGTTATAACATTGTAAATGACTGTAAAGATGATGTACCAGGATTCCTGCATACAACAAATCTGCAGCTTTCAAACATATAGGTAAACAAGAATTACGCATAATTACATATCTCGCCGTCCACAGCTTTGACTATCAATACAAGAATAAAATCAAAGACAAAATGTGTGTGCACAATTTGAAGTCAATCTAACAAGAAAGAAACGTCAAATTCTCAAAATCTAACAGAATATTTGTGTTTCGAGAAGAAAATAAGCTACAGTCATCGACAACATACAACGGTAACTGTGATCCAATTTTGTAAAAAAGTAAAAAAAAAAGAAAGAAAGAAACTTTAACCCACTTCTTATAAATGACAGTCCAATAACAAGAAATTTAAAAAAAAAAAAAATATGATGCCAAAGTCTGCGTTATACATAACATTTATTTATTTAAATGCTTGTGCAAAATTTAAAATTGATCTAACAGAAAATGAAAATTATAATTTATGTCAAATTCTCAAAATCCACTAAAAAATACATAAATTCATGTTTATGACGTCTCACTCGGCATTTTCAGTTTTTGATATGGTGGGGGATATAAAATGCAACAATGATCCAAGTTTGAAAGCCTCAGCTTTAATTAATACTTATTGAGAAAAAGTAAAACAAGAGCTGTCGGAGGACAGCGCGCTCGACTATACGCCACTTAAGCATTATTACAATATATTTAGGATAACATGGTGTTATTGACAAATTGACTAGAGTCCAAAAATAGCAAAACCTTAAAAAAAGGTTCTCCAAATGTTTGACCCCAAAACACGTTTGATATGTTGAAGAACTATATTTGATAAATGAGTGATCACAATTAATAATGAATGTAACAACAAATTATGAACTTATCTCAAATTCTCAACAATCTTGTTTTTTACCCTGAAAAGAAGGTCACACTCAGCATCTTCGGCATACAATGTGAAATTAGATGTTATAATAGTCCAAGTATGAAAACCCTAGCACAAGTACTTATTGAGAAAAAGTAAAAGAATAATGAAAATGCCAACTTGCCCTAAAAATTTAATCACAAAAAAATCATGTTTTTTACCCCAAAAAGGTCACACTCAGCATCTTCAGCAAACAAAGTGAAGAAAGTATATGAAATTATATTCCAAATATGAAAATTCCAGCACAAGTACTTTTTGAGAAAAAGACAAACAAGAGGACTATGAGGCTTGGATCGCTCACCTGAGAATGTGCTATTTAAGACTTAATAAGAGAAGCTATGTTTATATTGGATCATATCATCAAAATAATTTCAACAATCTTATTAGAGGGTCACCTAAGGAACATTTGAGAAATAATGTGGTCTCTAGAGTATTAACAAGATTTTTATCAATATTGGCCTAGTGACCTAGTTTTTGACCAGACATAACCGCTATTCAAACTTAAGTCTTATTATCATCAAGACAAATATTCTAAAAAAACTTCAACATGCTTTCTAGAGTGTTAACAAGATTTTATACAATTTGGCATAAGTAACTTAGTTTTTTACCAGACCTTATTCGAACTTAGCCAAGATACCACCAAGACAAACATTATGGTAAAGTTTCAACATGCTAAAGATAAAAAGACGGCTTTCAGGGCGAGTAGTAAAGCTCTCATTATTCTTCGAATAGTCAAGCTAAAAATGAAACTTTAACATTGAGCTAAGCCCAATTGGTAAATATGACAAAGTTAAAAATTACCGTATATCTGCGGCCATAAGTCGACTTCGGCCATTAGTCGAGGGTCCAGTTTGACCCCAATTTCGGCGGTTTTGAGGTTACTCCCAGCCATAAGTCGGGGGGTCGACTTTTTAAAAATTTCGGCAAAAAATTAAAAAAACCATGTAAAACTGGATAATAATACATTATGATAATAATGCACAAACCTGATTTTATCAATCCAAATAAGCCAAACCAACTAACTAGTCCAAATTTCTTAATATATGTTTTAATCTATAAAAATAAAAGCGCGAAACTCGAACAAAGGGTTTTGTCGATGTCAACCCTTAAGACACATTTGTCCGATTTCACACATGAAAATTAATCCTTTCAATGTTTTCAAAAAATGATTAGTTAACCCTTTCCCTCATACAACTATTTTGTAGCAGACGACTTTGAACATATTTTGTCAAAAATTGAAAAATCTCTATAATTGAATGGATAACCTACGACTAAAAGTAGAAAACATTGTGTCAAAAGGAGAAATTGCACGTTTTGTGCAATTTCTTCTTTTGTCACTATGTTTTCAAATAGCCGTCTGCTGCAGAGGCGTCAGAAAGCGTCTATATGAGGGAAAGGGTTAAGTAAAACAAACACAGGAATGAGTTATTGCATTGACGAAGTTTATTAAAAGTGTGTGTAATTCACAGAGAGGTGAAGACAAGGGTTGTAAAGGTCTATGGAAAGAAGTTTGGACTCTATAGTTATATGCAAACGGTTGTAATTTCCCCTGGAACAGGCTGTAGTTACAACCGACTTGCATTAGCCCTATAACTAAACTGTTTGTCGCGTGAAAAACACAGGGCTCAAATAGATGACATCACTAATTTACCAGCTGGGATTGAAACGCGACAAATGAAAAACACCCATATAAATTAATGATAAAACTACGATCCTATTAGCTTAGTAATACTTGTGTGATTAAACTGCACGTACTCTTTTTTTATGACGTAGCTCATTTGTTGGGGAAAATGGTTTGCGGAAATAAAGGTCTATATAGATTTCACTATACTACCCATTTTCACATGCATTTATACGCATTTGCAGCAGACTTCTCTTGATAGAGCTCTGACAAAAGGAGAAATTACTACATTTTTTTTAAATTGGACAAATTAACTTTGAATTAAAAAGGATTTTAAAGGGTATGATATTTATTTTTCCTTTGTTTACGGCTTTGAAACTAGATAAAAAAAAATGTAAGGAAAGGATGCATCGCTGATAAAACGCAGTATCTCTATTTCTCACAACGTTTTCCAACACTGTCGGCTACATCTGCATTTAAAGTTACAAATACGTGGTAGTAACTGTACTGTACACACAATTTACAATGAGGTACCTCTGGACATCTCGATGGTTATATGCAAAACGGATGTAATTTCTCCTGGAATAGGCTGTAGTTACAACCGACTTGCATTAGCCCTAAAACTGTTTGTCGCGTGTAAAATATAGCCTTGGGAGAGATTGTCATTCAGTCATAAGTCGAGTCCCTGCTTCAACACCAAAATTTGAGTCTCAAAAATTCGACTTGTGGCCACGGATATACGGTACCAAAGAAATTAAAATTAAAAACAAGAGAATTTCAAGAAAAAAGAGTTATATAGAATAAACATTGTGACAAAGGGCGTTTTCACTATGTTTTCTAAAGACGTCAGAAATCGTGAAAGGATTAACGTTACAGACAATATTTATATACCTTTCTGCTTCTATTTACATAACAACGAGTCTGTCTGATTCTTCTTCTCCATTTATTGGACTGCAGAATTCAATTTAACCATTTATCTTGACAGAATTGAATTCTGAAAATTCTGTTACAAACAAGTTTTGATAACATAATGGGTAAATGATAGATTGGTGGCAACAAGCAACTCCTGCTTTTCCTAGTATGTTTTTCATTCCTTCTTAACATCATGATTCTATCTATGCAGATATTCCATGAATTTCTTATGTTTTCAATTTATTGATTAATAATGATACTAAAATGATGTAAATTATATTGCATCTATATCAAACGGGTAGTTTACTCACAACTGATTCCTGGATTGACAAATCAATGCTTGGCTAGAGATAATTTCATGCTAAAGGACATTCCACAATAACCAACATGTGAAATAGAACTAGTGTTTTCAATTTCAACTTATATAAACTAAAACTGCAATTAGCATTCTGTGTCCGATGATGTTGGGTTTAATTGTACATTCTAACAGTGAATACTTACAATGACAGTCTTGTGCATACCCGTCCAACCACACCTTTCAATTAGTATTGTGAATACCCATCCTACCACACCTTTCAATGAGTATTGTGCAAACCTGTCCAACCACACCTTTCAATGAGTCTTGTGCATTCCCATCCATCCACACCTTTCAATGACAGTCTTGTGCATTCCCATCCAACCACACCTTTCAATGAGTCTTGTGCAAACCCTTCCAACCACACCTTTCTATGACAGTCTTGTGCAAACCCTTCCAACCACACCTTTCTATGACAGTCTTGTTCAAACCCTTCCAACCACACTGTTCAATGAGAGTCTTGTGCAAGCCCTTCCAACCACACTGTTCAATGACAATCTTGTGCATACCTGTCCAACCACATCTTTCAATGAGTCTTGTGCATACCTGTCCAACCACACAGTTCAATGAGAGTCTTGTGAAAACCCTTCCAACCACACAGTTCAATGACAAGTCTTGTAAAACGCCTTCCAACCACACCTTTCAATGAGTCTTGTGCATACCCGTCCAACCACACCTTTCAATGAGTCTTGTGCATACCCATCCAACCACACCTTTCAATGAGTATTGTGCATACCCATCCAACCACACCTTTCAATGAGTCTTTTGCATACCCGTCCAACCACACAGTTCAATGACAAGTCTTGTGAAAACCCTTCCATCCACACAGTTCAATGACAAGTCTTGTAAAAACCCTTCCAACCTTCCAACCACACCTTTCAATGACAGTCTTGTGAATACCCGTCCAACCACACCTTTTGATTAATCTTGTGAAAACCCTTCCAACTACACCTTTCAATAACAGTATTGTGCAAACCCTTCCAACCACACCTTTCAATGACAGTCTTGTGAATACCCATCCAACCACACCTATTAGGTCTTGTGAATACCCTTTTAACCACACCTTTCAATGACAGTCTTGTGCATTCCAATCCAACCACACCTGTAAATGACAGTCTTGTGCATACCCTTCCAAACACACCTCATTCTGGTAACTTCTGACTAAAATCTAGAATTGTAGCTGTAAGGCTTTCACATCTTTTTGAATTTGATGCAAAAAATCTTCTTTTATACCCGACACCACTCATATCTACTTGTGAATAATCGTCCATAAAATCGTAGAAAAATGATTCCTATAAACTGTAAAAGTATGTTCAGAATTTGTTTACAAAGAATTCTGGAGTAATATTAATATTTTCGATGATTAACTTTAAAATTATTTGGAATGAGTTGGTGTAAAATTCATGACAACATTTTAAAAAGCATTTAAAGAAAGTGGAAATATCAACAAAGTTCTGAGAACCATAAAAATTGTGCCTGGAACAAGAATGGACCAAAATTAGGGAGGACAATAAGAATTGTCCCTGGAACAAGAATGGACCCAAAGTTCTGAGGACCATATGAATCATCCCTGGAACAAGAATGGACCCAATGTTCTGAGGACCATAAGAATTGTCCCTGGAACAAGAATGGACCCAAAGTTCTGAGGATCATAAGAATCATCCCTGGAACAAGAATTGACCCAATGTTCTGAGGACCATAAGAAGGGTCGCTGGAACAAGAATGGACCCTTAGTTCTGAGGACCATAAGAAGTGTCCCTGGAACAAGAATGGACCCTTAGTTCTGAGGACCATAATAATTGTTGCTGGAACAAGAATGGACCCAAAGTTCTGAGGACCATAAGAATCATCCCTGGAACAAGAATGGACCATTAGTTCTGAGGACCATAAGAATTGTCCCTTGAACAAGAATGGACCCTTAGTTCTGAGGACCATAAGAATTGTTCCTGAAACAAGAATGGACCCTTAGTTCTGATGACTATAATAATTGTCCCTGGATCAAGAATGGACCCAAAGTTCTGCAGACCATAATAATTGTCCCTGGAACAAGAATGTACCCAAAGTTCTGAGGACCTTAAGAATTGTTCCTGGAACAAGAATGGACCCTTAGTTCTGTGGACTATAATAATTGTCCCTGAAACAAGAATGAACCCAAAGTTCTTCAGACCATAATAATTGTCCCTGGAACAAGAATGGACCCAAAGTTCTTCAGACCATAATAATTGTCCCTGGAACAAGAATGGACCCAATGTTCTGAGGACCATAAGAATTGTCCCTGGAACAAGAATGGACCCTTAGTTCTGAGGACCATAAGAATTGTCCCTGGAACAAGAATGGACCCTTAGTTCTGAGGACCATAAGAATTGTCCCTGGAACAAGAATGGACCATTAGTTCTGAGGACCATAAGAATTGTCCCTGGAACAAGAATGGACCCTTAGTTCTGAGGACCATAAGAATTGTCGCTGGAACAAGAATGGACCCTTAGTTCTGAGGACCATAAGAATTGTCGCTGGAACAAGAATGGACCCTTAGTTCTGAGGACCATAAGAATTGTCGCTGGAACAAGAATGGACCCTTAGTTCTGAGGACCATAAGAATTGTCGCTGGAACAAGAATGGACCCTTAGTTCTGAGGACCATAAGAATTGTTGCTGGAACAAGAATGGACCCTTAGTTCTGAGGACCATAAGAATTGTTGCTGGAACAAGAATGGACCCTTAGTTCTGAGGACCATAAGAATTGTTGCTGGAACAAGAATGGACCCTTAGTTCTGAGGACCATAAGAATTGTTGCTGGAACAAGAATGGACCCTTAGTTCTGAGGACCATAAGAATTGTTGCTGGAACAAGAATGGACCCTTAGTTCTGAGGACCATAAGAATTGTTGCTGGAACAAGAATGGACCCTTAGTTCTGAGGACCATAAGAATTGTTGCTGGAACAAGAATGGACCCTTAGTTCTGAGGACCATAAGAATTGTTGCTGGAACAAGAATGGACCCTTAGTTCTGAGGACCATAAGAATTGTTGCTGGAACAAGAATGGACCCTTAGTTCTGAGGACCATAAGAATTGTTGCTGGAACAAGAATGGACCCGTAGTTCTGAGGACCATAAGAATTGTTGCTGGAACAAGAATGGACCCTTAGTTCTGAGGACCATAAGAATTGTTGCTGGAACAAGAATGGACTCAAATTTTATATTAGGATTTAACGGACAGACTGTACTAGTGATGAAAATATCTATTTAGCATAGGAGACATATTCAATTGGAATGCACCATCTAAGTAACTTTAGCTAAAGCTGCATGAACTATGAAAGAGAACCAAATCTGTCACAAACCACCTACCTCAATTTCTTCTCTAATCTGTTGGGCTAGTACTCCTTCAATTGCTTCTTTCTCAGATTCGAACCTCTGACCTAGGGCCTCTCTCTCAGATTCAAACCTCTGACCTAGGGCCTCTCTCTCCTCCTCAAGCCTCTCTTGGATGGCATTTAGCTCTTGTCTCAACCGACTCATCTCTTCCTCATATTTCTCAACCAACTCATATTTCTCCCGCTCAAACATGTGACCTGTAAACCATTACACAGGCTATTTTAATGTTATAGCATTCATGTTCACAACTCATCAGTAATCTTACAGCCAACTTTCTATTTGTGATTTCTTATATTTCAACCAATTTCAATAAAACGGTGTTGTTATGGAAACATCTACAGTCAACATGATAAATCTGGACAAAAAAAGTAGGAAAATCTGCAAACACAGAATTTGTATTTTCCAAAAAGAATTTGTCTGCTATAAATTAAAAATATACAAAATGGATGAGAACTAGAATTGTTTTTTGCAAAAAACAGATGTCTCCCCCTCAAATATCTGTCAAAATCTCTCAAAATATTCCAATCTATAAAGCAGACAATTGGTTCTGCACATCGCCTTGATGAGGTGAACATGTGACCCAAGTTTCATGAAAATCCTTCAAGCCGTCTTGTCTTGGAGATATGCAGCGGACACGATTTGGGACGGACAGATAGACAGACAGACAGTCGAGACATGGGTTCTGCACATCGCCTTGATGAGGTGAACATGTGACCCAAGTTTCATGAAAATCCTTCAAGCCGTCTTGGAGATATGGAGCGGACACGATTTGGGACAGACAGACGGACAGACAGACAGACAGTCGAGACATGGGTTCTGCACATCGCCTTGATGAGGTGAACATGTGACCCAAGTTTCATGAAAATCCTTCAGGCCATCTTGGAGATATGGAGCGAACACGATTTGGGACAGACAGACGGACAGACAGACGGACAGACAGACAGACAGACAGACAGACGAGACATGGGTTCTGCACATCGCCTTGATGAGGTGATCATTTGACCCAAGTTTCATGAAAATCCTTCAAGCCGTCTTGGAGATATGGAGCGGACACGATTTGGGATGAACAGACAGACAGACAGTCGAGACATGGGTTCTGCACATCGCCTTGATGAGGTGAACATGTGACCCAAGTTTCATGAAAATCCTTCAAGCCGTCTTGGAGATATGGAGCGAACACGATTTTGGACAGACAGACGGACAGATGGACAGACAGACAGACAGACGAGACATGGGTTCTGCACATCGCCTTGATGAGGTGAACATGTGACCCAAGTTTCATGAAAATCCTTCAATCCGTCTTGGAGATATGGAGCGGACACGATTTGGGACAGACAGACAGACGAGACATGGGTTCTGCACATCGCCTTGATGAGCTGAACATTTGACCCAAGTTTCATGAAAATCCTTCAAGCCGTCTTGGAGATATGGAGCGGACACGATTTGGGACAGACAGACGGACAGACAGACAGACCCCAAGGACAAAATCAATATATCTCCCCTGTATACAGGGGGAGACATAACTAACACCTGCTCAGGCAGAGTAAGTGTTCCTTTTTCATACAATGATTTAGATTTACATAAAATTAAAAAAATAAGAGCAATTAAACTTCATGGGAAATGAACATAAAGGCCATGTCACAAAAAAACGAGTATATTCACTACCAGAAAGGTTATGACTAATACAAGCATTCAATTGTACAGAATCGGTACTTGTCACTGATTAAAACATCGGAATTAGGTCTATTTTTGTGTGATATTGATCTTTTTTAAAAAATCTTACTCAGTTCTGATTTTCTTGTATCATAGTCTGCTTGCAAATGTTTCTCCTGTTGTTTAAGGTCTTCCATCAATCCAGCCTTAACATTGTCAGCTTCCTGTTCAGTTGCTTCTTTCAACAGTCTGAAGAAATCATCCTTAAGTTTTCCAGTAAGATTGTTAATCCCCTGAAATATAGTTAACTTGAGATTATATTATAAAAAACTTGGGCTTTAAGAAAATCTAAGGCAAAATAAGGGGGGGGCAAGAAAATTATAAATCGATCACCTGAGAGATGGTATAGCAGCAAATGTGTAACAGCTAATTTCTGGGACAATTGATCACTAAAGGAACATTTCTGCTAAATTATCTAGATACATACTAGCACTGTCAAAAGAATGGAATTAAAAAGTTTTGTCATGTTGCCCTTTTTATGATGCCATCTGCCCACCATCTTTTTCAACCAATCACTATGCATAAACAATGTTTGAAGAGGGTCACCAAAGGAAAAAGTTTAACAAATCATATCTAAATCTGAAATGAGTTATAAAGTTTGGACATCTTTTCTACATTCGGATGATGCAGCAAGCACAGGTCTACATGGAAGAGTATTTTAATCCTTTAATATTTTGAAAAAGTGGACCACAAAAGTAACATTCCTGTGAAGATTGGTTGTGGTTTAAGAGATGCCTTTGAAGCTTAAAGTTAATGAATGCAGACAGAAAGACAACAGACAGAGAGTAATTAGAACAGATCACCTTGAGCCAAAAAGTATATTATATTATACACATCTGGAGCATTCAAAGAATTGTATATGCTTTGATTGCATCAAAGTCCTCTATATGCCTATAAGGAAAACTTTAAATTAATAAGCGCGAATGTACCCTTTTCAGCATCTGTTCATTTTGTTTTTCTGTTTCCATTTCCTTTTCTTCAAGCTCATTTATCTTTTCCTCATACAGCTGTTTTATCTCTTGTTTCTCCTGTCTGAATGCAACTTCAAGTTCATCATATCTCAGTTTAAATTCAAGTTCCATTTCTCTCCTTTGTTGATGTAACTCTTTAATATCTAGATTCAGTTTTCCAACAACACTTTCCTGAATTATTTTATCCTGTCTCTGTAACAAATCACTTTCATTCAATTGCTTATTCAATTTAATATCAAGTTCTCGCTTTTCTTTTTCAACAACTTCCAAATTCTGCATATGCCTTGTGAGCAAATCTTCCATTTCCATCTTTTGTTCCCTCAAAGCTTCTTCAGAATCTTCAGTTTGTTGTTTTATTCTTTGCTCCAAAATCATTTTTTGATCTTCTAACTTTTTAATGTGAGGTTCTGTCTCCGCCAATGCTTCTTCAAGCTGGTATTTTTCCTGTTCATATTTTAGTTTGAATTCTTCAATCTGTGCTTTTACATCTTCTTCATACTCTCTTTTCAGTCTGAAGTTAAATGCACAAAACAGGAATGTTAAGAGAACACATGTGTTTGTATAACAATAATGACGGTTTGGACAGGCAAACAAACCAATGATAACATGAACATGAAAACATGAACATATTCTTACATCCTTTGGCTTTTCTTTCTATCTCATTATTGATATACTTTAACAGTTTAACCCATACTGTATTTTCAGATACATTTGTTTCGAAACATTCAGGATAAATATTGTTGAAAAGGAGAAATTACTTTTGATAAAAGTTCTCTTTTCCCGCCCTGTTTTCGAAAATATTTTGTTTTTAAGAATGGATTAAAAGACACCTTAAGTAAGGACATATAAGGACCAATACACTCTGGGTAAAGAAGAAGCAACATTAACATAGTAATACAACTTCCCGATCTGGACAAAAACCCACCCCAACACTACTATAACCACACTAATGTGTAGCAAGTTATTTACAGTGAATAATCGACATGCCATGTTAACCTATGAATAATAGGTCAAGATTTACAAAAGAAGGAAATAAGTTGCAAGTGTGAAAAAGATAATAATAATCTGTATCTAAAAAAACCATTTTTGTGAAATTATTTTGAAATTGGATACAGTCAAGTAACCCTTAACAGATCATAACCAATAGCGGATCACTTTAATGTTCAAGATACGCCAACTAATTTATTAGACAAAATTGTTGTATATAAATTGGCAGGTAATTACTTTACAGTATTATTTAAATACACAATAAAAATATTGCTGGTCGGACTTCAAATTCATCTGTATCATCTGGACGCCTGATGCAAGTGTTAACGTGACCAAGTTATTTCTACCTTGTTTTGAAGAGAACCTGTGTTTTTCGCGGGAACAGCTAGTGATCTTAATTATGTTTGTTATTTATTTTGACATTTTATGAAAGACATATACATACACTTATTAAATTGTAACCAATTATTCTCATTTGTCTTTGCATGTTTACACTGAAGCGATAATATAATAGATAGGTAAGTTACCATTAGTAAATCACCATTTTGTTTCCATTACTGATTCTGAGGTGATCTCTCAAAATTTTGTTCGAACAATTTAGCCATTCCCGAAGATGCTAGTGATTAAATCAGAGATTTATCAATACAAATCTGTTGTTATATGAAATATAGCTTGTACAATAACAGCACATGTTTTGACAGCTAAAATGTTGCTTGAGACGACCTCCGATATCAGAATGTCACATGATCCCCTTTTGCTACAATTGATCTGGTAATGCATCAATAACTTGAACTGGTAAACAATGGTCTGTACAGCTGTTTCTGCACTAAAACTTAAAAAGTTTTTGTCAATTTAAAAGAAAATGATTTTACTTCCGAAAAATTGACCATTTCTTTTATGCACTACGTTGTTTCGTTACTGATCCGTTAAGGATAACTTGACTGTATTGGAATAGGATGAGAAGTAGTTTGTAGAAAAATGTGAACAGACAGACAAACAGACAGATGGACAGCCTCTGGCGCCGAATGGTGAGTGATCACAAGAGCTCACCTGCACTTAGAAGTCAGTGCTGTAAAATGTGCTGTACTCACTTTTTTGACAACTTCTTTATCTCTTCTGCATGTCTTTGTGTATTTTTATCTGTTTCAGTGTCCTGTTTTCTGATAAGATCTTCTTTTTCATGAGCAAATGTAGTCTGTAACTCTTGTGCTAGTTCGGCTAAAGCAGCTTGTTGAAGTCTTTCAAATTCCTGGGCTATTTTTACCTAAAAAAGTTCAAGAACTGCATGACAAAAGACAGCACAGCTTGCTCCTTGGTGGCTGGTTACAATAGTAAGTGATTTCAGACATTTGAGATCCAGCAGAAACAATTGTAATGAGACTATATAGGTCATAAAAGGTGCTTAGTTTTGCATGAACACATTTGAGAAATGGTAAATTTATGATTTTGTTAGAGATCCCAGCCTGAAATATCCCCAGTAAATATAGAGATGTGACAAGAAATGGAAAACGTCAACCAAACTTTTGCATCACGAAACAAGATGTGTTTGTGAAACACTGATGCCCCCGAATGGCAACATCTAGGTCAAAGGTCAAGGTCGCCAGGTCAAAAATGTTGGTATTATGGTTCAAAAGTAGTGGTCAAGGTTAAAGGTTTTTTTCGAGAATGGCAACATCTAGGTCAAAGGTCAAGGTCGCAAGGTAAAATTTTTTGGTACTGACAGAAAGGTCATGTCACAAGATATACACATGTGAAATATGGTAGCCGTAGCTGTTATGGTTCAAAAGTAGTGGTCAAGGTTAAAGGTTTTTTTCGGGAATGGCAACATCTAGGTCAAAGGTCAAGGTCACAAGGTAAAAATTTTGGTACTGACAGAAAGGTCATGTCACAAGGTATACACATGTGAAATATGGTAGCCGTACCTGTTATGGTTCAAAAGTAGTCGTCAAGGTTAAAGTTTTTATCGAGAATGGCAACATCTAGGTCAAAGGTCAAGGTCGCAAGGTAAACATTTTTGGTACTGACAGAAAGGTCATGTCACAAGGTATACACATGTGAAATATGGTAGCCTTACCTGTTATGGTTCAAAAGTAGTGGTGAAGGTTAAAGTTTTTTTTTAGAATGGCAACATCTAGGTCAAAGGTCAAGGTCGCAAGGTCAAAAATGTTGGTACTGACAGAAAGGTCATGTCACAAGGAATACACATGTGAAATATGGTAGCCGTACCTGTTATGGTTCAAAAGTAATGGGCAAGGTTAAAGTTTTTTTCGAGAATGGCAACATCTAGGTCAAAGGTCAAGGTCGCAAGGTCAAAAATGTTGGTACTGACAGAAAGGTCATGTCACAAGGAATACACATGTGAAATATGGTAGCCGTACCTGTTATGGTTCAAAAGTAATGGCCAAGGTTAAAGTTTTTTTCGAGAATGGCAACATCTAGGTCAAAGGTCAAGGTCGCAAGGTCAAAAATTTTGGTACTGACAGAAAGGTCATGTCACAAGAAAAACACATGTGAAATATGGTAGCCGTACCTGTTATGGTTCAAAAGTAGTGGTCAAGGTTAAAGTTTTTTTCGTGCAGACAGACAGACGTGCAGACAGACGTGCAGACAGGCCAAAAACTAGATGCCCACCGAGTTGCAAGGTCAAAAATTTGGTACTGACAGAAAGGTCATGATATAAGGAATACACATGTGAAATATGGTAGCCGTACCTGTTATGGTTCAAAAGTAGTGGTCAAGGTTAAAGTTGTTTTCGTGCAGACAGACAGACGTGCAGACAGACATGCAGACAGGCCAAAAACTAGATGCCCACCGAATCGGAGATTCCGGGGGCATAAAAAGGGCCTAATTACAAATCATTATCTTTTGTTCACAGTCACCGACAGAGATGTGAGTAATATTTATTGAAAAACTTTCGAGCAGTGTTACAGAGTAAATGTAAGGAAATAATTATTACATATTGAAATTATAAGCCATCCAAAACAGATATCTAGAGAATGAATATAAATGTAATAAGTAAAAAGGAGAATATATATAATATATATAATATTTTTTATACATATGTGGAAAAACAGGTCCTTTCACGTCTCTAAGGATAAATAATGAGCACTGCTGCTTTTAGTTTACCAATAATATTTTCGAATTCAGACTTTTATTTGTGCTGAAGTTTATTCTTCCCCCGATATTTTGCTATATTGGAAGAGGTATCAGGTAAAGCAATATAAAGCATTCAATCAACCCTTTCCCACCTACAACATATCTGCAGTAGACAACTTTGAAAACACTTTGAAAAAAAATGTGTAAAAGGGAGTACATTTATTGAATAAAGTTGAAGACATTGTGGCAAAAGACATCTGTCGAAGATGCATCAACATATGTCGAAGATGCATCAACATATGTCTGCAATTGTGAAAAGGTTAAATCAGATAAATGTACCTTCTCATTGTCCAGATGTTGCAGCAGTAGTTCCTTATCCTTATCTTGCCTTTCTTCTGTACCAGCTATCTCTAGTTTGTAGGCCTGTTCAATTTCTTTTTTCTCAACTTCAAATTGATCTTTAATCTCCTTTAGTTCTTTTTGGAGCAGTTCTACAGTTTCTTTTTCATCTATACTATTAATACCTTCAAAGGAAATACAACCATTAATGCTTTTCACTCTCTAATTTGAAACTGATTATAAATACAGATATGAATAAGGGACAAACACAATGTATTTGGTATAGTTTCTATCCATCACACAACTTGAGTCACACATTACGTCAAAATTATTTGAGTTTAAATCATGACAGATTTCTGAAACATTAACCAGTATGTGTTATGGTATTTATGTAACAGTATGTGTTATGGTATTTATGTAACAGTATGTGTTGATATTTATGTAACAGTATGTGTTATGGTATTTATGTAACAGTATGTGTTATGGTATTTTCATAGTATCTTTAGTATCTTCATTTGAAAAATGGTGTAAAACAATTTGACAACATTATGTTAAAAGGAGAATTGCTTGTTTTGGGCAATGTCCCATTTCCCACAACATTTTCACAAATCATCATCTACATACGATGTCAGCTATCTCTATCAGGAATTGTGTTAGATATACAGGATTAACATCTGATCTGATCTGTGACAATTTTAATTGAAGTAGATGGTTATCTTTCCCTGATAAAGAGTGGGGGATGTTATATAATATAACTTAAATAAAAGTCACTCCCTATATTAACATATGACTAAGAACTGTTATGTTATGTCTCATATTTGCCTGATGCAGTAAAGTTATGGAGTCATGGTGTCAATCAGGTTTGTACTGATGAGTGGGGCATGTTACATTTACTATATACATGTACAATGACTGATGAGTGGGGCATATTACATTTACTATATACATGTACAATGACTGATGAGTGGGGCATGTTACATTTACTATATACATGTACAATGACTGATGAGTGGGGCATGTTACATTTACTATATACATGTACAATGAATTTCCTAGGTGTTTTTGACCCCAGGTACATGTGCTTTCAACAATAGTGATAGAGTACAACTTAATGAGGCTACACAACAAATATCAAAGTTTTTGACATAATTATATTGAAATAACAGCCCCCATGGCGACTTTGTTTTTTAACACGTTGAATTAATTTGCCCTATAGTGACCTACTTTTTTATCCAAAATGACCCATATTCAAACTTGATCTACATATAATCCAGACAAACATTCTGATAAAAGTTTCAACCTGCTCAAATATAAAATGCGGCCTTCCAGAATGATAACAAGATTTTACTTCAATTTGGCTTAGTGACCTATGTATCCCTATCAGAGCAAAATATGATCACAACAGCTCACCTTGATCACTTTGTGCACAGGTGAGCTAAAAAGACTTGGCAAAGAGTTAACAAGTGAAAATTTTCCAAATCATTTCAAACCAGTCCCTAGAATTATAAAGAACATTAGCATGCACCCTTATAGTGGCCATTTTTGTCAAAGGATCTGATTAATTTTAACAATCAAGGAACGTCTGTGCCAAATAATTTTCAAAGTTTTAACATAATCATATAATGAAAATGAGCCGACTCCTGTTTGTTCACATGTTTTTTGTATAGGACTTATTTAAACAATCTTGGTAAAAAGTCACCCTACGAAATTTATGATAATTTATTTTCATATCAGGTCTTTACTTTTGGACAAGAAGATTTTTCCAATTTTTCCTTTCCTTTGCTATGACAATCAGAGCTTTGCATGGAATTCAATTCTTTAAACAATTTTGAAAGAGGACCACATAAAAAACATTCCTGTGAAATTAATTTGGTATTGTTCCAATGGTTTAAAAGGAGAAGTTGTTTGTAGGAAAATGTGAACGGTCAAACATATGCCACCGCTGGCAGGTGCTGGACAGTAAGTGATCACAAGTGCTCACCTGGCTCTTTGTGCTTAAGTGAGCTAGAAACATAAAAACAAAATACCAGTGTTTGATTTTCTAATTTTGAATATAGATGTTAGTGTTTAGTAGTGGATATTGGTATATATTATGGATCTGGATTCTGGAGCAGGAAAAGGTACACACATTCGGGAGCAGGAAAAGGTACACACATTCTGGAGCAGGAAAAGGTTCACACAGTACACACATTCTGCCCTACTCAATCCTTTCTCTCATGCAGATGCATTTGTAGCAGACAACTTTTGCCACAATATTTTCGACTTTTACAATAAGTATTACTTCATTTATAGATGTTTTTCATATTTTTCTAGATCAGTTGTATGTGGGAACTTGATAATGACTCCAGAAAGAGCCTGTCTAATATTTGTAGTATTGAACTACAAAGGTACAAATTAGACACAATTTTCACAATAAATAACTGAAATAATGAAAGACTTAAGATTGACCATCTTTTTGATTAAGTTGATTAGAAACTGTAAAGGCCTTTCCTGATAAGCTAATCTGATGAAAAAGACTTGAAAACATTAGGCAGAGCGAAAAATAAACAAAACTAGCTGTTTTTTCTCTGCACTTCTTGTTTTCAACTCTCTTTCAAATGTATACTTCTTATTTTCTTTTATTTCTTTTTTAAAGACTGTTAATTTCTTAGATACAAATACAAGAGGGCCATGATGGTCCTGGATAGCTCACCTGAGTTATGCAATATGACTTAGATACAAATACAAGAGGGCCATGATGGTCCTGGATCCCTCACCTGAGTTATGCAATATGATTTGTAATGCCAACCACAGTAACTGTAACTGCATAATGCCCAGTATAGTTTGAGGCAGGGCTAATTTAAACTCATTGGACATTATTTGAACATTTTTGGAAGAGTACCCATGAATTAATCCTACACACCAACATTTTTAAGCTGTAGGCCTTTTGGTTCCAGACAATAATGTTTATTAAGTTATTCCTTTAGGTTGCCATGGCAATCAAGAGTTCTGCATGGAGTTTTCTATGAACAGCTTTGGAAGAGGACCACCAAAAGAACATTCCTGTGAAGTTTGGCTGCAATAGACCCAGTTGATATAGATTGATTGCTTGATGTTTTATACCGCATTAAAAAGAAAATTAAGTTATATCAGTGAGTTTCTTGGGTAAGTTACAAATACTACTGGTCCATTTATCTTGACACCAGCCAGTCAGTCATAATGCTAACCCTGCAACCCTGAGCGCCAAATATGACAAGGTCTGGGATCAAACCACGAGTGGTTTAAGGGGAGATGTTGCTTAATGAAATTGTTAACGACGCAATACAGACAAAGGTCTATCACAATAAATCACCTTGAGCACTATGTGCACAGGTGAGCTAAAAAGAAGGGAGAAAACTTGGTACTGTTTTAGTTTTGGGGAAATATTATGAACCAACCTCACAACATTGAATTATTGTTAACTTATTATATTATCTTTATTATAGAAACATATTTTGACCATTATAGGAAAAGAAGAAATTGTTCATGTAGAGCAATAAACTTCTAATCCAGTTTTCTTCATTTTGTTCCATCGTTGTCTTCAGAATAGTTTCACATTTGGAAAGCCTATAAATATTGTAAGGTTAAACCGTTAAAAATGTCACCAAAATCAACATTAATGCAACAATTTTACCTGTAGTTGACCTTAGTGCTGACTTAAGCAATCTAATTCCTGGAATGAATCATACCAACATTGGCAAGTACATAATACCTCTTCACACCCTGTTTGAAGAATAATGCATTCCAGGGGAAAAAAATAAAATTCTGTCACTCACCATTAAATTTGTCATTTTTGATTATGCACCAAATACTTGTATGTGAATTATAATAATCAAATATTCTAAATAAGCTTACAAAAGAAAATAATAAAACAAACCAGCATGAGAAATATGAACCTATTCCCAAATAACAAATATTCCCTTTCACGGACCACTTTACCTTCCCCAAACAGTATCCCTAATCTGTTTCACGGACCACTTTACCTTCCCCAAACAGTATCCCTAATCTGTTTCACGGACCACTTTACCTTCCCCAAACAGTATCCCTAATCTGTTTCACGGACCACTTTACCTTCCCCAAACAGTATCCCTAATCTGTTTCACGGACCACTTTACCTTCCCCAAACAGTATCCCTAATCTGTTTCACGGACCACTTTACCTTCCCCAAACAGTATCCCTAATCTGTTTCACGGACCACTTTACCTTCCCCAAACAGTATCCCTAATCTGTTTCACGGACCACTTTACCTTCCCCAAACAGTATCCCTAATCTGTTTCACGGACCACTTTACCTTCCCCAAACAGTATCCCTAATCTGTTTCACGGACCACTTTACCTTCCCCAAACAGTATCCCTAATCTGTTTCACGGACCACTTTACCTTCCCCAAACAGTATCCCTAATCTGTTTCACGGACCACTTTACCTTCCCCAAACAGTATCCCTAATCTGGCCAGATCATTCTTGAGATTTTGAACTGTTTTAAATAAATACATGTACATGCAAATCTTTTAGTTGTAAATGTGTGATAAACCCGTTGTATATACAAGGTTAGATATAATACACTAAATGCAGCACATTTCTGTATTTAAACTTAGTGTGATATGGATTTGGGATATATTGTAGCTTCAACTTATGGGCCACACTCTAGTCAGTGTGGATTATTTTGTTTTAAATAAAAAAGTTCTTCTTGTTCCATATTCAAACCAGCCTTGAGGCTAAAGGAGGGTACATGTATGTAATGACAGGGTCATTTGTATTCTTTGTTGATCTAAGAGGTTGTAATTGTGAACTTCTAAGGCAAAATATTTCAGTGGTGCTCCTGCGAAATATGTTTCTGCAAGTTGAATACATGCTGCATTTATAAACCTATAAGATTAGATCTTACATGAGAACATTTATAAACCTATAAAATAAGATCTTACATGAGAACATTTATAAACCTATAAGATTAGATCTTACATGAGAACATTAATTTTATAACCTATAAAATTAGATCTTACATGAGAACATTTATAAACCTATAAAATTAGATCTTACATGAGAACATTTATAAACCTATAAAATTAGATCTTACATGAGAACATTTATAAACCTATAAAATTATTTCTTACATGAGAACATTTATAAACCTATAAAATTAGATCTTACATGAGAACATTTGTCTTTATTTCTCATGATCACTTAGTCAATTCTTTTTAAACAGTTGTGTAATTTATTTGTTGCTGCTTCCAATTATAATGTTTTATTTACTATCATCTGACTGCACAATAATACATTATATACAATTTGTGTGTCTCATAATTCTTCAATGATTGTCTTACTCCTCAATGACTTTTTTTAATTAAGACAATCAGTGAAGGCACAGATGAGACTCCAAATCACCAGAAAAAACTCACATATAATGAATTACTGTGAATAATCCACGCTTTAAGACAAAATAGTTTATCAGAAGCCCCAATTGATCTCATATGGTTTCGTTGTATATGTTTCAGCTGGTAAGTATATGTAAGCCGGATCTGGCGACAAGGGGTCTGGCGACAAGGGGTCTGGCGACAACTCTGGTGACAAGTCTGGTGACAAGGGATCTGGCTACAAGGGGTCTGGCGGCAAGGGGTCTGGTGACAAGGGATCTGGCGACAAGGTGTCTGGCAACAAGGGTACTGGTGACAAGGGGTCTGGCGACAAGGGGTCTGGTGACAAGGGATCTGGCGACAAGTCTGGCAACAAGGTGTCTGGCAACAAGGGTACTGGTGACAAGGGGTCTGGCGACAAGGGATCTGGCAACATGGGGTCTTGCAACAAGGGGTCTGGTGACAAGGGGTCTGGCGACAAGAGGTCTGGTGACAAGGGGTCTGGTGACAAGGGGTCTGGCGACAAGGGGTCTGGTGACAAGGGGTCTAGCAACAAGGGGTCTGGCGACAAGGGGTCTGGTGACAAGGGGTCTGGCAACAAGGGGTCTAGCAACAAGGGGTCTGGCGACAAGGGATCTGGCAACATGGGCTCTGGCAACAAGGGGTCTGGTGACAAGGGGTCTGGCGACAAGGGGTCTGGCGACAAGGAATCTGGCAACATGAGGTCTGGCAACAAGGGGTCTGGTGACAAGGGGTCTGGCGACAAGAGGTCTGGTGACAAGGGGTCTGGTGACAAGGGGTCTAGCAACAAGGGGTCTGGCGACAAGGGGTCTGGTGACAAGGGGTCTGGCAACAAGGGGTCTGGCAACAAGGGGTCTGGAGACAAGAGGTTTGGGGACAAGGGGTCTGGCGACAAGGGGTCTGGCAACAAGGGGTCTGGTGACAAGGGGGTCTGGTTACAAGGGTTATAGTGACAAGGAGTCTAGCGACAAGGGATCTGGTGACAAGAGGTCTGGCGACAAGGGGTCTGGCAACAAGGGATTTGGCAACTAGGGGTCTAGCAACTAGGGGTCTGGTGACAAGGGGTCTGGTGACAAGAGGTCTGGCGACAAAGGGTCTGGCGACAAGGGATCTGGTGACAAGGGGTCTGGCAACAAGGGGTCTGTTGACAAGGGGTCTGGCAACAAGGGATCTGGTGACAAGGGGTCTGGCGACAAGGGGTCTGGCGACAAGGGATCTAGCAACAAGGGGTCTTGCGACAAGGGGTCTGGCGACAAGGGATCTAGCAACAAGGGGTCTGGCAACAAGGGATCTAGCAACAAAGGGTCTGGCGACAAGGGGTCTGGCAACAAGGGGTCTGGCTTTGCATCATCCTATTAGAATAATATAAAATATTACAGAAGTGAAACTCATATAGCTTTAATTGTAGTTTTAAGTTTGATAAACGGTATTATGAAAAATATTTTGACTTTTAAGTTGAGAAAGGATTTATATTTTTATACCACAATCTATTATTTTAACCTAAAGAAGATAGTACTTACTAATGTTATCCTCTTCATAAGGGGCAGAAGGTAATCGACGGCCCTGGGCACTACCATGTCTACTTAATTCATCATCCGAACACTCTATTAGTAACAGAATTACAAATTAGTAATGTCACATGTTACATTTGCACATAAATTACTCACACATGCTACATTTGATTATAAATTACTCATTTATGTTACATTTATAAACAAATTATCTTTTCATGTTAAATTCATCATCCTGTGAAGTTTGAGGACAAAAGGTTCTTCAGATATTGAGTGGAAATTGATTTGAACTTTATGGCCCCTGTGACCCTGACTTTTGACCAAGTGACCCGCAAAACACTTGGGATTATAAAGTCCAATCATCCTTTAAAATATGAAGGCTCTTTGTCAAAGGATTTTTGAGTTATTAAGCATGCTGAGACACTGATTTGACCTTTGATGCCCCTATGGAGACCCGAATAGGGACCATCTACTCAATAAGACCAATCATGCTATGAAGTTTGAAGACTCTAAAACTAAGGATTCTTGAGGTATTGAGTATACCATTTTAACTGCTCTTCTGACATTTATCCAAAAATTACTTGGTCAAGTTATATTTACACACAAATCAATCAGTCATGCTAATTTATCCACAAATTAGAGGTAAGTTAGGATGGGTGTTATTTACTTCAGACAATAACAAGAGCTGTCGGAGGACAGTGCGCTTGACTATTCCACTGCTTATTTAACTTATTGAGATATGGACTCTTATGTAGTTGAATGCAAAACATTAACCATGATAGAGTTATTTAACTTGATTATTTTCATAGGTGTGATGGTTGGGAAGGGTTGTATAACGTTTCATTGGAATGCATCAAGTAGTTACTAAGATATGGACTCTTAATGCAGTTGCACGCAAACCTTTAACCATAATTTCTACGCAAAACAAGAGCACCAAATGCAGGTGCCTGACGCTCGTCTGATATTATCCTTTTACGGTTTATTTATTTTATATAAAAAATATTCAAATTCGGAATAAATATTTACATATTATAATACACAACTGCTATTTTTCAAGTATTGAAACAAAATTTACTGTGTGGAAATAAATCCAAGTTCATATACATGATAAGGACGGCTGTCACAATCAGTCAAGATCATAAGCTGAGTCTTATGTATGAAATGGACAGGCAAATGAGATGGTTACATTAAGTGAACTGTAACTAAAGATATTGAATATTTTTTTAGTAACAGTGACCTTGACCCCAAAAACACAAATCAGATTGAAAATATTCATAATATGTTGAAGTACATTATGTTTTTATTGTTTGGGGAAACATTTTAAATCAATGTATCAACAAATGAAGAAACTATGTCCAATTCCCATAAACGACCAAAATACATCAAAATTAATGTTTTTTACCCTAAAAGACAGGCCCGTTCAGCCTCTTTATCATTCAATGTGAAGAAGGTTATTATAGATGAACAAGTTTTCCAAATTTTAAAGTAATAGGTTTAATAGTTTCCATGTAAGTGACCTAAACGCAAATTTTAACCATTTATGTCCAATTTTCAAAATTAACCAAAATACATCCTAATTTATGTTTTTTACCCCTCCCACCCCAGCATCTTTATCATACAATAGGTTTAATAGTTTCCATGTAAGTGACCTAAACGCAAAACTTAATCAACACCACCAATTCTCAAAATCAACCAAAATACATCAAAATTGATGTTTATTTACCCCAAAAAACAGACCACATTCATTATCTTTAGCATACAATGTGAAGAAGGGTATTAGATGAACAACTTTTCCAAGTTTCAAAGTATTAGGTTTGATAGTTTCCATGTAAGTGACCTGAACGCAAAACTTAACCAACTATCTCCAATTCTCAAAATCAACCAAAATACATAAAAATTGATGAATCGAGTTATCATACTTGATTGTTTACATAGGTGTGATGGTTGGGAAGGGCTATATAAAGTTTCAATGTAATGCATCAAGTAGTTACTAAGATATGGTCTCTTAATGTAGTTGCACGCAAAACTTTAACCAGAATTTCTAAGTAAAAAAAGGACCATAACTTGCATAAAATGCAGGATAGAGTTATCTAATTTGATAATCTACACAAGTGTGATAGTTGGGTAGGGCTGTATGAAGTTTCAATGCAATACATCAAGTAAATACAGAGATATTGACTCTTAATTAAGTTGCACTCAAAACTTTAACCAGAATTTCTAAGTAAAAAAAGGTCATAATTTGCATTCAATGCAGGATAGAGTTTTCAGACTTGATTATTTCTATAGGTGTGGTAGTTGGGAAGTATTGTAGAAAGTTTCAATAAATGCATCAAGTAAATACTAAGATATGGTCTCTTAATGTAGTTGCACGCAAAACTTTAACCAGAATTTCTAAGTAAAAAAAGGGCCATAACTTGCATAAAATGCAGGATAGAGTTATCTAACTAGATAATATACATAGGTGTGATAGTTGGGCAGTAGGGTTGTAGAAAGTTTCAATGCAATACATGTAGTATTTAAGTACTTGCATGCAAAACTTTAACCAAGGTGTGACATGGATGCCAACGCCAGGGTGAGTAGTATAGCTCTCAGCTCTCATATTCTTCGAACAGTCTAGCTAAAAATCATATTTTAAATCTTTACCAGATAAAAACATCACCAGATGCTTATGCAGTAGATCACTTTAGAAAACATTCCTGGTAAAAAGTTAATTTGTTCAAAACAAGCAATTTCTGTTTTTTCCAGACTTCTAATCTTTAAGATGTCATTTGTTTGGTCATTCGTTGTTATCTAAGCAGACAATCATTATAATAATAACATATCCGAAAGAACATTTACCTGGTGAGACATAAGACACTTTCTTCAGGACCACAGGCTTGATATATTGCGACATAAAGGATCCATCTTTCCTGATAGGGGTGAGTTCATTATCATCATCATCATATTGTTTCTCAGTACTACCAGTTTTTCGACTGGGCACTATTTGCTGCTTTAAATGTTCGAGCTCTGCTGTAAGTTCATCACTCTGGTCTTTTAAGTCCTGTCAAAAGATTTTAGTTACATATTTATTTATGCTATATGGTATTTTTGTTATCAATAGTATGTGGAAGCTATTGGTAAAAAATGCTTTTTAAAGTTTTAATAGGGTATTAATCACATGCCTCTTGCAAATTCCTGTTGAAATAGAGTATTAACCACAAGCTTTTTGCAAATTCCTGTTGAAATAGAGTATTAACCACAAGCTTTTTGCAAATTCCTGTTGAAATAGAGTATTAACCACAAGCTTTTTGCAAATTCCTGTGAAATATGGTATTTATCACCAGCCTTTTGGACGTTCCTGTTAAATAGGGTATTTACCATAAGCTTATTGCAACTTCCTGTTTGATAGGGTATTTATCACAATCCTTTATAACATTCCTGTTTAATAGGGTATTAATCACAATCCTTTATAACATTCCTGTTTAATAGGGTATTTATCACAATCCTCTACAACATTCCTGTTTAATAGGGTATTTATCACAATCCTCTACAACATTCCAGTTTAAAAGGGTATTTATCACAATCCTGTACAACATTCCTGTTTAATAGGGTATTTATCACAATCCTGTACAGCATTCCTGTTTAATAGGGTATTAATCACAAGCCTTTTGAACGTTCCTGTAATCATGGGCAGGTTAATCTGAATCTACACTGCTTGTAAACATTTAAAGGTTGGACTTCCTGTCCAGTAATTGTGTAGTATGATGCCATCCAGCATGTTTTATCAAATCAAATCAGTCGAGTTATTAGTTAGCAGTTAACCCCATTTTCTTCATTATTATAATGGCAGACAATTCCCCTGTCTCCTGGCTTTCTCAAACCAGTACTCAACACAACATACTTCACAGAAAACTGACTATTTTACATCAGACACCTTTTACCCAAAGGATGAAGAGAAATGATATTAGTAACTATGACTTCTTTTAATCAAGGAAAGAATGTTTGCTAGGCAGGGATTAAAACTCAGGGATGCTTGAGTGACAGACCATGTTGTTACAGACTGATGCAGGGATCAAACTCAGGTATCCTTGAGTGACAGACCATGTTGTAATAGACTGAAGCAGGGATTAAAACTCAGGGATCCTTGAGTGATAGACCATGTTGTTACAGACTGATGCAGGGATCAAACTCATGTATCCTTGAGTGACAGACCATGTTGTTACAGACTGATGCAGGGATTAAACTCAGGGATCCTTGAGTGATATACCATGTTGTTACAGACTGATGCAGGGATCAAACTCAGGTATCCTTTAGTGACAGACCATGTTGTAATAGACGACTGATGCAGGGATCAAACTCAGGTATCCTTGAGTGACAGACCATGTTGTTACAGACTGATGCAGGGATTAAACTCAGGGATCCTTGAGTGATAGACCATGTTGTTACAGACTGATGCAGGGATTAAACTCAGGGATCCTTGAGTGATATACCATGTTGTTACAGACTGATGCAGGGATCAAACTACTCAGGTATCCTTGAGTGACAGACCATGTTGTAATAGACTGATGCAGGGATCAAACTCAGGTATCCTTGAGTGACAGACCATGTTGTTGCAGACTGATGCAGGGATCAAACTCAGGTATCCTTGAGTGACAGACCATGTTGTAATAGACTGATGCAGGGACTAAAACTC
The DNA here is from genome assembly GCA_031761405.1 of Serripes groenlandicus. NCBI lineage: Eukaryota > Metazoa > Mollusca > Bivalvia > Cardiida > Cardiidae > Serripes > Serripes groenlandicus. The sequence goes on along the minus strand of JASEVX010000001.1, from coordinate 389,204 downwards.
AGGGATCATTAAGTGACAGACCATGTTGTAATAGACTGATGCAGGGATTGAACTCTGGTATCCTTGAGTGACAGACCATGTTGTTACAGACTGATCTATTGCAATATTTACTTAAAGACAAATACCATGGGACAGTGCCTTTAACTCTTTTCCACAAACAACGAATCTGCAGCAGACAACTTGAAAACATCTGGTTTAAATATGGTAAACCTCAATGAATAAAAGTCATTGAATAGAGTTGAAAACATTGTGGCCAAAGGGGAAATTGCTCATCATGCTCAATTCCTCCTTTTGATACAATATGTTGATGAATCATCTGCTTCAAAGGATTTTTATTGACTGATTGTTTGGAGTCTTATGCCGTTTCAAAAAAAAAATCAGTTATATCACGTCGTTTCCTGGGTAAGTTACCAGTACTACTTGTCCATTTATCCTGATACCAGCCAGTCATTGGTAACGCTTAATCCTCGAGCACCCAAGACGAACACACTACCACTACACCACCAATGCAGTCAGAGAACGTATGTATGTAAAAAATGGCTACAAATCTAAAACATAATGTTATTACATTCTGCATGCCTAATCAGCATTACCTTATTGTCTTGTTCTAATCTCTGCAGTTTCTCCTGGGTAAATCTCTGTTCCCCTGGACTCATTAAACTTTTACTTTCATATTCTGCTAACTGTAGAATAAAGAGATCTAATGTTATTTTGATTCAAATAAATCATTTTAGCAAGACAACAACTATTGGAGCCATGATTGTCCATCAACCCCACAGAACTGTAAACATATGTAATACTATCTGGTATTTTTGAAGTATATTCTGTCTATACAGTCAAACAGTGTTTGAAAAGGAGAAAACCCTTGTTTTGCATGTTAATTACCTGTATCTTGGAGAGGATAAAGACATGAATTAAACATAATTAAATGTCTCATTACAGTCGCCCACTTTGATCAAGTTTAAAAGATAAAGACAAAATGTTGAAGTAAAAGCTAATTCTGCATTAAAAACAAGAGGGCCATGATGCCCTGGAATCTCTCACCTGAGAATGGGCTATTTAAGACATAACTCTTTCAGCGCCAATGGCAATATCATCAAGACAAACTTTCTGACAAAATTTCAAGCTGCTCAAGTCAAAAATGTGATCTCTATAGTGATAACTAAATTGTTCTACAATTTGGCCTAGTGAATAAGTTGTTTGGCTCATGCCAAAAATGTGGCTTCCAGAGTGTTAACAAGATTTTCCTTCAATTTGGCCTTGTGACCTAGTTTTAGACCGGACATGACTCATATTCGATCTCGGCCTAGATATCACCAAGACAAACTTTCTGACAAACTTTCAACATGCTCAAGTTTAAAATGTGGCTTCCAGAGTGTTAACAAGATTTTCCTTCAATTTGGCCTAGTGACCTAGTTTTTGACCCGACATGACCTATATTCGAACTTGGTCTAGATATCAATAAGACAAACATTCTGACAAAGTTTTAAACTTGGCCTAGATTTGATGGAGATATATGTTCTAATAAACTTTCATGAAGATTGGATGCAAAATATTGCCTCTAGAGTGTTAACAAGCAAATGTTGACGACGGACGACGAACGACGGAAAAAAGGCGATCACAAAAACTCACATCGAGCACTTCGTGCTCTGGTGAGCTAAAAAGGAAATTGATAGACTGATTGGGGTTTAAGGCCATTTTCAACCCTAACCCATGGAAGCCAGTTCACCTACACTATATTTCCTTGCATTCTCACACAAGTACTCAACACAATATTCTTTCCAATCAACTAGCTAAAAAGATAAATTCACCATGCGAAAGGTTTATTCCTGGAACCCCTGGATTTAATATCTACCTGGTCAAATTTGGAGATTAGGGGGCATTTTCAGGGAGCAATTATAAGCAATAGATTTAATGAATGGGGATATTACTGCTATGATAAGCTAAATGAACATGATCAGATTTTTCCTTTTTTTCTTTTTTTCCTTTTTCTTTTTTGATATGTATAATGGATCAAGTGTGGATTCAAACACTTACAAATTTTAGACAATAGAAAAAAAGATATTTAAATAAAATCTTATTATAAACCAATCAAATTGACAGTCATGCATCTGTGATTTGTGAGATAAAGCCTTGCATGCAAAACTTTAATAACAATTTCTAAGTCCAAAAAGGGGCATTTTTGTGTCAAAATCTTATATAGAGTTTTGGGACTTGTCCTGCAAGGTCATTTGATGATGTTCAATAAGTGTTTGAAGTTTGAAGCAATAGCATCTGGGTTTGTGAGAAAAAGCCTTGCATGCAAAACTGAAACCAAAATTTCTAAGTCCAAAAACGGGCATGATTGTGTCAAAATCTGATATAGAGTTATGGGGCTTGTCCTGCCAGGTAATTTGATGATATCTAATAAGTGTGTGAAGTTTCATAGCAATAGCTCTGCGGTTTGTGAGAAAAACCATTGCATGCAAAACTTTAACCATAGTTGCAACGCCGACAACGACGCACAAGTGACTGTAATAGCTCTCATATTCTTTGAATAGTCAAGCTTAAATGCAGTCTGTAGTGTTAACAAGATTTTCATCAAATGTGGCCTAGTAACCTAGTTTTTGACCGGTCATGACCTCAATATTTGTGCTGAGCCTATAAATCATCAAGTCAATTATTCTGACCAAGTTTCAACATGCTCAAGTAAAGAAATGCAGTTTCAGAGTGTTAACAACATGTTCCTTCAATTTGACCTACATGAGCCATAACTTGGACTATATATCATCAAAACATACCTTCTGAGTAAGCATCAAGCAGCTGAAGGAAAAATACTGTCTTAAGAGTGTAAGCTAGATTTTCTTCAATTTGACCTAGTGACCTAGTTTTTGATAGGACATGACCTATATTCAATCTTTGCCTCGATATCATCAAGACAATTATTCTGACAAACATTCAACATGCTCAAAATAAAAATGCGGCTTCCAGAGTGTTAACAAGGTTTTCCTTCAATTTGACCTTGTGACCTAACATGACCCAGTTTCAAACTTGGTCAAGATTTGATAGATGTATGTTTTTAAAAAGCTATGTTCAATTCTTGAAATCCACCAACATCCACAGAAAAGTTTTTTTCCCAAAAATAGGTGACACCCAGCATCTTTAGGAAACAATTTCATGTATTATCAAAACAGGGGACCCTTAAAACTTTTGCGAATTTAATAGATATGTAGCAGACAATTATGAGAACATCATTGTTAAATAAGGATATTCTCTAAAATTGAAAGTACATGTATAATTATCGAATTGAGGCTATCAGAGTAATTGCTTGCTCATTATGAAGAAAATATCTTATAGGTCTCATCCTATCAGTTGCATGTATGTTGCTATGCACTGTTAAATAATTCTAAAAATCCAGTTTCTCACTTTTCTGTGTAGATCATGAACGTGTTCCATCTCTCTCTGTAATCTCTGATTTTGTTTGGTGGATTCATCCAGTTGGCTTGTTACATCTTCTAGATCATGTTCCATCTTGTCTAATGTCTACATCAAATAAACAAATGTTTGTTTAATTCATTTATTTAGCTAATTCTTTATAGTGACCTGTCAATAAATTACAACACACTCATGAAATGTGCCTGTGGTACAATAACATGATTTACATGAGTATTTGTCTTAATTTCAAAGTCTAAAACTATTCGAGCCCTGTCACTTGAAACCCAACCTTCAAGGTTCATGACCAGCACTTATCGAGACTAGAATAAACTTTTGCTATATGGCCACCAAAGATTGAGACCAGAATACACTTTGGCTTTATGGCCACCAAATATTTAGACCAGAATTCACTTTGGCTTTATGGTCAGCAAAGATCAAGACTAGAATACACTTTGGCTTTATGGCCAGCAAAGATTTAGACCAGAATACACATTGGCTTTATGGCCAGAAAAGATCATAACCATAATACACATTGGCTTTAAGGCCAGCAAAGATTTGGTTTTATGGCCACCAAAGATCTAGACTAGAATACACTTTGGTTTTATGGACAGCAAAGATCGAGACTAGAATACACTTTGGTTTTATGGCCAGCAAAGATCGAGACTAGAATACACTTTGGTTTTATGGCCAGCAAAGATTGAGACTAGAATACACTTTGGCTTTATGGCCAGCAAAGATCGAGACTAGAATACACTTTGGCTTTATGGCCAGCAAAGATCGAGACCAGAATACACTTTGGCTTTATGGCCACCAAAGATCGAGACTAGAATACACTTTGGCTTTATGGCCACCAAAGATCGAGACTAGAATACACTTTGGCTTTAAGGCCACCAAAGATCCAGACTAGAATACACTTTGGTTTTATGGCCACCAATGATCAAATACCAGAATACACTTTGGTTTTATGGTCAGCAAGGATCAAAGACCAGAATACACTTTGGCTTTATGGCCACCAAAGATCGAGACCAGAATACACTTTGGTTTTATGGCCACCAAAGATCGAAACCAGAATACACTTTGGCTTTATGGCCACCAAAGATCGAGACTAGAATACACTTAGGCTTTATGGCCAGCAAAGAGCGAGACCAGAATACACTTTGGCTTTATGGCCAGCAAAGATCGAGACTAGAATACACTTTGGCTTTATGGCCAGCAAAGATCGAGACCAGAATACACTTTGGCTTTATGGCCAGCAAAGAATGAGACTAGAATACACTTTGGCTTTATGGCCAGCAAAGATTGAGACTAGAATACACTTTGGCTTTATGGCCAGCAAAGATTGAGACTAGAATACACTTTGGCTTTAAGGCCACCAAAGATCCAGACTAGAATGCACTTTGGCTTTAAGGACACCAAAGATCAAGACTAGAATACACTTTGGCTTTAAGGCCACCAAAGATCCAGACTAGAATACACTTTGGCTTTATGGCCACCAAAGATCCAGACTAGAATACACTTTGGCTTTATGGCCAGCAAAGATCGAAAATCTTTTGCACAGTTTTAACAGGACTCAATTCCCTGTGTACCAAATGAGTAATTATGATTGAAAAATAGCCAAAGTAAAGTAAAAACAAGAGACGTTTGTCAAACATTATGCCCCCCTGAGCGCCATGTTGTCAGGAATATTTGGACGATTTTTGAACTGACGACCTCAAAAATCAATAGTCATCTTCTGGTCACCCTCAGCCTCCATGTCAAGTTAAAGGGCCATGGGTGCAGGCAATGTTGAGTTATCACTCTGACAAGCTTTCAAGAGGAGTCATCTACTGGTCAGGCCCAACCTCCAAGTCAAGTTTGAGGACTAAAGCTCTAGGCATTGTTTAGTTATCACTCGGAAAAGCTTAGTCACTGTGACCTTGACCTTTCACATGATGACTTCACAATACTGGTCACCCCCAGCCTCCATGTCAAGTTTGAGGGCCATGAGTGCAGGCAATGTTGAGTTATCCCTTGGACAAGCTTTTCGCGTTCAAGGTCACTGTGACCGTAACCTTAGACCTGATGACCTCAAAATTAATCGGGTTTGTCTACTGGTCATCCCCAACCTCCAAGTCAAGTTTGAGGACCATAGGTCAAGGCATTGTTGAGTTATCACTCAGACAAGCTTTGGTCTACCGACGGACATACCAGGGGACAGACATGTGCAAAGCAATATACCTCTCTTCTTCGAAAGGGGCATAACAAGTATATGACATCTATGTTTAAGAAATTCATGTGATTTGATATATATTTGCATTAATTTTAAATCCTCTTAAGGTCTGTATTACTGTGACATGGATCAATTTCTGATTGATAAAGTACTTTGTTTGACTGTAGAAGCTGTTCCCTCAGCCGGCCTTCTTCTCGTTTTAATTCATCCATCTCTGCTTCAATGTTTTGATTCTGTTTTGCAGCATAGTTGGATAATTTTTCTCTCTCCTTGTCTAAATCAGCCTGTAATTGTTTCACATGTTCTTGATACTTTTTCTCGACGGACCTAAATGGAAGAAACCAAATCCTTTAACACTTTCCCACATACAACAAATATGTAACAGAAGACTTTGAAAACACTTAATTAAAAATATGGAAACTCTCTATAAATGAAATAAACAATTATTCCATAAATTTTGAAAACCGTGTGGAAAAGTGGAAAGTTGAAGGCAGTACATAGGCATTTTTTTAACCCTCACAGTTAATGATGTTAGGCAATTCCGTAGCAGTTCTTATACAATTGTCAAGCAGTTATTATTACAGATCTAGCATTAAACAACTGCATGCTTGCTATCAGTTATCTAAACCTTTTCAGTTCACAGGCTGTAAAAGGCAGTTCACAGGCAGTCTATAAGCAGTACCTTAGCAGTTGTTTGCAGTTAATAAGCAGTTACTAAGCTGTTCTATTGGAGAATTCTAAAATCAAACTGCCAAGATACAAATTAAACTGCCATACTGATAAAGGTATTGCCCAATATCTTGCAACCAAACTAATGTTGTCACACAGGCATATATGTATTATACACTTCATGTTTATAAACAATTCAAATTTCACTATCAATCTGTGCAGATTATGTACAGAACATTTTCTGGTTCATTGAAACATAGTTGAACCAGAATTCTATATTATATTTTTTTATGAAAACATGGCTTCTTTCATATATATAGAAATATGATACTTTAATAAATCACCAAAATAAACATTTTGTTTATGACATAGCACAGTACAATTTGATAATTAATAAACGATGTAACATTTAAGACAATTACCAAATGTGACCATCCAGTTGTTCATAAGAAATTACAAAAGTCTTCTCCATGTCCTTGAAACACAACATGTTTGTCTCACCAACAAAATTAAAGGACGTAGTAGACATTTCTAACCTCTTTTTGAAGAGTTCCTTATATGCTAGAGTTAATAAAAACTGCTAAGGAAATGGACTTGTTCATTCAGAACTGTTAAGACATAGTGGAACTTAGGACAAAGGTAACTGCTATTGAGAACTGCTATAAAGATTTCCAGAACATCAGATTGGACTGCCAAGGTTAAAGATTAAAGATTAAGCAGTTCTTAACAGTTCATAAGCAGTTGCTTTTTGCATCAAGCAGTTATTTATGTATAAACTGACTAAAAAGGATGAAACTGCTAATGGACTGCTGGCAGTTCAGTTTGACTAGGGGAGGCTTCACAATTTCAACCCTTTCAACACATCTGATGTGCAATAAGATCAGCAGCAAACCTATTTTGAAAACATGTTAACAAGAATATTGAAAATCTCTTAGAGTAGAACTATTGAATTGAATTGAAAACATTGTGTAGAAAATGATCATGGCCTAGATTCCAAAACCTGTTTCAGCCAGCAAAAGATTGACAAACCTACTGGCATTAAGAAACCATGTTAACTCTTTACCAAGATTCTTTTAAAACCTTCAGCTGACAGAGTGCAAAATGTTGTCTGTATAAGTAGAAAGGTTTAAACAAAGGTATTGCAATGTTATCTTCATGCCTTTTATAACCAACTATCCACAAGGTATTGAAATGTTATCTTCATGCCTTTTATAACCAACTATCCACAAGGTATTGCAATGTTATCTTCATGCCTTTTATAACCAACTATCCAGTTATCTTCATGCCTTTTATAACCAACTATCCACAAGGTATTGCAATGTTATCTTCATGCCTTTTATAACCAACTATCCAGTTATCTTCATGCCTTTTATAACCAACTATCCACAAGGTATTGCAATGTTATCTTTATGCCTTTTATAACCAACTATCCACACATGTGATCATGATAGGTTTATATTAGGCTTAGTTTTTTTTATATTAGCCTATACATAATTAGGCCTAGTTTTTATTAATAATTGTATTAGTTCTAAATGGTACTTGACCAAAACTAAAATGATAAATCAAACATTCAACATAGTTTTGATATTTTCTTGACACAAAAATATTTTGTTTGACTCAATGGTGATTAAATCTACTTTCAACAATATTTCAGTTATATTACCATCATAACATTTCAACATCAGTCAATATTTCACAACATTGCAAGTCATATTAAATTTTGTCAGACTTCATAAAAGAGTTTATCAACTAAAAAGTATCTGCAAGGGTTGTACTGAATACATAGTTACACAGATAGAAGTGCATGCGAAAATTAAAACCAAATTTCTGAAAATAAAAATAAATTAAGAGGAGGTTGTTCACCAGATTTAAAAGATCTTGAATAGTTTACAAAGTCTTTACTCTTTACAAACAAAGAAAACGGGATCTGCACCCTGGTGGCCATATTTTTCATCAGATCAGAAAAACTTGAACAAGCTTGGTATGGAACAACTTTGTTACTAATTATTTTCAAATAATGAAAATGTATCACCTTATGTATCACCGAATGTATCACCATATTCCTATGACGTTTGGGCTAGATGTTTAGGAGATTTCGATACAATTTTTTTTTTTGAAAAACCCTTTTTGTTGCCATACGGTTTATGAGGGTTTTGCATGGAATATAATTATTTAAGTACTTCTATTTACCATATTCACAACATTCACTTTGAGTGTGTTGTTCTAAAGTTAGCCTACCCACTATGACTGCTAATTTGTTGTTGAGAAAAGAAGAAATAGAGTTTCAAATGTATCTTGAAAAGTACCATTGGGGGGGATTAACAAACAGCAATGAAATATAATCTACTTCACATTTTTCTTGAGTAATAAGTGCATGCACACATGATTAAACATAATAAACATTACAGTTAAGTTAACAGAGCATACTAGTATAATTACCCATGATTAAACATAATAAACATTACAGTTAAGTTAACAGAGCATACTAGTATAATTACCCATGATTAAACATAATAAACATTACAGTTAAGTTAACAGAGCATACAAGTATAATTACCCATGATTAAACATAATAAACATTACAATTAAGTTAACAGAGCATACAAGTATAATTACCCATGATTAAACATAATAAACATTACAGTTAAGTTAACAGAGCATACTAGTATAATTACCCATGATAAAACATAATAAACATAACAGTTAAGTTAACAGAGCATACTAGTATAATTACCCATGATAAAACATAATAAACATTACAGTTAAGTTAACAGAGCATACTAGTATAATTACCCATGATAAAACATTATAAACATTACAGTTAAGTTAACAGAGCATACTAGTACAATTACCCATGATAAAACATAATAAACATTACAGTTAAGTTAACAGAGCATACTAGTATAATTACCCATGATAAAACATAATTAACATTACAGTTAAGTTAACAGAGCATACTAGTATAATTACCCATGATAAAACATAATAAACATAACAGTTAAGTTAACAGAGCATACTAGTATAATTACCCATGATTAAACATAAAAAACATAAACGTTAAGTTAACAGAGCATACTAGTATAATTACCCATGATAAAACATAATTAACATTACAGTTAAGTTAACAGAGCATACTAGTATAATTACCCATGATAAAACATAATAAACATAAAAGTTAAGTTAACAGAGCATACTAGTATAATTACCCATGATAAAACATAATAAACATTACAGTTAAGTTAACAGAGCATACTAGTATAATTACCCATGATTAAACATAATAAACATTACAGTTAAGTTAACAGAGCATACTAGTATAATTACCCATGATTAAACATAATAAACATTACGGTTAAGTTAACAGAGCATACAAGTATAATTACCCATGATTAAACATAATAAACATTACAGTTAAGTTAACAGAGCATACAAGTATAATTACCCATGATTAAACATAATAAACATTACAGTTAAGTTAACAGAGCATACTAGTATAATTACCCATGATAAAACATAATAAACATTACAGTTAAGTTAACAGAGCATACTAGTATAATTACCCATGATAAAACATAATTAACATTACAGTTAAGTTAACAGAGCATACTAGTATAATTACCCATGATAAAACATAATAGTTAAGTTAACAGAGCATACTAGTATAATTACCCATGATTAAACATAAAAAACATAAACGTTAAGTTAACAGAGCATACTAGTATAATTACCCATGATAAAACATAATTAACATTACAGTTAAGTTAACAGAGCATACTAGTATAATTACCCATGATAAAACATAATAAACATTACAGTTAAGTTAACAGAGCATACTAGTATAATTACCCATGATAAAACATAATAAACATAAAAGTTAAGTTAACAGAGCATACTAGTATAATTACCCATGATAAAAGGAAAACGAAGTAAAGAATCATGTCACTATATTTGACAAGTTTTACCTTTTCCTTGATACAGAAGATTATGTCTGCATCAAATCACAATTGAATGGTTGTTAGAAAAGGAAAAATACTAATAATGAGCAATTTCTCCATTTTCTAAAATGGTGTCTAGTTTTTGTGATAATCATACTATGTTCAGTCTTTACTCTTGAGGTTTTCAATGTGGCAGAGAATAAACTATAGGTTATGGGTTAGAAATTGTTAGATGTACAGGAAAAAAGGCAGCTCATATCATAGCTGTATAATCTCACACATGCATACAGAGGGGCTCATATTATAGCTGTATAATCTCATACATGCATACAGAGGGGCTCATATTATAGCTATATAATCTCACACATGCATACAGAGGGGCTCATATCATAGCTGTATAATCTCACATATACATACAGAGGGGCTCATATTATAGCTGTAAAATCTCACACATGCATACAGAGGGGCTCATATTATAGCTGTATAATCTCATACATGCATACAGAGGGGCTCATATTATAGCTGTATAATCTCACACATGCATACAGAGGGGCTCATATTATAGCTATATAATCTCATACATGCATACAGAGGGGCTCATATTATAGCTGTATAATCTCATACATGCATACAAAGGGGCTCATAGTATAGCTGTATAATCTCATACATGCATACAGAGGGGCTCATAGTATAGCTGTATAATCCCATACATGCATACAGAGGGGCTCATAGTATAGCTGTATAATATCACACATACAGAGGGGCTCATAGTATAGCTGTATAATCCCATACATGCATACAGAGGGGCTCATAGTATAGCTGTATAATCTCACACATACAGAGGGGCTCATAGTATAGCTATATAATCTCATACATGCATACAGAGGGGCTCATAGTATAGCTGTATAATATCACACATACAGAGGGGCTCATAGTATAGCTGTATAATCTCATACATGCATACAGAGGGGCTCATAGTATAGCTGTATAATCTCATACATGCATACAGAGGGGCTCATAGTATAGCTGTATAATCTCATACATGCATACAGAGGGGCTCATATTATAACTGTATAATCTCATACATGCATACAGAGGGGCTCACATTATAGCTGTATAATCTCACACACACAGAGGGGCTCATATTATAGCTGTATAATCTCACACAAACAGAGGGGCTCATATTATAGCTATATAATCTTACACATGCATACAGAGGGGCTCATAGTATAGCTGTATAATCTCACACATACAGAGGGGCCCATATTATAGCTGTATAATCTCATACATGCATTCAAAGGGGCGCATAGTATAGCTATATAATCTCATACATGCATACAGAGGGGCTCATAGTATAGCTGTATAATCTCATACATGCATACAGAGAGGCCCATAGTATAGCTGTATAATCTCATACATGCATACAGAGGGGCTCATAGTATAACTGTATAATCTCATACATGCATACAGAGGGGCTCATAGTATAGCTATATAATCTTATACATGCATACAGAGGGGCTCATAGTATAGCTGTATAATCTCATACATGCATACAGAGAGGCCCATAGTATATCTGTATAATCTCACACATGCATACAGAGAGGCCCATAGTATAGCTGTATAATCTCACACATGCATACAGAGGGGCTCATAGTATAGCTATATAATCTCATACATGCATACAGAGGGGCTCATAGTATAGCTGTATAATCTCACACATGCATACAGAGGAGCTCATAGTATAGCTGTATAATCTCACACATGCATACAGAGGGGCTCATAGTATAGCTATATAATCTCACACATGCATACAGAGGAGCTCATAGTATAGCTGTATAATCTCACACATGCATACAGAGGGGCTCATAGTATAGCTATATAATCTCATACATGCATACAGAGGGGCTCATAGTATAGCTATATAATCTCATACATACAGAGGGGCTCATATTATAGCTATATAATCTCATACATACAGAGGGGCTCATATTATAGCTATATAATCTCATACATACAGAGGGGCTCATATTATAGCTATATAATCTCACACATACATACAGAGGGGCTCATATTATAGCTATATAATCTCATACATACAGAGGGGCTCATATTATAGCTATATAATCTCACACATACATACAGAGGGGCTCATATTATAGCTATATAATCTCATACATGCATACAGAGGGGCTCATAGTATAGCTGTATAATCTCACATACATACAGAGGGGCTCATATTATAGCTGTATAATCTCATACATGCAAACAGAGGGGCTCATATTATAGCTGTATAATCTCACACATGCATACAGAGGGGCTCATAGTATAGCTGTATAATCTCACACATACATATAGAGGGGCTCATATTATAGCTGTATAATCTCATACATGCAAACAGAGGGGCTCATATTATAGCTGTATAATCTCACACATGCAAACAGAGGGGCTCATATTATAGCTGTATAATCTCAGTTATGCAAACAGAGGGGCTCATATTATAGCTATATAATCTCACACATGCAAACAGAGGGGCTCATATTATAGCTGTATAATCTCACACACACATACATACAGAGGGGCTCATATTATAGCTGTATAATCTCACACATGCAAACAGAGGGGCATCATATTATAGCTATATAATCTCACACATGCATACAGAGGGGCTCATAGTATAGCTGTATAATCTCACATATGCATACAGAGGGGCTCATAGTATAGCTGTATAATCTCACATATGCATACAGAGGGGCTCATAGTATAACTGTATAATCTCATACATGCATACAGAGGGGCTCATATTATAGCTGTATAATCTCATACATGCATACAGAGGGGCTCATAGTATAGCTGTATAATCTCACACATGCATACAGAGGGGCTCATAGTATAGCTGTATAATCTCACACATGCATACAGAGGGGCTCATATTATAGCTGTAAAATCTCACACATGCATACAGAGGGGCTCATATTATAGCTGTATAATCTCATACATGCATACAGAGGAGCTCATAGTATAGCTGTATAATCTCACACATGCATACAGAGGGGCTCATAGTATAGCTGTATAATCTCATACATGCATACAGAGGAGCTCATAGTATAGCTGTATAATCTCACACATGCATACAGAGGGGCTCATAGTATAGCTGTATAATCTCACACATGCATACAGAGACACATTCATCCTTTCTCACATACAACAAACTTACAGCAGATGCCTTTAAAACATCTTAGCAAAACTATGGAAACAAGAGATAATTATCAAACACTAGTTATCACTCGGACAAGCTTTTCAGGTTCAAAGTCACTGTGACCTTGACCTTTGACCTCAAAATCAATAGGGGTCATCTACTAGTCACCCCCAGCCTCCATGTCAAGTTTGAGGGCCATGGGTGCAGGCAATGTAGAGATCACTCGGACAAGCTTTTCGCGTTCAAGGTCACTGTGTTCTTGACCTATGACCTCAAAATCAATAGGGTTTGTCTACTGGTCATCCCCAGCCTCCAAGTCAAGTTTGAGGACCATAGATCCAGGCATTGTTGAGTTATCACTTGGACAAGCTTTGGTCTACTGACGGACCGACTGACCGACATGTGCAAAGCAATCAACCCCTCTTCTTCAAAGGGGGCATAAATATCTATTAGAGATAGTAAAAACTATTTAGGCAAAAGGAGGAATAGCTCTCACAATGTTTTTAAACGTTGCCTTCTGCAGAAGCATCAAAATGCAAAGTTTGAAAGCTGTTCTATCAGGGAATGGTTTTATCATATTTAAACTCAATTTACATGTGGTAATTGTTTAATTTTGTGCCATGAGATCTTCAAGTTTTCATTTAAAACTGATTGGTGTTAAAACACTTCATTTATTGAACACTTGTAATGCAAAAGTAATGACAGGAATCTTCCAATAAGTAGCTTGCAAGCGTGTTTTATACATGGTACTCACTCTCCGTACTTAAAATAAAAGGAACATTATTCAAAAATCTCATTAATACATGAACAAATCCATTTCCCAATATATCATCAGTCACAACACCAGAAAATCTACATTAATAAATTAGCCACGTCACATGAAACTGACCTTCAGGATTTGTCAACAAGGGAAGATCCAGGTCAGACTATACTGTACAAGATTGTTCCCCTTGAGAACAGATAGAACTAAAAACCAACTAAACAAGTGTACAATTTGGTTGTAATCTCCATTAAACGAAAAAGCACAGGACCGTTTTCATGTGACTCCATTCATGTTGATTCAGATTAGATTGCATTTTGCATTTTGTACAGTCTCTTTGTTGTAATTCTGTAATCTTCTAAATTATCATGGTCTAAATTATCGTGGTCAGTTGGAAGATTCTGATCAACATGTATGGAGATACAATCATTATGGCCGGCAAAATCCCGAAAGAATTTCTTTCAATGTAGTGGCTAATATCAAAAACTAAATCCCCCCAAAACAAATCACTAGCTTCAAAATTGACTAACTGAATCACATTGTCTATATGATGAATAACAGAAATAGTTTAAACTGAATAGTATATACTAGGCATATAAACCAAGAATACATTAGTTCATATTGTAACCTATACTTACATGTATGTTGATTTAATGCCACTTAAAATGGTGCTGTAGTTACATTTATATAGTGTAATAAAGTATTTATTGACAATATTAATATTTAACTAACCTTTGAGACAAGATATACACAATTTTTGTCAAACTTGCCCATTCCCACATACAGACACTTTCTGATGCCACTGCAGCAGAAAATTTGTGAAGAAAGCATAGCAATATTTTTCTTAATGATTTCAAAGTCATCAGCTGCTGATTTGCTGTATGTTGGAAAAGGTTGACTAGTGGGTCACTTTCCTAACCATGTTTATTTTTGGAATACAAATCATAATTGATGAAAATTCATTTCGGCCATAATAATATAAACATATCTCTGCCCAAAGGTTAATATAATGTTAATAAGTAAAGTACATATTATAAAATCATGAAATCAAATTGAAAACGTTTTGTCTTCAGTATATAAGGGGTGATTCAAAAGTAAAAGGACTTTTGTTACAATTTCAAAACTAGAGATTGCTTTTTTGAAAAAGCGATTGTCTCCCCATTTGTGTGGTCGTAGGGGAGGAAAAGAAATGATGGAGATGAATTTTTTAGTTTTGGACTGGAGATGAAGCAACAGTGACAATCCTCAGTTATTGAGCGTAAACCATTTTTCAGCTGAGGGTTACCATGACCTTGGTCTTTGACCTAGTGACCTCAAAATCAATAGGGGTCATTTGCTGCTGATGACCAACCTGCACACCAAGTATGAAGTTCCTGGGCCCAAGCAATCTTCAGTTATTGAGCGGAAACCATTTTTCAGCAAGAGGTCACCGTGACCTTGACCTTTGACCTACTGACATCAAAATCAATAGGGGTCATCTACAGGTTAGGACCAAGCTGCACACCAAGTATGAAGTTCCTGGGTATAAGCGTTCTTGAGTTATTGAGTAAAACACATTTTTCAGCTGAAGGTTACCGTGACCTTCGACATTTGACCTTGTGACCTCAAAATCAAACAAATTCAATAAAGGTCATTTACTGATTAGGACCAACCTGCACACAAGGTATGAAGTTCCTCAACATAAGCATTCTTTAGTTATTGAGAGGAAACCATTGACCTCAAAATCAATAGGGGTCATCTACTGGTGGTGACCAACCTGCACACCAAGTATTAACTTCCATGGCCAAAGCATTCTACAGTTATTAAGCAAAAACAATGTTTCAGCTCATTGTCACTGTGACCTTTCAGCTCAAAATTAATAGGGTCTTCTACTGGGCACGGCCAACATGCATACCAAGTATGGAGTTCCTCGGCCCAAGCGTTCTTCAGTTATTGAGCGGAAACCATTTTTTACCTCACAAGGTCACCATGACCTTGACCTTTGACCTTCTGACATCAAAATCAATAGGAGTCATCTACTGGTCATTACCAACCTGCATACCAAGTATGAAGATCCTATGCCCAAGCGTTCTTCAGTTATTGAGCGGAAACAAGTGTGATGGATATGACCTTGACCACTGTGACCACTGTGACCTTGACCTTTGACCTAGTGACCTTAAAATTATTAGGAGTCATTTGTTGGTGGTGACCAACCTGCACATCAAGTATGAAGTTCCTGGGCCCAAGCAAAAACTATTTATCAGCTCATTGTCACTGTGACCTTTCAAGCTCATGGTCACTGTGACCTTGACTTTAGATGTACTGACCTCAAAATCAATAGGGGTCTTCTACTAGGCATGGCCAACCTGCATACCAAGTATGGAGTTCCACAGCCAAAGTGTTCTTCAGTTATTGAGCGGAAACCATTTTTTACCTCACAAGGTCACCATGACCTTGACCTTTGACCTTCTGTTATCAAAATCAATAGGGGTCAGCTACTGGTCATGACCAACCTGCATACCAAGTATGAAGTTCCTATGCTCAAGCGTTCTTCAGTTATTGAGCGGAAACAAGTGTGACAGACGGAAGGACGGAAGGACGGAAGGACGGACGGAACGGGCAAAAACAATATGTCACCCCCATGTAATGGGGGAGACATAATGAATCAAATTTGGGAGACAGTGGTGCAGAGGTAGAGCGTCGGCCTCTCGTATCAAAGGTCCCTGGTTCAAGTCCTGTGATGAGCGGGCTCCTGTCTTTGGGATTTTTCCACACAAACGGCGCGAGTACTGGTTAAGTCTCCAGGAAGCAGACATCGAGTGTGATTAATATAAGCTGAAAGCTTGTTTCGCAATTGATGAAAATAAATAATGTTTAAATTAAATCAAATTTTAAGAAATAAACATGATCCAATTAAAATTCAATATTTCACACATGTTAAGGCCAAATATCAATATATATAAAACAAGAGGCCCATGAGGGCCTATGCTCTACTGGCATTGATCTGGCTTGTTTCAAAAGGAACCAATATGTCATCAATATTCAAATACCATCTAAGTTTGGTGAAGATCAGATAGTAAATGGAAGCTCTATTGTGTTCACAAGCTGTATTATAGCAATTTTGACAATTTCAAGAGCCATAATCCAGCCATGTATGGGTAGATCTGGCCGTTTTTTAGAAATGAACCAAACTCTCATGGATACTATACCCAAGACAATGGTTTATTACTCCACCCAAGACATTGGTTTATTACTACACTTATGACATTGGTTTATTACTACACCTATGACAGTGGTTAACTAGAACTATCATTGAAGATGATAAATACCCCCAAAACAGCACCTTGATTCAAAATATGGCTTCCGACCAACCAACAAAAGGGCCATAACTCTGTAAAATTACATGCAATTGTAAGACCTGTAGGGTATGCACATCTCCTCTTGGTATAGAAGCTTCATGTAAAATGTTATTGAATTCCACCCAGTGGTTTGTAAGAAATAGGTGGGACAAAATATAGCTTACTTAATAAGTAAAAGGGCCATAACTCTGTAAAATAACATGCATTTGTAACCCCTTTAGGATATACACATCTCCTCTTGGTATAGAAGCTTAATGTAAAATTTTATTGAATTCCACCCAGTGGTTTGTATAGAAGCTTCATGTAAAATTTTTTATTGAATTCCACCCAGTGGTTTGTAAGAAATAGGCCGGACAAAATATGGCTTACTTAATAAGTAAAAGGGCCATAACTCTGTAAAATAACATGCAATTGTAACCCCTTTAGGATATGCACATCTCCTCTTGGTATAGAAGATTATGTAAAATTTTATTGAATTGCACCCAGTGGTTTGTAAGAAATAGGCCGGACAAAATATGGCTTACTTAATAAGTAAAAGGGCCATAACTCTGTAAAATAACATGCAATTGTAACCCCTTTAGGATATGCACATCTCCTCTTGGTATAGAAGCTTAATGTAAAATTTTATTGAATTCCACCCCGTGGTTTGTAAGAGATAGGCCAAACAAAATATGGCTTACTTAATAAGTAAAATGGCCATAATTAATAAGTAAAAGGGCCATAACTCTGTAAAATAACATGCAATTGTAACCCCTTTAGGATATGCACATCTCCTCTTGGTATAGAAGCTTCATGTAAATTTTTTATTGAATTGCACCCAGTGGTTTGTAAGAAATAGGCCGGACAAAATATGGCTTACTTAATAAGTAAAAGGGCCATAACTCTGTAAAACAACATGCAATTGTAACCCCTTTAGGATATGCACATCTCCTCTTGGTATAGAAGCTTCATGTAATTTTTTTATTGAATTCCACCCATTGGTTTGTAAGAAATAGGCCGGACAAAATATGGCTTACTTAATAAGTAAAATGGCCATAATTAATAAGTAAAAGGGCCATAACTCTGTAAAATAACATGCAATTGTAACCCCTTTAGGATATGCACATCTCCTCTTGGTATAAAAGCTTCATGTAAAAATTTATTGAATTCCACCTAGTGGTTAGTATGAAATAAGCCGGACAAAATATGGCTTACTTAATAAGTAAAAGGGCCATAACTCTGTAAAATAACATGCAATTGTAACCCCTTTAGGATATGCACATCTCCTTTTGGTATAGAAGCTTCAAGTAAAATTGTATTGAATTCCACCCAGTGGTTTGTAAGAAATAGGCCGGACAAAATATGGCTTACTTAATAAGTAAAGGGCCATAACTCTGTAAAATAACATGCAATTGTAACCCCTTTAGGATATGCACATCTCCTCTTGGTATAGAAGCTTCATGTAAAATGTTATTGAATTCCACCCAGTGGTTTGTATGAAATAGGCCGGACAATATATGGCTTACTTAATATGTAAAAGGGCCATAACTCTGTAAAATAAGATGCAATTGTAACCCCTTTAGGATATGCACATCTCCTCTTGGTATAGAAGCTTCATGTAAAATTTTATTGAATTCCACCCAGTGGTTTGTATGAAATAGGCCGGACAAAATATGGCTTCCGGCCGACCGACCGACCAACCAACCAACCGACCGACACAGTGACTCCTATATACCCCCCCCAAAACTTTGTTTTTTGGGGGTATAATTACTATACATATGACAGTGGTTTATTACTACACCTATGACATTGGTTTATTATTATACCTATGACAATGGTTTATTACTCCACCCAAGACATTGGTTTATTACTACACTTATGACATTGGTTTATTACTACACCTATGATATTGGTTAACTATACCTAAGACAATGGTTTATTATTATATAAGACAATGGTTTATTTAGGAAATATATTTCATTTTTGAGTGATATATCAGATCTTATAACAGAATTTGGAGTTCAGGTTTGTAGTAATTAATCACGAAGGCCAAAGGACACTTTCGGAGGAGAAGATTTTTTTAAAGTTTTGACTATATGCATATAAGGCAAAACAGCCCAACCCCTGGATTCCATGTTTTTTAACCAATCAAAATGGTTGAAGGAATCTGATAAAGGGTCAGCCTAGGTACATTTCTACAAAGTTATTAGAAAATCGGCCAGACACTTTCGGAGGAGAAGATTTTTAAAGTTTCCGCTATAACCATATTAGACAAAACAGCCCCTTGGCGGCCATTTTTTTTTAACCAATCAACATGGCTTGAATGAATCTGAATGAAGATTCACCCTAGGAAGATTTCTACAAAATTATTTGAAAATCAGTCTTACACTTTCAGGGGAGAAGATTTAAGTTTCCATTATAGCCATATAAGGCAAAATAGCCCCACTTCCTGGCGGCAATGTTTTTTTACCAATCAACATAGCTTGAAGGAATATAATAGAGAAACAACTTGAGGAACATTTCTACAAAATTATTTTAAAATCGGCCTTTTGGAGGAAAAGATTTTTTAAGTTTTTACCTTTTTCAGATAGAGTCTCCCAAGGACCATTTCTACAAAATTATTTGAAAATCGGCCAACCAGTTTGGGAGAAGAAGAATTTTAATGTTTGTTTTCGTTTGGTTGCCATGGAAACCAGAACTCTACATGGATCCTAAAAATTTGAAGGAATTCTGGTGAGGACATTGAGAGGATGCTATCTGTGAAGTTTCATCCCAATTGACCCACTGGTTAGAGAGGAGAAGATGTTGATGGACGACACACGCCGGAAAAAAGGCAATCACAATAACTCGCCTTGAGCACTTCCTGCTCAGTTGAGCTAAAAACAGAGCTCTACATAGGGGGTTTAACCTAAAATCCATATTTGAACTCTAAAATCCTATGCTGTGGTTACTCAAAAGAACTGCCTTTGTAAGAGCATCCTTCTGTGTACCAATTGTGAGAGCATCCTTCTGTGTACAACATTGTAAGAGCAATCTTTTGTGTACCAATTTTGTTTGACTTATAAAAAAGATATTATTTGGCGAAGACCTATTTACTCATATCTAAATATTTGCAGTCACAAATCTGTAAATACATAAACCAACAACTTACAACAATTTGGACTGGGAAGTCTTTTCAATAGAAGTATGTCTTTCATCCACTTCTTTAGCAAGGAGGCTGTTTCTGGCGTTGGATTCTGCTAAATCAAGCTTGAACTTTTCTTTGGCCCAGGATGCTTGTTCTAAATATGACCTGAAAGTGTATCATGCATGGATTATCTATTTGTAATACACATACAACAAACCTGTAGCATCAAAATGCATCTGCAAGTGGCAAAGAGTTCATAAATCAACCTTTGTAATGCAATAACTTTGAGTTCCAGGATAAAGAAGCCTTTCGTATTTTCCCATTCAATATTCGATCTCTTTAATCTACACACTGTTTTTGATAACACCGTTACAGACCCTTGAATAGAGTGTGGAAAAGTTCACAATATTTCACAGATGATTTAAAAATAATTTCTTATAATAAGTTGAACTGACAAAAGCAATGGCACAATTGACATCAGATGGATTTTGATTGTTCAAAAATTTGTATCACAAATTGATCTGGGGAAACTTATTACATCGTGCAACACTTTGGACATTGGCTTTCATGTTGAACAGAGGACCATCAATCATGATACAATAGAGCCAGCTTATAGCTGACAATAAACAAGGAATCCATGGAACCAAATCATGCTCCCCATAAGGGCTTTGTCAAGTGATAATAGGCATTGTCTAATAGAACTACCTTTAACTAGTGATCATACCTGCAAATTAATAGCATAAATTTGTACAGATATATTATTAGTTACTTGTTACTGTGCTGTTGTGTCAATAAGAGTTGTTGGACACATTAAGTGAATGGTAACCCTATCCAGACAGTGTCATGGTCACTAAAGTACGCTGGCATATGCAAAATAGTTGTCCATTATATTTATATAATACATAAAACAGACTTCATTAGTGTCCATTATATTTACAAAATACAGATTTCATTAAAAGAAAATAATAACAAGAGGCCCATGAGGGCCTATGCTCTACTGGTATGGTTCTTTGGTCATTTTCAATCCAGAGCATGTATGTATGGTGAAGATCGGATAGTAAATGGAGGCTCTTTTGTGTTCACAAGCTGTATTATAGCAATTTTTACAATTTCATGTGCCATAATCCAGTCTTGTATGGGCAGATCTAGCTGGTTTTCAAAAGGAACCAAGCTCTCATCAATATTTAACTACTATCTAAGTTTGGTGAAGATCTGATAGTAAATGGAGCCTCTATTGTGTTCACATGCTCAATTATAGCAATTTGGACAATTTCAAGGGCCATAATCCAGTCTTGCATGGGTGGATCTGGCTGGTTTACGAAAGGAACCGAGATCTCATGGATATCTTACTACTGTATAAGTTTGGTTGAGATACAATCAAAAGTGAAGACTGTACCGTGTTAACAAGCTCTTTTATAGCAATTTTGACCATTTCAAGGGCCATAATCCAGTCATGCATGGGCGGATCTGGCTGGTTTTCGAAAGGAACCGAGCTCTCATGGATATCTAACTACTGTATAAGTTTGGTTGAGATACAATCAAACGTGAAGACTGTATCGTGTTAACAAGCTCTTTTATAGCAATTTTGACCATTTCAAGGGCCATAATCCAGTCATGCATGGGCGGATCTGGCTGGTTTTAGAAAGGAACCGAGCTCTCATGGATATCTAACTACTGTATAAGTTTGGTTGAGATACAATCAAAAGTGAAGACTGTATCGTGTTAACAAGAAATTGTTTACGGACGGACGGACGGACGCACACACGGACGACGGACAAATCGCCACGACATAAGCCCTTCTGGCCTTTGGCCAGTAGAGCTAAAAACAAGAGGACAGCATGCTCGACTTTTTCGTGCTTGCCAATAAAACAAAACTATTTTGGGTGATACAGAAAACATAAGCAATTACTTTATCCTACTATTTATAAGCAAGATACTTTATAAGTTGTTAAAGGGTCCTAATTCTTACAAAAACCTTCACTGAATTATGCACTCTTAGCTGTTGGTGGAGGTATTGATGGCAAAAAGATATTGTAAGTGTTTAAGCTGTATCTCTAATTGTTTTGAATTTTTTTTTTATTTGGTATGAATAACTCAACCAAAATTCTAAATCGAAAGAGGGCCATAATTCTTTAAAAAAACCTTGACAGAGTTATGTACTCTTGTCTGTGGATGTAGGTTGTAAATAAGTATTGTAAGTGTGTAAGCTATATCTCTAATGGTTTTGAAAAAAATTGGAAAAAACTTAAACCAAAATTTTAAGCCGAAAAAGGGCCATAATTCTTTAAAAAAAACTTGACAGAATTATGTACTCTTGTCTGTTGATGGAGGTAATGATAGTGAAAAAGTGTTGTTAGTTTTGAAGCAATATCTTATGGTTTTGACAAAAAGTGAATTGGTACAAAAAACTTAACCAAAATTTTAAGTCCAAAAAGGGCCATAATTCTTACAAAAACCTTGACAGAGTTATGTACTCTTGTATGTCGATGGTGGTTATGATGGTAAATAAGTATTGTAAGTGTATAAATAATATCTCGAATGGTTTTGCAAAAAAGTGGGGTGGTACGAAAAACTTAACCAAAATTCTAAGTGGAAAAGGGCCATAATTCTTTAAAAAAGATAGACAGAGTTATGTACTCTTGTCTGTTGATGGATGTAATGATGGTGAATAAGTGTTGTAAGTTTCAAAGCAATATCTGTAGTACGTTTGAAAAAAAAATTAATTGGTACAAAAAACTTAACCAAAAGTCTATGTCAAAAAGGGACATAATTCTTACAAAAACCTTGACAGAGTTATGTACTCTTGTCTGTTGATGGAGGTTATGATGGTGAATAAATGTTGTAAGTTTCAAAGCAATATCTGTAATGGTTTAGACAAACAAGAGGGCCATGATGGCCCTGGATCGCTCACCTTAATTATACAATGTACTGTTATGCAAAACACATCAAGACAATTATTCTGAATGCAACCTCCAGTGTTAACAAGATTTTCCTTCATTTGGCCTAGTGATCTATAAATTATTTTTCCTGATATGAACCATATTCCAACATGGACTAGATATCATCAAAATAACATTCTGACAAATTTTCAAGTTGCTCAAAGTAAAAATGCGGCCTCCGGAGTTTGAACAATATTTTCCTTTATTGACCTTGTTTCTGACCCCCATATGACCCATATTCAAACTTGAACTAGATATCTTTAAGACAAACATTCTGACCAAATTTCAAGATGCTTAAGCAAAAAATGCGGCATCCAAAGTGTTAACAAGATTTTCCTTCCGTTTGCCCTAGTGACCTAGTTTTTGACCCAGCATGACCCGTATTCGTACTTGGCCTAGATATCATTCAGCTAAACATTCTGACCGAATTTCAAGCTGCTGTAGCAAAACATGCAGCTTCTACAGAGTTAACAAGATTTTCCCTCAATTTGGCCTAGTGACCTAGTTTCTGACCCAAAATGACCCATATTTAAACTTGACCTACATATCATCAAGACAAACATTATGATAAAGTTTCAATATGCTCAAGTTTAAAATGTGGCCTCTTCCGTATTTCAAGCTGCTGAAGCAAAAAATACAGCTTCTACGGTGTAAACAAGATTTCCCTTCAATTTGGCCTAGTGACCTAGTTTTTGACCCGGCATGACCCATATTCGAACTTGACCTAGATATAATAATAATAATAATAAATTCTTTATTTTAAGAAGATAACACATTATGCATTTTATACAAATTAACAAATGTAAAAAGTCATATTTACAATGTGGTCTTCTGTAACAAAACACATTTTTAACAAATCATTCATTCAATTATACGACAAGCACCATCATGTTAAAGTAAATAGTAAATATAGATTTTAAAAACAACATTATATCACACATTTCAGCATTCATACAGAACATATATGTATCCATAAGCATATATAAATTGAAACAAATGAGAACAATGTTGTAAATACTTTTCTTATAACTTCGATATGTTAAGTAAGTGCTTAGATATCATGCAGCTCAACATTCTGACTAAATTTCAAGCTGCTGAAGCAAAAAATGCAGCTTCTACAGTGTTAACAAGATTTCCCTTCAATTTGGCCTAGTGACCTAGTTTTTGACCCGTCATGACCCATATTCGAACTTGACCTAGATATTTTAAACACAAACATTCTGACAAAATTTTAAACTGCTGAAGCAAAAATTGCGGCCTCTGGAGTGTTAACAAGATTTTCCTTCAATTTGACCTAGTGACCTACTTTTTAACCCGACATGACCCATGTTCGAACTTGACCTACATATCATCAAGACAAACATTCTGATAAAGTTTCAACATGCTCAAGTTGAAAATGTGGCCTCCAGAGTGTTAACAAGATTTCGCTTCAATTTGACCTAGTGACCTCGTTTTTGACCTCATATGGCCCAGTTTCGAACTTGTCCAAGATTTTATGGAGATGAATGTTCTGATACACTTTCATGAAGATTGGATGCAAAATGTAGCCTGTAGAGTGTTAACAAGCTGAAATGTTGACGACGCACGACGCACGATGGACGGACGCCGGACAAAATGTGATCACAATAGCTCACCTTGCACTTCGTGCATAGGTGAGCTAAAAAGTGAATTGGTACAAAAACCTTAACCAAGGTGTGACACAAACGCCGACGCCGGGCTAGTAGTATAGCTAGCCTATTCTTTGAAAAGTCGAGCTAAAAAGGGAGTTAATTTTTATTAATTATTATAAGAGTTATGGTTCTTGTGTAACGCACTTCCTCTCTTTAATATCTCAGTACATTTCAAATTTAATCGAAATATCTTTAGTACTTTTCAAGTTATGGTCCTGACATGGAAAAATAAAGTCTAACAAGAGAGATAATTTGAAATTTATTCACTGTAAAGTTATGGTTCTTGTATTATGCACTCTCTCTTATTGATATGTATGTATATTTCAAGTTTCGTAGAAATATATTCAGTACTTTTAGATTTATACTAAATGCAAATAAAGTGTGACGAACAAAGTGTGATGGACGGACACACAGACAGACGTGACGGACGGACAAAGCGACAACTATTATGCTCTCCCAAACTAGTTTGAGGAGCATAAAAATCTGTATGTGAATTACCTGAAGTACTTTGATTCCAAAATCAAAGTCGGAAAAGTGTTAACACCAACAGGGTTTGTGCATCCAACCCACAATTTATATTATACAATTTGCTTCAAAGTAATTAGCTAATACAGTAAAATAGGGATTTTTACATTCATTCCAAAATCAGTCTTTGATTTATCAAACTTTTTTGCAGCAGATTTGTTGTATGAGGTAAAGAGTAAATCCAGAATG
This sequence comes from Serripes groenlandicus, assembly GCA_031761405.1. Classification (NCBI taxonomy): domain Eukaryota; kingdom Metazoa; phylum Mollusca; class Bivalvia; order Cardiida; family Cardiidae; genus Serripes; species Serripes groenlandicus. Next base: position 363,254 of record JASEVX010000001.1, on the reverse strand, counting down.
ACTACAGCAGACCAGTTTTTCTGAGATCATTTTGAAACAAGAAGGCCAAGATGTGTAATTGCTAATATCAGGGAAAAGTGGGAATGAAACTGCAAGGAGTGGACACTGTAAAGCACATTTGTAATAAAGCATTAAATCTTTGAAAATTTGGAAGACTTCCAGTCCAATAAGGATCTAATACCACCTAGTAGCTATCTTTTTCAACTAATCAATACGGCTTAAACAAATTATATAGAATGTCACCAAAGGAAAGTTTCTGATAAATGATCTCGGAATAAGACTTTAATAAGAATTGAATTATAAAATATAAACAAGATGTGTTTGTGAAACACTGATGCCCCCGAATGGCAACATCTAGGTCAAAGGTAAAGGTCGCCAGGTCAAAAATGTTGGTACTGACAGAAAGGTCATGTCACAAGGAATACACATGTGAAATATGGTAGCCGTACCTGTTATAGTTCAAAAGAAGTGGTCAAGGTTAAAGTTTTTTTCGAGAATGACATCATCTAGGTCAAAGGTCAAGGCCGTAAGGTGAAACATTTTGGTACTGATAAAAAGGTCATGTCACAAGATATACACATGTGAAATATGGTAGCCTTACCTGTTATGGTTCAAAAGGAGTGGTCAAGATTAAAGTTTTTTTTCAAGAATGGCAACATCTAGGTCAAAGGTCAAGGTCACAAGGTGAAAATTCTGGTACTGACAGAAAGTTCATGTCACAAGGTATACACATGTGAAATATGGTAGCCGTACCTGTTATGGTTCAAAAGTAGTAGTCAAGGTTAAAGTTTTTATCGAGAATGGCAACATCTAGGTCAAAGGTGAAGGTTGCAAGGTGAACAATTTTGGTACTGACAGAAAGGTCATGTCACAAGGTATACACATGTGAAATATGGTAGCCTTACCTGTTATGGTTCAAAAGTAGTGGTGAAGGTTAAAGGTTTTTTTGAGAATGGCAACATCTAGGTCAAAGGTCAAGGTCGCAAGGTCAAAAATGTTGGTACTGACAGAAAGGTCATGTCACAAGGAATACACATGTGAAATATGGTAGCCGTACCTGTTATGGTTCAAAAGTAGTGGTCAAGGTTAAATGTTTTTTTGTGCAGACAGACAGACGTGCAGACAGACGTGCAGACAGGACAAAAACTAGATGCCCACCGAATCGGAGATTCCGGGGGCATAAAAAGGGGGCCAAGATGGCACTAAATCAATCATCTAAGTTACAGTATAGTAGCAAATGCTACTGCTTTTAAAGGTGAACATTTTATCAAGAGTGGGAACAAACTACTAATAAGGAAGGAACATGTGCACCAAAGGAACATTTCTTTAAATTTTGGTTGATATCATTTAATTGGTTTAAGAGGACATGTTGTTTGAAGCTAAAAGTTCCTTTTATCCCTGTCCTGATGCCATCTTTTTCAACCAATCAATATGGCTTGAACAAATCATTTACAGTGTCAATAAATGAACATTTCTGCTAAACTATCTTAATTCAGATGAAAACTTTAATAAGAATTAGATTTTAAAGTTTTGTCATTTTGCCCTTTTTATTATGCCGTCTGATGGCCATATTTTTCAACCAATCAGTATGGCTTGAACAAAATTGGGTATAAGGTCACTCAAGGAACATTTCTACCAAATTATTTGGATCAGACAAGTGGGTTCATAGAAGAAGAATTCTAAAGTTAAGGCATTTTTCTGCCTTTCTAATGCCGCAGCAACCAAAGTATTCAATAGAATTAATATCTTTCAACACATTTGAGCACCTCCAAAGTTACATTCCTATAAAGTTTGGCTGAAATTGGTCCAAAGGATAAGGAGGAGATGTCATTTGAAGCTAAAAGGTATTTTTAACCCTTTTCTGATGCCACCTGAATGCTATGTTTTTCAACAAAGCATTATTGCTTGGAACAATTATGTAGAGAGGCTTACTAAAGAAAAATTTCTACACATTTATTTTTGAAATCAGACATGCACTTTCATAAAAATCTAATTTTTTTTTTGTCATTTTGCCCCTTTTCTGATGCCTCCCTGCAGCCATGTTTATCAACCAATCCATTTTTTTAGACGGTCTCCCAAGGAACATTTCTACCAATTATATAGGAATCTGACAATCCGATTCAGAGAAGAAGAATTTCTGATGCCACAGCAACCAAAGTTCTCCATAGAATTTAAACCTTTGAACAATTTTGAAAGAGAACCACCAAAGGAACATCCCTGTGAAGTTCGGTTGAAATTGGTCCTGTGGTTTAGGAAGAGATTATGTTTAAAGCTTAAAACTTAACAACGGACAGAGAGTGATAAAAATAGATCAACTTGTTTGGCTCAGATGATCTAAAAAGAAAGAAATGTTTACGTTAACCTAAGCGCACTTCCTATCAAAAGGCCAGAGAGGGCCAGAGAAGGCCAGTATCGCCCTACTGCATTAGGCAAAAATTAAATCAGTATAGCCATATAAGGCAAAACAGCCCCTCCCAATGGTGGCCATGTTTTTCAACAAATCAACATGGCTTGATGGAAATCTGATAGAGGGTCACACAAAGAACATTCTTTCAAAACTATTTGGAATTTGACCAAATACTTTAGGAGAAGAAGATTTTTGAAGTTTTCACTATAGCCATATACGGCAAAACAGCCCCGCCCCTGGTGGCCATGTATTTTGACCAATCAACATAGGTTGAAGGAATCTGCTAGAGGGTTACGTTTCCAAGGAACGTTTCTACACAATTATTTGGAAATCATTCATATTCTTTTGGAGAAGATGTTTTTTAAAGTTTTCACTCTAGCCATATAAGGCAAAACAGCTTCATGTTTTTCGATCTATCAACAAGACTTGAAGGAATCTGATAAGAGCATCATCGAAGGACCTTTCTACTTATTCATCGGCCAGATAATTTAGTAGAATAAGATTTTTCAAGTTTTCAATATAGCCATATAAGGCAAAACAGTCCAGCCCCCTATCGGCCATGTTTTTTTTACCAGTCAACATGGCTTGAAGGAAATTGATAGAGGGTCACCTAAAGTACATTTCTACAAAATTATCTTTAAATCAGCCTACCAGTTTGGAGAAGAAAATTATTAAAGATTTTGTTTCGGTTGCCATGGAAACCAGAATAATGCATGGATCAAAAACAAATTTTGAAGAGGACTTTGAGAGGATGCTTCCTATGTCAGGTTCCATCCCAAATGGCCTACTGGTTACAGAGAAGAAGTCATTTGAAGCAATAAGTTGACTCATACACTCATGCACACACAAAAACGCACAAGTGACAATTCGTCTTGACATAAGTTTGACAGTGGGGCTAAAGATGGGTCGGGTAACTTCATTATGTTTTACCTGGTGAAATAAATAGGCAAAACTTTTGTTGAATAATGTAGAGAGTCAAGAGACTATAAACAATGATAAATATAGTCAGTTATAATTATACTACTATAAATTATGTACTCTGTAGGGAAAGGAAACATTGCTAAATAAAAGCCATTATCCTTTAGTGCTTGCAAATTTGCATCAAAATAATACTTCCTAATTTCAAGATTTGCAATTTTCACTTTTTTTAGCAGTTGACAGTATTATTAATATACAGGCTTAATTTTGAAAAAAAGATAAGAAAATAATGTGGGAAAAGGAAAAACATAATTTTAAGCCTCTGCTGCCACAAAATGAGCCTATATCGTTAAAAGGAGTAGAGAGGTATGAACTTACTTGAGATGTCTGATTTCTTGTTGGAAGGAGGCTGTTGCTGCTTGATACACGAGATTCTCTTCATCCATTGAGATAAGTTCCTCTTCTAGACCAGCTGATAGCTCCGATAAATTGATCTTCGATCCAAGATCAAAGCCTAGACCCTAAAAACATGTGTATTTGTTTGTTTTATCAGGGTTTAACCCCAATTCAGCAGTATTTCTGTTATATCATTGCAACAGTAACTTCTATCTATGATCTGTGGGTGACTAAACAGTGATATGGATATTTGTCAATTTTAACAGATCAATTTAATGATTCCTGAATGACAAACCAGTGATATGGATATATGTCCCAAGTTAATATATCAAGTTAATGATTCCTGAATGACAAATGAGTGATTTTGATATTTGTCCATTTCAATAGATCAAGTAATGATTGGAATGACTAACCAGTGATATGGATATTTGTCCATTTTAATAGATCAAGTTAATCATTCCTGAATGACTAACCAGTGATATGGATATTTGTACATTTTAATAGATCAAGTTAATGATTCCTGAATGACTAACCAGTGATATTTGTCAATTTTAATAGATCAAGTTAATCATTCCTGAATGACTAACCAGTGATATTTATTAATTTTATAAGTTCAAGTTAATGATTTCCTGAATGACTAACCAGTGATATTTGTCAATTTTAATAGATTAAGTTAATCATTCCTGAATGACTAACCAGTGACATTTATCAATTTTAATAGATCAAGTTAATCATTCCTGAATGACTTACTAGTGATATTTATCAATTGTAATAGATTAGGTTAATCATTCCTGAATGACTAACCAGTGACATTTGTCAATTTTAATAGATTAAGGTAATCATTCCTGAATGACTAACCAGTGACATTTGTCAATTTTAATAGATCAAGTTAATGATTCCTGAATGACTAACCAGTGATATTTGTCAATTTTAATAGATCAAGTTAATCATTCCTGAATGACTAACCAGTGATATTTATTAATGTTATAAGATCAAGTTAATGATTCCTGAATGACTAACCAGTGATATTTGTCAATTTTAATAGATTAAGTTAATCATTCCTGAATGACTAACCAGTGACATTTATCAATTTTAATAGATCAAGTTAATCATTCCTGAATGACTTACCAGTGATATGTGTCAATTTTTATAGATTAAGTTAATCATCCCTGAATGACTAACCAGTGATATTTATCAATTTTAATAGATTAAGTTAATCATTCCTGAATGACTAACCAGTGACATTTGTCAATTTTAATAGATCAAGTTAATGATTCCTGAATGACTAACCAGTGATATTTGTCAATTTTAATAGATTAAGTTAATCATTCCTGAATGACTAACCAGTGACATTTATCAATTTTAATAGATCAAGTTAATCATTCCTGAATGACTTACCAGTGATATGTGTCAATTTTTATAGATTAAGTTAATCATCCCTGAATGACTAACCAGTGATATTTATCAATTTTAATAGATTAAGTTAATCATTCCTGAATGACTAACCAGTGACATTTGTCAATTTTAATAGATCAAGTTAATGATTCCTGAATGACTAACCAGTGATATTTGTCAATTTTAATAGATTAAGTTAATCATTCCTGAATGACTAACCAGTGATATTTATCAATTTTAATAGATTAAGTTAATCATTCCTGAATGACTTACCAGTGATAATTATCAATTTTAATAGATTAGGTTAATCATTCCTGAATGACTAACCAGTGACATTTATCAATTTTAATAGATTAAGTTAGTCATTCCTGAATGACTTACCAGTGATATTTATCAATTTTAATAGATTAGGTTAATCATTCCTGAATGACTAACCAGTGACATTTGTCAATTTTAATAGATTAAGGTAATGATTCCTGAATGACTAACCAGTACTTGGCTAGGAAATGTGCCTTGACCATGGACAATTCACCATGACTACAGTACTGCATGGATACCAAACCTATACCCAAGGAGCACAACTATATATGGTGATTGATTTGACTCTAGGTCATTGGAAATGTGCATCTCATAACAATCTGGGACAGACAGCCAAACATCTCATAACAATCTGGGACAGACAGCCAAACATCTCATAACAATCTGGGACAGACAGCCAAACATCTCATAACAATCTGGGACAGACAGCCAAACATCTCATAACAATCTGGGACAGACAGCCAAACATCTCATAACAATCTTGGACAGACAGCCAAACACATTGACTGACTGATGGAGGGGTAAAGTCAAATCCAAATATCACCCCTGGCAAAATGGGGTTCATGCCATCACTCAGGTGATCGATTTAGGGCCATCCTGGCCCTTTTGTATAATTCTTAAAATTATTTTTTGAACCTTGATTTTCTTTTATATAGATTATGATTTTAAGAATTATACAAGAGGGCCAGGATGGCCCTAAATCGATCACCTGAGTGATGGTATAGTAGCAAATGTGAGTCTGCCAATATTGAGGAAAATTTAATCAATAGTGGGAATGAAAATGCATGGAGTGGACATTATTAAATAAACAGATTGTCAGTTAAGTACAATACGACATTACATCTTGAACAACTAGAAAGAGGACCACCAAGGGAACACTCCTGTGAAGTTTGGTTGATATCGGTTTCATTGTTAAAGGGGAAATGTTGTTTGGAGATCAACGTTTATATTACACCTTTTCTGATGCTGTCTGGCAACTACCTTTTTCAACCAATCAATATGAATTCTCTTGAAATCAGACAAGCACTTACATAAGACAATTTTGTCATCAATATGGCTTGAACAAGTTTTGTAAACGGTCACACAAGGGCATTTCTAGCAAATTATATTGTAATCCAACAAGCAGATTCAGAGGAGAAGAATATTAAAGATTGGTCATTTCCCCATTTTCCGGTGTCACATAGAATTTAAATATTTGCACAGTATTAAACGAGGATCGCCAAGAAAACATTCCTAAAAAGTTTGGTTGAAATTGGCTCAGTGATTTAGGAGATGTTGTTTGAAGCTAAAATTTAATGACAGTCAAAGTATGACAGAAGTACGGAGAGTGGTCAGAATAAATCAACTTGAGCCTTTGGTGATCTAAAAAGAAGAAATTGTTCATAATGTATAATGATCATTAAGATGAAACAAAAGTCTTGAGAAGGATTTACCCTTTCCCCCTGGCCACTGTTGAATTATTTTTTTCTAAAAATGAGCAATTTCTCATTTTGCCACAATGTTTTCAACTCTTTTCTAAAACTTAACTTTTATATAAAGAGAGTTTCCATATTCTTCTCCAGTTTACTTCAAAAGCGTCTGCTGCGGATTTGTTGCATTTGAGAATGGGTTAAAAAATTGTTATCATCCTTTTGTTTTCAAGCACACAAGTTTTATCATATCATATAAGGTAAACAATTCAAGCAGAAAAACTATGACTACAAGCGATGAAATTTTACTTACTATTAAAACATCAGCACCATTTGTTACATTGTAATTCCCCCATAATTCAATGATTTCATCAGCCTTGGCAAAACTGAAGTTATAACATAATACATGTACGAGTAAAGCCACATGAAAATCTACTTTTGGAGGATTTGCAATTAATGGCCAATTTGAAACTTGTATAGTCATTTGGTCATTTGATGGTGATAACATTCTCTAAGAGGCTTCCTGTATGCTTAGCTAATTAGATGACCAACAGGCCAGATCCGGATCAGATTATGCAGAGGTGCAAGCTGATCATCATAAAACAAGTCCACAATGTTAGTTTTTATGTGACCCAGCTCATATATCACTTAACCTTCAATAATAATGGATTATGTAGCGGATTAACCATTTCCCAAATATCGCGGTTAAATTACATAAAATCTTAAAACTCTTCCTTCAACCTTGTCCATGGTACACATAACATAAGAGTCCCTATAAGCAAATGCCCTTTTCCAAAACTCTGTGTCAAAATTATTCTTCCACCATTCCTGATGTTCTTGATTGCTTTCAAACAGACAAATCAGTAATATATTGGGTAAAGGGTTAACTATGATTTTGCTACAAGAATAGACCGTTTGACTTTTATTAAAACTAACTTTTCCCTCAACAACAGTTTAATGAATCAATACACTTAATAAGAATTTATATGTTTCTCTTTATATCACTTACCATTGGCAAAATAGTGTTTGCCTAATTTTTCAAATTCAATTTGATAACTTTTGTTATTAAAGACATTTGTACAATAAATGGTAGATTCAATAATACAGTATCATACAACCCTATTTTGTTTTTAATGCACAGCGATAGGTAGTTAAGCTACCAGCTTAAACAAAGTAGGTAGATAAGCTACCAGCTTGAATAAAGTAGGTAGATAAGCTACCAGCTTGACTACAGTAGGAAGATTAGCTACCAACTCTAATGAAGTAGGTAGATAAGCTACCAGCTCTAGTAAAGTAGGTAGATAAGCTACCAGCTCTAATGAAGTAGGTAGATAAGCTACCAGCTCTAATGAAGTAGGTAGTTAAGCTACCAGCTCTAATAAAGTAGGTAGATAAGTTACCAGCTCTAATAAAGTAGGTAGATAAGCTACCAGCTCTAATGAAGTAAGTATATAAGCTACCAGCTATAATGAAGTAGGTAGATAAGCTACCAGCTCTAATAAAGTAGGTAGATAAGCTACCAGCTCTAATGAAGTAGGTAGATAAGCTACCAGCTATAATGAAGTAGGTAGTTCAGCTACCAGCTCTAATAAAGTAGGTAGATAAGCTACCAGCTCTAATGAAGTAGGTAGATAAGCTTCCAGCTCTAATAAAGTAGGTAGATAAGCTACCAGCTTGAATAAAGTAGGTAGATAAGCTACCAGCTCTAATAAAGTAGGTAGATAAGCTACCAGCTTGAATAAAGTAGGTAGATAAGCTACCAGCTCTAATAAAGTAGGTAGATAAGCTACCAGCTTGAATAAAGTGGGTAGATAATATAAGCTACCAGCTCTAATGAAGTAGGTAGATAAGCTACCAGCTTGAATAAAATAGGTAGATAAGCTACCAGCTCTAATAAAGTAGGTATATAAGCTACCAGCTCTAATGAAGTAGGTAGTTAAGCTACCAGCTTTAATGAAGTAGGTAGATAAGCTACCAGATCTAATGAAGTAGGTAGATACGCTACCAGCTCTAATAAAGTAGGTAGATAAGCTACCAGCTTGATTAAAGTAGGTAGTTAAGCTACCAGCTCTAATGAAGTAGGTAGATAAGCTACCAGCTCTAATGAAGTAGGCAGATAAGCTACCAGCTATAATGAAGTAGGTAGATAAGCTACCAGCTCTAATGAAGTAGGTAGATAAGCTACCAGCTCTAATGAAGTAGGTAGATAAGCTACCAGCTCTAATAACATAGGTAGATAAGCTACCAGCTCTAATGAAGTAGGTAGTTAAGCTACCAGCTCTAATAAAGTAGGTAGATAAGCTACCGGCTTGAATAAAGTAGGTAGATAAGCTACCAGCTCTAATGATGTAGGTAGATAAGCTACCAGCTCTAATAAAGTAGGTATATAAGCTACCAGCTCTAATGAAGTAGGTAGATAAGCTACCAGCTCTAATAAAGTAGGTAGATAAGCTACCATCTATATTGAAGTAGGTAGATAAGCTACCAGCTCTAATGAAGTAGGTAGATAAGCTACCAGCTTGAATACAGTAGGTAGATAAGCTACCAGCTCTAATAAAGTAGGTAGATAAGCTACCAGCTCTAATGAAGTAGGTAGATAAGCTACCAGCTCTAATAACATAGGTAGATAAGCTACCAGCTCTAATGAAGTAGGTAGTTAAGCTACCAGCTCTAATAAAGTAGGTAGATAAGCTACCGGCTTGAATAAAGTAGGTAGATAAGCTACCAGCTCTAATGATGTAGGTAGATAAGCTACCAGCTCTAATAAAGTAGGTATATAAGCTACCAGCTCTAATGAAGTAGGTAGATAAGCTACCAGCTCTAATAAAGTAGGTAGATAAGCTACCATCTATATTGAAGTAGGTAGATAAGCTACCAGCTCTAATGAAGTAGGTAGATAAGCTACCAGCTTGAATACAGTAGGTAGATAAGCTACCAGCTCTAATAAAGTAGGTAGATAAGCTACCAGCTCTAATAAAGTAGGTAGATAAGCTACCAGCTTGAATAAAGTAGGTTGATAAGCTACCAGCTCTAATGAAGTAGGTAGTTAAGCTACCAGCTCTAATGAAGTAGGTAGATAAGCTACCAGGTCTAATAAAGTAGGTAGTTAAGCTACCAGCTCTAATGAAGTAGGTAGATAAGCTATCAGCTCTAATAAAGTAGGTAGATAAGCTACCAGCTCTAATGAAGTAGGTAGATAAGCTACCAGCTCTAATAAAGTAAGTAGATAAGCTACCAGCTTTAATGAAGTAGGTAGATAAGCTACCAGCTCTAATGAAGTAGGTAGATAAGCTACCAGCTCTAATGAAGTAGGTAGATAAGCTACAAGCTCTAATAAAGTAGGTAGATAAGCTACCAGCTGAAGATGCTTAATATCAGGCTTTGTTTACGAGAGAAACTGATTAATTCAAACATCAGAACAAGAGAAAGTTGATGCAGCCTGCTGCACACAAAGAGGTTTGAAAAAACAAATGCCCATTTTCAATTCCTTTCAGCGTTGTGTAGTACTTTTCCCTATTGAGAGTGAAATATTGTGTTTGGAGCCTGTGGTAATGCAATGCTACCTAAATATATTATATGTTAAATAAAATAATTTATGTCTTTGCGGTGAATCAAAAGTCATGTTAAGTATATTAAATAAAAGGACTTAGTCCATTGTGGTGTGTCAAAAATTGTGATAATAAACATTGCTAAGGTCATTCAGGTAAGAAATCTATCAATACATTTCTTTGTAAACTAATTAGCCAATCAGCGTCATTTTCTTCATTATATAAAGAAATACGTAAGGGGTATATTAGATCGGATACAAGCATTGTCATGTGATAAATATATTTTAATGATCTGTTTCTCCTTTTGCTATACAATGTTTTATAAAGTGATCTCCAAGTTGGAAAAGCTTACCAAAATGTTTCTGAAGCATGGTTCATGTATTTCATCTTTACATTTATCGAAAAAGTCATACTTTTAATTATTTTAGAGATACATAAATTAACATTATGTGAAATCCTCACATATCAAGACATCTCTTTGAACTTGAAAAGATTGTTCAGTAATGTGAAGCTAATACTAAAAAGAGAAATTGACATTATTTAATGCTGATATTGTAATGATACTTTAAAATGAGCTGCTAGTCTAATTGGGTACGAGTATTTAATTGTTTGTTATCATAAATACGATGAAATAAACTGAAATACTAGATTAATAAAACATATGAAAAATGGCCAACCAGTATGGGAGGAGAACATTGTTTAAGGTTTTTTTCCGTTTAGGTTATCATGGAAACCCAAATTCTGCATGGTTCAAAAACAAAAACTGAAGGATTTTTGTTTTGATGACAATGAGAGAATGCTTGCCGTAAAGTTTTATCCCAATTGACCAACTGGTTAAAGAGGAGAAAATGATGATGCACAAGGCACAACACACAACGCAAGGTAGATGCTGGACCAAGAGCAATCACAATAACACTTTAAGAAATAATAAAATTATTGTCGCCGGCTTCTACCAGCAATTAATGAACATAAATGAAGCTACCATTCTGCCCTACCAGCTCAGGTACATACGGTGCCACGATGTAGTACTGAGGTACATACGGTACAAACGGTGTGTTACGTCCGTACACGCGGTACAACGCGGAATTACACCATTACGCGTTGCACGACAGGGTATTACACACAGTACATGCGGTACCACGTTGGGCTACTCAGGTATATACGGTGCCACGATGTAGTACCGAGGTACATACGGTACAAACGGTGTGTTACGTCCGTACACACGGTACAACGCGGAATTACACCATTACACGTTGCACGACAGGGTATTACACACAGTACATGCGGTACCACGTTAAGCTACTCAGGTATATACGGTGCCATGATGTAGTACCGAGGTACATACGGTACAAACGGTGTGTTACGCGTGAGGTACACGCGGTACAACGCAGAATTATATATCATATATACTCTACCAGCGACTAATGAACATTAATGAAGCTATCATATATACTCTACCAGCGACTAATGAACATTAATGAAGCTATCATATATACTCTACCAGCGACTAATGAATATTAATGAAGCTATCATATCTACCCTACCAGCGACTAATGACATTAATGAAGCTATCATATCTACTCTACCAGCGACTAATGACATTAATGAAGCTTTCATATCTACTCTACCAGCGACTAATGAACATTAATAAAGCTATTATATCTACCCTACCAGCAACTAATGAACATTAATGATGCTATCATATCTACCCTACCAGTGACTAATGACATTAATGATGCTATCATATCTACCCTACCAGTGACTAATGACATTAATGAAGCTATCATATCTACCCTACCAGCGACTGATGAACATTAATGAAGCTATCATATCTACCGTATATCCGCGGCCATAAGTCGAATTTTTGAGACTCAAATTTTGGTGTTGAAGCAGGGACTCGACTTATGACTGAATGACAATCTCTCCTAAGGCTATATTTTACACGCGACAAACAGTTTTAGGGCTAATGCAAGTCGGTTGTAACTACAGCCTATTCCAGGAGAAATTACAACCGTTTTGCATATAACCATCGAGTTGGAGGTACCTCATTGTAAACAGTTACTACCACGTATTTGTAACTTTAAATGCAGATGTAGCAGACAGTGTTGGAAAGAAAACGTTGTGAGAAATAGAGATACTGCTTTTTATCAGCGATGCATCCTTTCCTTACATTTTTTTTATCTAGTTTCAAAGCCGTAAACAAAGGAAAAATAAATACCATACCCTTTAAAATCCTTTTCAATTCAAAGTTAATTTGTCCAATTTAAAGAAAATGTAGTAATTTCTCCTTTTGTCAGAGCTCTATCAAGAGAAGTCTGCTGCAGATGCGTATAAATGCATGTGAAAATGGGTAAGAGTGAAATCTATATAGACCTTTATTTCCGCAAACCATTTTCCCCAACAAATGAGCTACGTCATAAAAAAAGAGTATGTGCAGTTTAATCACACAAGTATTACTAAGCTATAATAGGATCGTAAATTTAACATTAATTTATATGGGTGTATTTTATTTGTCGCGGCCTACAATCTCAGCTGGTAAATTAGTGACGTCATTTATTTGAGCCCTGTGTTTTTCACGCGACAAACAGTTTAGTTATAGGGCTAATGCAAGTCGGTTGTAACTACAGCCTGTTCCAGGGGAAATTACAACCGTTTGCATATAACCATAGAGTCCAAACTTCTTTCCATAGACCTTTACAACCCTTGTCTTCACCTCTGTTAATTACACACACTTTTAATAAACTGCGTCAATGCAATAACTCTTTCCTGTGTTTGTTTTACTTTTAACTAATCATTTTTTGAAAACATTGAAAGGATTAATTTTCATGTGTGAAATCGGACAAATGTGTCTTAAAGGGTTGACATCGACAAAACCCTTTGTTCGAGTTTCGCTCTTTTATGTTTATAGATTAAAACATATATTAAGAAATTTGGACTAGTTAGTTTGTTTGGCTTATTTGGATTTATAAAATCAGGTTTGTGCATTATCATAATGTATCATTATCCAGTTTTACATCGAGAACAATGTTTTTTTTAATTTTTTGCCGAAATTTTTAAAAAGTCGACCCCCGACTTATGGCTGGGAGTAACCTCAAAACCACCGAAATTGGGGTCAAACTGGACCCTCGACTCATGGCCGAAGTCGACTTATGGCCGCGGATATAGGGTACCCTACCAGCGACTAATGAACATTAATGAATCCCGTTACAGATACAAGAAGATTTCTTTTTTGTTGCCACTGTTCATTTATCCCTTTCCCACTTGTAAATGCTTTCTGATGCCTCTGTAGCAGACGACTTTTAAAAACATTTTCTTCTGGTGCCTCTGTAGCAGACGACTTTTGAAAACATTGTAACTAAAGGAGAAATTGCTCAAAACAAGCATTTGCTCATAATGCCAGTGTTTTCAATATTTTCAGTAATTATATATTAATTTATAGACTTAATGTCGTTTTGCCTAAATGCTTTCAAAGTTGCCTGCTGCAGACTTGTCCTATGTGAGAAAATGGATTTACCAGGTAGACAGAGACATAGATAATGAGGTGTAAACAGGCTACTGTCAAACAATATCTCTTCTCACTCAATAAAATCATATGGTGTGGCACTCAAAATAATAAGTCTCAATGAGACAACATAGGGTTTTCTGATCAATTAAATGGATTGATTGGGGTTTAACGCCGTTTTCAACAATTTTTCAGTTATATCACGGCGGCCAGTTCACCTACTCATGCATTTTCTGGTTTTCTCACACCAGTACTCCACACAACAATCTTTCCAAGCAACTGGCTGCTTTTCCACATAGACTTAGCCCATTGGTAGAAGACGAATGACGCATGTCGCATTGACTTTTGTCAATCGTTGGAAAGAAAGTTGGCCGAGCTGGGATTCAAACTCACAACCCCTGGATTGTCAGCCCGCGTCGCTACCGACTGAGCTACCGGGGCTTGGCTCTGATCAATTAAAGGATTTAAGGACATGAAATATGCTCCTTTTGCTGGAGATGCGGGGGACTTTCTTCCATGGAAGGTACATTGCTGCATCAGATAGCAGGACACTTGAAAACATTCAGTTATATAAGTTACCCTGTTTTTTCCGGATCCAAAACAGAGAACAACCCAGCTGCTCCTGACCCTTGAACAATGGATGGCGTAACACGATCGTCTCCGCTCAAGATTTTGAACTTTTTCTGCGCTGATAAAGCTCTAGTAGATGTGGCTCCAACAGTTCTAGGTGTTACCTTCCCTGGGTGTGTAGGTGTCGTCTTCCCTGGGTGTGTAGGTGTCATCTTCCTTTGGTGTGTAGGTGTGTTATGTTGGAAAAGTTCATTTAAAAACTCTTGAAATGAAACTTTCCCATCTCTATCTGCATCCAGTTTGTTAAACAACTGATGAAGTTTCTGTAAATATAATATTAGCTATGTTTATTGCTTCACTAGTGTCATCATATAAAGGCGTACGTCTTTGTAAAACCTGCGGGTCTGACCTGCAGCACAGGATTAAAAAGGTCATCAATAATTGAAGGCATAATTCCTGAGGATTCCGCCATGGTCGAAGTTAGCACAGGTTCAATCCCCAGTTGCTGAACGATGGCCATGGTGGAGTACCCTGAGGCACATTTCCTAGCCTCTACTGGTTTGTTTACCGAGGGATCTTGAATAAGTGAACTGTTGCCGTGATATAACTGAAACAATGATGAAAATTGCGTAAATCCCCAATATAACAAAAAAACAAACACTATTCTTCAAGAGCAAATTCTCTGTTTGTACAATACTGTCAAAAGTTTCCTGCTTCAGACTTCAAAATGTTTTTGCAAGTGGAAATGGGTCAACAGAACAACCTAATATGGGCAAGAAAGTGAACAAGGAAGTGAAAGGAGCTGTTAAAGGTCAGCATGGCTCACTGAATGGATTGATTGTTAATATCAAGAGCTTTCCATGGAACACATGACTTGTGTCGCACGTGAAAGTTGCATAGCAAGAGAAAGTTGATGCAAGGCATCAATGTCACCGGAAATTGATACTGCAATAATGCATAGAACTTACATTATAGAAGTTGAAATAACAGTAAACAACTGCGATGCATATTGGAACATCAGAGGTGGGTGGAGTAAAATTTGATCACAAATTGCATTTCTTTTCTAAACGAGGTGAATGTCCTTCATTGAAATAGATTTGAAACATTTCATAGCTTATGACCAATCACCAATCTTAGCTAGGTTGATCACACATACAGCAAGCTGTTCATCAAATATTGATCATACACAGTAATGGAATTGAGTCATCTAGCCATTCATAAGTCAAAATATATATACACATATAGTGCTTTCATAATTTGTGAAATTCCACATACAAATTTTAGAATTTTGTTGTCACAATATTGGCAGTTTTGTATTTTGTATTTATGATTAGATCTTATCAATAAAATAACAAAATAGACAATTTGGGATATACATGCAATAAAAAGTAATTTCACCTTATCCATGTTAATGGCATCATTGGACACCTTTGCATCTAATCTAAATGTAATACATTGAGGAAAGTTGCTGAAGAGTTTTCTCCTTTTCTCAAAATGATATTAACTTTGCATCATAATTATAATCATAATTTTACATATGCTAAAATGTATCCCATTATGGTTACAAAGTAGACCACCATTGAAATACCTTATCAGATAAATAATTAATTTTCAATGAAATTGTTGTATCTGTATCATTTCGAAAATACACCTTACAATACCACTAGTCTATAATATGCAAGTCCATTATTATTTTTTCTTACTTTTATTTTTAAAATGAAAATAGCAAATTATACATGTTTTAAATTCTATTAGGATGATGGCCCTTGTGTCAATGATGCATAACAACTGTGCAGAGCGCAAGCAAAATACCTGTAGAGAATCCAAATTAACATCTTAAACTAGAGGTTGTTTTTGGGAAAAACGTATGTCTCCCCCAAGGGGTATTTGTCTGGCTGACTGTATTTTGTCAGTGAGTGATTTATTTTAAAAAAGGGCAATAACTCATCCAAAAGTAGGTCAAATTAAACGCCCTCGTAATATGCGCAACAAGACATTGTACCGATGACTCCTGTGAAGTTTCATAGAAATGTGGCAAAGGGGTTGTGAGATGAAGGCCGGACAAGAATGAAATGGCAATTTTAAACAAGAGGGCCAAGATGACCCTAAATCGATCACCTGATTGATAGTAAATTAGTAGAAATATCTGGGAAAAAGATCAAGGAGTGCAATTAGAACTTCAAGGAGTGAACACTTCTCAAGAAACAGCTTATAAGTAAAGGTCATTTATATCTTGAAACCTAACAAGAACTACAATTAGAATTGAATTATAAAGTTTTTGTCATTTTGCACCTTTCTTGATCTGTTTTCCACCTTGCTGATGAGACCAGAAATGTTGCGATTTTAACTTTCCACTTCCTGTTGAAGACAACCCTTGCATAATACTCTGCCAAGTGTTACCTCCCTTAGACCATCAATCTAATAACCATATGTCATTTGAAGCAAAAAGTTAATTTTACTCCTTTTCTGATGCTGCTTGGTTGCTATGCCTTTCAACAAATCAATATGGCTTGACAAAGTATGTAGATGATCAATGAAAGAACATATCTACAAAACTATCTTTAAATCAGACAAGCACTTTTATAAGGACGCTTTATTAAAGTATTGTCATTTTGCCCCTTTTTTGATGCCGCCTGACTGCCATGTTTTTCGACCAATCAGTATGGCTTGAACAATTTTTATAGAAAGTCACCCAGGGAACATTTCTACCAAATTATATTTGAATCTGACAGGCAGATTCGGAGGAGAAGATTTTTAAAGTTTGGACATTTTGTCCCCTTTCTGATGCCGCAGCAACCAAAGTTCTCAATGGAATTTAAATCTTTGAACAATTTTGAAAGAGGACCACCAAAGGAACATTCCTGTGATGTTTGGTGGAAATTGTTCTTGCGGTTCAGGAGGAGATGATGTTTAAAGCTAAAAGTTAACGACGGACGACGGACACAGAGTGATCAGAATAGCTCACCTTGAGCCTTTGGCTCTAGGTGATCTAAAAAAGGGCAATAACTCAACCAAAATTAGGTCAAATTAAACGCCCTCGTAATATGCGCAACTAGACGTTGTACCAATGACTCCTGTGAAGTTTCATAGAAATGTGGCCAAGGGGTTGTGAGATGAAGGCCGGACAAGAATGAAATGGCAATTTAAAACAAGAGGGCCATCATGAATCGCTCACCTGATTTTTTATTTTTTTTCACTTTAGCTATATAAGCCTCGCCCCCTGGCAGCCATAGTTTCCGACCAATCAACTTGGCTTGAAGGAATCTGATAGAGGGTCACCCTAGGAACATTTCTACAAAATTATTTGAAAATCGGCCAGATACTTTTGGAGGAGAAGATTTTTTAAGTTTTCACTATAGCCATATAATGCAAAATAGCCCTGCCTACTGGCGGCCATGTTTTTTGACCAATCAACATGGCTTGAAGGAATCTGAAAGTGGGTCATCCAAGGAACATTTCTACAAAATTATTTGAAAATCGGGCCGACACTTTTGGAGAAGAAGATTTTTTAAGTTTGCACTATAGCCATATAAGGCAAAATAGCCCCGCCCCCCCCTGGTGGCCATGTTTTTCGACCAATCAACATGGCTTCAAGTCATCTGATAGAGGGTCACCCAAGGAACATTTCTACAAAATCATTTGAAAATCAGCCTGACACTTTCGGAGGAGAAGATTTTTTAAGTTTTCACTATAGCCATATAAGGCAAAATAGCCCCGCCCCCCTGGCGGCCATGTTTTTTGACCAATCAACATGGCTTGAAGGAATATGGTAGAGGGTCATCCAAGGAACATTTCTACAAAATTATTTGAAAATCTGCCAACCAGTTTGGGAGAAGAAGAATTTTGAAGTTTTTTTCGTTTCGTTGCCATGGAAACCAGAATTCTGTATGGATCCCAAAAAATTTGAAGAAATTCTGGTGAGGTCATTAAGAGGATGCTTTCTGTGAAGTTTCATCCCAATTGACCCACTGGTTACTGAGGAGAAGATGTTGAAGATTTTTTAAGTTTATAGTTTGGCCATATAAGGCAAAATAGCCCCCGCCCCCTGGCGGCCATGTTTTTCGACCAATCAACATTGCTTGAAGGAATCTGATAGAGGGTCACCCAAGGAACATTTCTACAAAATTATTTGAAAATCGGCCTGACACTTATGGAGGAGAAGATTTTTTAAGTTTTCATTATAGCCATAAAAGGCAAAATAGCCCCGCCCCCTGGCGGCCATGTTTTTTGACCAATCAACATGGCTTGAAGGAATCTGATAGAGGATCACCCAAGGAACATTTCTACAAAATTATTTGAAAATCGGCCTGACACTTTTGGAGGAGAAGATTTTTTAAGTTTGCACTATAGCCATATAAGGCAAAATAGCCCCGCCCCCCCTGGCGGCCATGTTTTTCAACCAATCAACATGGCTTGAAGGAATCTGATAGAGGGTCACCCAAGGAACATTTCTACAAAATTATTTGAAAATCGGCCTTACACTTTCGGAGGAGAAGATTTTTTAAGTTTTCACTATAGCCATATAAGGCAAAATAGCCCCGCCCCCCCTGGCGGCCATGTTTTTCGACCAATCAACACGGCTTGAAGGAATCTGATAGAGGGTCATCCAAGGAACATTTCTACAAAATTATTTGAAAATCTGCCAACCAATTCGGGAGAAGAAGAATTTTGAAGTTTTTTCGGTTTCGTTGCCATGGAAACCAGAATTTTGCATGGATCCCAAAAATTTGAAGGAATTCTGGTGAGGTCATTGAGAGGATGCTTTCTGTGAAGTTTCATCCAAATTGACCCACTGGTTACTGAGGAGAAGAAGTTGACGCACGACGCACGACGGACGACGGACGACGGACGACGGACAAAAGGCGATCACAATAACTCACCTTGAGCAAAGCTCAGGTGAGCTAAAAAGGGCAATAACTCATCCAAAAGTAGGTCAAATTAAACGCCCTCGTAATATGCGCAACAACACATTGTACCGATGACTCCTGTGAAGTTTCATAGAAATGTGGCAAAGGGGTTGTGAGATGAAGGCCGGACAAGAATGAAATGGCAATTTTAAACAAGAGGGCCATGATGGCCCTATATCGCTCACCTGATTTAATAGAACTTCAATAGTTTTCAAAGTTTTTACTCTTTTTAGGCCAATACTTTTGGACAAGAAGCTTTTTAAAGTTTCAACAATGCACATATAAGGAAAACAAGCTCCGCCCCCTGGCGACCATGTTTTTCAACGGATCAAAAATATTTGAACAATCTTCGTAAAGGGTGCCCCAAGGAACATTTGTGCAAAATAATTTTTAAATCGGGCCAGTTCTTTTGGACAAGAAGATTTTTAAAGTTTTAACAATGCACATATAAGGAAAACTAGCTCCGCCCCATGGCGGCCATGCTTTTCAACGGATCGGAAATATTTGAACAATCTTGGTAAAGGGTGCCCTAAGGAACATTTGTGCAAAATAATTTTCAAATTGGGCCAGTAATTTTGGACAAGAAGATTTTTAAAGTTTTAACAATGCACATATAAGGAAAACAAGCTCCGCCCCCTGGTGGCCATGTTTTTCAACGGATCAAAAATATTTGAACAATCTTGGTAAAGGGTGCACCAAGGAACATTTGTGCAAAATTATTTTCAAATCGGCCCAGTACTTTTGGACAAGAAGATTTTTCAAAGTTTAAACAATGCACATATAAGGAAAACAGGCTCCGCCCCCTGGCGGCCATGTTTTTCAACGGATTGGAAATATTTGAACAATCTTGGTTAAGAGTGTCCCAAGGAACATTTGTGCAAAATAATTTTCAAATCGAGCCAGTACTTTTGGACAAGAAGATTTTTAAAGTTTTAACAATGCACATATAAGGAAAATAAGCTCCGCCCCCTGGTGGCCATGTTTTTTAACGGATCGGAAATATTTGAACAATCTTGGTAGAGGGTACCCCAAGGAACATTTGTGCAAAATAATTTTCAAATCGGGCCAGTACTTTTGGACAAGAAGATTTTTTAAGGTTTGGCAATTTTCCCCTTTTCTGATGCCGCAGCAACCGAAGTTCTACTTGGAATTAATTTCTTTGAACAACTTTGAAAGAGGATTACCTAAGGACCATTCCTGTGAAGTTATTTTGAAATCTGTCAATTGGTTTAGTAGGAGAAGTCATTTGTAGGAAATTGTTAACAGACGCCGACGACGACGACGCAGACGACGCCGGACGCCGGACGGTGAGTGATCACAAAAGCTCACCTTGCACTTCGTGCTTAGGTGAGCTAAAAAGGGCAATAACTCATCCAAAATTACCTATAATTATCCATTTTAGGGTGTGTATAATTAGGTTATTTCATGCTGATATCATGCTGATATTGGAATCAGAATTGAATATAAGCCTATGTTGCAAGTCTAATCGGGGAATAGTAAATAATCGTAAACACGTTTAAATAAACTGAAATACTTGGTTAATCAAACAAAAATGTCAAACATTGGCAAATATATCACAACTAAAGCCACCCTGCCACTGGCACAAATTTTGTCCCCACAATGCCATCCAAGGCGTCGTGGCAAGGAGTGCCTTTTTGGTGCTATGCATTGGGGCATGAAGCCGTGTATTTGGCCTGTCCGCGCACTGTCTACGCAATTGACATGCAACGGCACTACTTGTTTACGCATAGGTTAAGTATTGTTTGCGCATTGTTCACGTCTAATTCTCTCTAAGACATGGCATGCACCATTCACACACTTTTCACGCTCGTTCACGAAGACTTTAATCATTGGCATGATGCATTGCCTGGCATTGCGGGGACAAAAGGGTGGCTGAAGTGTATTTCAACAATTGCAACCGTAATATGTTTGAAACCATTTATATCAATTTTATCCCAATAACAAATCGTCCTTTCATGTGAAATCTGAAAGAGGAATACAAATAAATTCGCCTGCTTCTACCGGGATAAAGGACTGACAAAAAGTTTTTTGAGTACTGACTGTTGGAGTCATTTCGTCCATTCCTATGTAAATACACACTTGACCCAGCTCCTTAATGTCAATATAGCCATTTCTTCCTACACCAAGGTTATGCCAGATACCACGTAAATATTGCTCTTCCTCCGTTAAATTCTCCGAGTCTGCCATCAGGTGATCTATCTGACCTGAAAAACAGAAATATCTTCCAATTTACCCATTTATGCTCTCTTAGGGATTTCTCCTTTACCCATCATTATGTTTTCTCCTTTACCCATCATTATGTTCTCTCCTTTACCCATCATTATGTTCTCTCCTTTACCTATCATTATGTTCTCTCCTTTACCCATCATTATGTTCTCTCCTTTACCCATCATTATGTTCTCTCCTTTACCCATCATTATGTTCTCTCCTTTACCCATCATTATGTTCTCTCCTTTACCCATCATTATGTTCTCTCCTTTACCCATCATTATGTTTTCTCCTTTACCCATCAAGGTTTTTCTAAAAATTTGACCTAGTGACCTAGATTTTGAACCCACATGACCCAGTTTTAAAACCATACTGGGAGTTGGTGAAGAAAAATGTTCTGATGGTTTTTCAGAAATTTTGGATAAAATATGGCCTCTTGATGTGTTTACAAGGTTTATTTACATATAAAATATGGCCTCTTGATGTGTTTATAAGGTTTATTTACATATAAAATATGGCCTCTTGATGTGTATACAAGGTTTATTTACATATAAAATATGGCCTCTTGATGTGTTTACAAGGTTTATTTACATATAAAATATGGCCTCGTGATGTGTTTACATATAAAATATGGCCTCTTGATGTGTTTACAAGGTTTATTTACATATAAAATATGGCCTCTTGATGTGTTTACAAGGTTTTTCAAAAAATTTGGCCTAATAACCTAGTTTTGGACCCAATATGACCCAGTTTCGATCCTGACTTGGATTTGATGGATATAAAATTAATGTCCTGATGATTTTTCATGAACATCATGGGTGAAAATGTGACATGTTATGTGTTGCTATGAAACTTGACCTATAGTGATAGATTTTTTAAGCCTATGTGACCAAGATTTGACCCTGACTGGGATTCACTGGAAATGAATCTTTGGATGAACCCTTAAGTTGATAAGATGAAAGATTATGCTTCTTGAGTGTTTATTAGGTTTTTCAAAAAATTGACCTAGTGACCTATATTTTTACCCTAAAAGACCCAGTAAAGAATTTGATGAGATTTGATAGGGATAAAAGTTCTGATGAAATTTCATAAAGATTGCAAATTTACAAGGTAATTGAGAAATAAACAATGATATACAGTACATCATACAATATAAGTTCAAGTGCGCATGATTTCATGTATGCTTTTAATTGAAATTTATATATAGATTTCTATTTCTCAAACTGTTGCATATTTTTAGGTACTCTGTGCTAGTTCTTAGTTCATTACAACAATTTGCCTAATTATTCAATTTCAAACCAAGACTGATTAATCTCTAACAACTAGACCTCTGAATCCATCAGACATAAATCACAAAATTTAAGCTAACATTCTCTCAACAAATTGGCAAATGTGACTGACATCACTACACAGACTAAAATGTTTTATATTTGATTTAAGGCATTCATTAGCTTTTGTAGATAATTATGTAAAACATAGGACTGGTGTCCTTTGATGTTGCATTAGTATTTCAGTAATATCACAGCGACAGTACACATTTTAGTATTTCAGTAATATCACAGCAACAGTACACATTTTAGTATTTCAGTAATATCACAGTGACAGTACACATTTTAGTATTTCAGTAATATCACAGCGACAGTACACATTTTAGTATTTAAGTAATATCACAGTGACAGTACACATTTTAGTATTTCAGTAATATCACAGCGACAGTACACATTTTAGTATTTCAGTAATTTCACAGAGACAGTACACATTTTAGTATTTCAGTAATATCACAGTGACAATACACACATATTTGTGATACCTGGCTGGATACATCACCAGTATTTGTCCATGTGCTTTAAAGCAAGGGGCTCGTCAGAGCCAATTTCTGTAGTAGGCGACTTCCGAAAACACTCATCAACCTATAGACTGGAATCAGTCCCTATTGTAAAAGTCTAATATTGACTTCGTTTGTCGGGGGTATAATGACATGAATTTTACCTAATTCTCAATTCTTTTCAAAACATGACAAATCAGACAGGGACAATCATGAAGGATGGATGTCTTTGTTAGAGTGGAAATGTGGCACTGTCCATTAGGAGCAATTCAACCTTTCCCTTTATAACTGAATTATTGTTGAAAATGGGCAAGAAATATACCCAATACCGGATGGCTAAACAACAAATAGTTTATGTTGATTAGCAATACGGTATTGGGATTATTAAATACGAAATCGGACAAATGCACTGCCAAAATAAAGGATATATGTCTGATTGATGTATAATTGAACAAGAGGGTCATGATGGCCCTGATTTGCTCACCTGAGTCATGAACTGTGATCTGTCATGCCAACAACAATAACTCATTGTGCAGTCAGGTAAGCCAATACAAGAGGCCCAAGAGGACCAAGAGCGAAAAACCTACACCCTTTGTTGCCTGTCTTTTGTCAAGTTTATATGACTAAGAAGGTCACCCAAGAAATGTTTATGTACCAGTTAGTATTTAACAAGAATATTTCTAAGTTTTTCCCTCTATATCTCTATGTAAAACAGGTGACCCCTGGGGTGGAGCCAGTTTTGACCCCAGAGGCATAAATTTAATTATCTTGATAGAGGACAACTAGATAATGCTTCACACCAAATATCTAAGCTCTAGGCCTTTCGGTTTCAGACAAGAAGATTTTCCCTATATATCTCTATGTAATACAGGTGATTCCGGGGTGGGGCCAATTTTGAACCTAGGGGCATAATTTGAACATTCTTTGTAAAGGACTTCTAGAAATTGCTAGACACCAAATATCTAAGCTCTAGACCTTTTGGTTTCAGACAACAAGTTTTTCCCTATATATCTCTATGTAAAACAAATGACCCCAGGGGTGGGACCAATTTTGATCCCAGGGGCATAATTTTAACAATCTTTGTAGAGGACTACTAAACATTGAATATTCGAATCATGTTATAGAATATCGAATATTTTATTAGGTTACCTAGAATAAGTGGATTTATATTACTTATTTTACTTTTTTTTCTAGTTTTTTGACCTACTGGTTTTGGTGTTCTCAGTCATTTACATCTCACCTGTAGCTATAGTTGCCTTGCAATTACATTCTACCAATAAAAGCACTGCATTGATTTTTTTTTCACCTATTTTTTGTGAAAATCTTTTGGAAAAAGAACGTGTTCAGTTGTTTAGAGACAGCTGTGACTTTTTATAAAGCCATATGCTAGACAGAACCCTAAGTTGAAGTAGTTAACTATTAAATAATCTCTAGGCACTGTCAATTTCATTCCATTATAAATTAGACACAACAGCACAATGTTATTCTTCCTTTGTTAATACATGAATGTGCTAATTTAAAACCAGGATAAAATATATTTCAAACAAGGCAATGCGACCAGATTTCTCGTTTATTTTGGTTTAATATAACCAGAAAATGCAGAAACAGATGAGGTGTTTTTTTTGCTTTAAATGTTACATTTGGACTCTCAATATACAGTTAAGAACATCTTGAAATTGACAAATTTACCATTCATGCTCCGCTCCGTTCCGTTCCGTTCTGCTCCGTTCACGTTCCAATCCGCTCTCAAAGTGTTCACTCATTCATAACATTATGATTGCTTTTTTCCGTTCCGTTCAGATTGAGCGCTAATTTTAACGCTCACTCGGAACGCTTTTTTTCGATCAAAATCCGTTCAACGATTTGATTGGCTTAAATTAATTTCGTTTCGTATATATTTTTTTTACTTAACCCTAAATATCAACAAACGATCTAGAAAAATGATTGGATTTTTGCAATCATTATGATTGTTTCGTTCAGAGCGCAAAATTGCGTTCCGCTCATAAAGCGTTCCAACTTCGTTCCAATCACGCTCACGATCCAATCACGTTCCGCTCAGATTGTCAATTTCATGATGTTCTTAACTGTAGTTATCATTGGTAAACAATGGCCTCCTTTTGATTTTGATATGACATGCATCAATGAGTGTGTTTAGTATTCCATAACCACTTGGTAAAAATAGAAATGACTTTCGACCCCCACTCTCCAATCTCATTCCAAATAAAGACATAACAAAGTGTTGTTTTGCAGTGTATTAGATTAACTTTTATGATTGGTAAATCCAAATGTATTTAGTGATCTGCAGTAAGCCCCATGATTGGTAAATCCAAAATGTAATCAGTGATCTGCAGTAAGCCCCATGCTGGCAGCACTATCAGTTATTTGATATTAACTTTTTGAGTATTTAAACCTTCATTTAAAAAGATATTCCATTTCTTTGTATAGATGGTTTTAAAGTCGTCTGCTGCAGATTTATTAGTAAAGGGACAACACGCTTTGACAATTCAAAATGTGTATAATGGAATGGGTTGAAATACTTGCCTTCAGCTTCAAATGTTTCAGTCAAATCATCTTCTGACTCAGAGTCTACACAGTCTCTCCTTCTTCGCTGTCTTTTACATTCACTCCCATCCTGTGAAAAAATATCCAAATATTATTTGTATCATGTCTTATCTAGTTTGGATTAACCCTTTAAACATTGTAGCCCAGTTTGGAGAACTATTGGATATGGTTATGATATGTTACACATCATTTTGTTGATTTGCATGTCACAGGTGTTCCAATACAACAATCTATGTGATGGACAGGCATGTCACAGGCGTTCCAATACAATCTATGTGATGGACAGGCATGTCACAGGTGTTCAAATACAACAATCTATGTGATGGACAGGCATGCCACAGGTGTTCCAATACAAAAATATATGTGACGAACAGGCATGTCACAGGTGTTCCAATACAACAATCTATGTGAGGGACAGGCATGTTACAGGTGCTCCAATACAACAATCTTTGTGATGGACAGGATGTTACATGTGTTCCAATACAACAATATATGTGACAGACAGGTATGTTACATGTGTTCCAATACAACAATCTATGTGACGGACAGGCATGTCACCGGTGTTCCAATACAACAATTTATGTGACGGACAGGCATGTTACATGTGTTCCAATACAACAATCTATGTGACGGACAGGCATGTCACAGGTGTTCCAATACAACAATCTATGTGACGGACAGGCATGTAACATGTGTTCCAATACAACAATCTATGTGACGGACAGGCATGTTACATGTGTTCCAATACAACAATCTATGTGACGGACAGGCATGTCACAGGTGTTCCAATACAACAATCTATGTGACGGACATGCATGTAATATGTGTTCCAATACAACAATCTATGTGATGGACAGTCATGTCACAGGTGCTCCAATACAACAATCTTTGTGATGGACAGGATGTTACATGTGTTCCAATACAACAATATATGTGACAGACAGGTATGTTACATGTGTTCCAATACAACAATCTATGTGACGGACAGGCATGTCACCGGTGTTCCAATACAACAATTTATGTGACGGACAGGCATGTTACATGTGTTCCAATACAACAATCTATGTGACGGACAGGCATGTCACAGGTGTTCCAATACAACAATCTATGTGACGGACAGGCATGTAACATGTGTTCCAATACAACAATCTATGTGACGGACAGGCATGTTACATGTGTTCCAATACAACAATCTATGTGACGGACAGGCATGTCACAGGTGTTCCAATACAACAATCTATGTGACGGACATGCATGTAATATGTGTTCCAATACAACAATCTATGTGATGGACAGTCATGTCACAGGTGTTCCAATACAACAATCTATGTGATGGACAGGCATGTCACAGGTGTTCCAATACAACAATCTATGTAATGGCCAGGCATGTCATGGGTGTTTCAATACAACAATATATGTGACGGACAGGCATGCATAGGTGTTCCAATACAAAAATCTATGTGACGGACAGGCATGTCACAGGTGTTCCAATACAACAATCTATGTGAGGGACAGGCATGTTACAGGTGCTACAATACAACAATCTTTGTGACGGACAGGCATGTCACAGGTGTTCCAATACAACAATCTATGTGACGGACAGGCATGTCACAGGTGTTCCAATACAACAATCTATGTGAGGGACAGGCATGTTACATTTGTTCCAATACAACAATCTATGTGACGGACAGGCATGTCACAGGTGTTCCAATACAAGAATCTATGTGACGGACAGGCATGTCACAGGTGTTCCAATACAAGAATCTATGTGATGGACAGGCATGTGACATGTGTTCCAATACAACAATCTATGTGACGGACAGGCATGTTACAGGTGTTCCAATACAACAATCTATGTGACGGACAGGCATGTCACAGGTGTTCCAATACAACAATCTATGTGATGGAAAGGCTTGTTACAGGTGTTCCAATAAAACAATATATGTGACGGACAGGCATGTTACAGGTGTTCCACTACAACAATATATGTGATGGACAGGCATGTTACAGGTGTTCCAATTCAACAATCTATGTGAATGACAGGCATGCTACATGGCGAGTCTGCATTGTTCACCTCACTTCAATTCATTTTAACAGGAGTAAGTTGATGTTGTTTTAACCCTATTTTGTATAATGACATTTTCTAACGCCTCTGCAGTAAATTATTTCAGTAAATATTGTGGCAAAATGATAATTGCTCATAAAATTCTCCTCTCAACACATTTTTTTTTAACAATAGTCAATAATTATTATTTTAGTTACTGAGAACTTATAATATTAGGAATGGCAACAGTTACCGATATTACTTACCGGTTACTCGCATAATTTTGTAACCCATTACTCGGTTAACCGTTTAGATTAATAGACAATAAATATTCACTTGTTTCTGGGTTTTGTTATTGTTGTTGTTGTTTTAACCAGCATTTCCTGGTCATGTATAAATCAGACCAGAAGGTTGTTATCCCAATGTTTTCATTCATGTCAACCAACTTTTTTAATTTAATTTTTTTAATTTACAGTAGATCTTTATATTTAACGAAGTGACTGTTATTTGATTTATAATATGTTGAATGAAAGAGGTGCATAGCTTTAAATACCAACTCAGGGGTAAATGTACTTGAATTACTAACAAATTAATCGAAAAAACATACGGTTAACCGAGTCACCAATTAATTGCTGACATCCCTAACTTATATTATATATATTAAAAAAATAAATCAAAGTTGTCTGGTGCAGATTTGTTGTAAGTAAAAAAAGAGTTAATAACAGAGGGCAATAACAATATCTCACCTTAAAGAGTTAAGAGACAGAGGGCAATAACAATATCTCACCTTAAAGAGTTTAGAGATAGAGGGCAATAACAATATCTCACCTTAAAGAGTTAATAACAGAGGGCAATAACAATATATCACCATAAAGAGTTTAGAGACAGAGGGCAATAACAATATCTCACCTTAAAGAGTTAATAACAGAGGACAATAACAATATCTCACCTTAAAGAGTTTAGAGACAGAGGACAAAAACAATATCTCACCTTAAAGAGTTTAGAGACAGAGGGCAATAACAATATCTCACCTTAAAGAGTTTAGAGACAGAGGGCAATAACAATATCTCACCTTAAAGAGTTAATAACAGAGGGCAACAACAACTATCTCACCTTAAAGAGTTAATAACAGAGGGCAATAACAATATCTCACATTAAAGAGTTAAGAGATAGAGGGCAATAAAGTAAATAACAGAGGGCAATAACAATATCTCACCTAAAGAAGGGATATTTGTGATCAGGTAAGTAAACAAGAGGGCCATGATGGCCTTCGATCGATCACCTGATTTAATATAATTTGGTAAATGGTCTCCCAAAGGAACACTTGTGCCTAGTTATTTCAACATCAGGCCTATACTTATATATATATATATATATATATACTTTTGACAAGGTTTTTTATGTTTTACCCATTTATACATATAGGGAAAACAAGACCATGTTTTTCAATGGATCAGTATAATTTGAACACTCTTGGTATGGGGTCACCTAAGGCACATCTGTGCCAAATTATTTAAAATTGAGGCAAGTACTTTTTCTAAGTTTTCACTATACACATATAGGGAAAGTAGCTCTGTCCCCTGGCGGCGATGTTTTTCAACGGATCAGAATAATCTTGGTAAAGGATCATCTAAAGAACATTTGTGCAAAACAATTTTCAAATCGGGTCTGTACTTTTGGACAAGAAGTTTTTCCTGTCAGTTGCCATGACAAACTAGAACAAATATTGTGCTTCAGAGTTTCATACACATGACCACTGTATTGACAGCTCTGTATGCTGCATACAAATTTAATTACAATATATTGTGTAAAACCTGTATTAAATTTGACTTTGTATTTTACTGTTTATAAATATTTATGATTTCCATGTAAAATGCGTTTTCCAATACAAGGACAAGTTATCTTCATCAACCTAGATATGTTTTTATTATTAGTACCATAACTCTGCATGATAAGAATATTTAACCTATGAGAGTATGTTGAGAGTAAAAAAGTTACATCCAGATAGATACACACCCCATCAAACAATCAGTTTATCATAATAACACAAACATACTACAACATCAATACACATAACACTCACAAAGTATTCAGTGATTTGTAATGTTAACACATTTCCCATAAGTTAGACATGTAGATTCTATATTCGTTAAGCTGATGTAAAACGGGTGTAACAACAGCATGTTACAAGATGTACTAGCAACAGTTTTTCATACAGACCAAGTTATTGATCATGATTTATACAACAATTCTATCAATACAGCTGTCACCAGAGGCCTAAATAAGGAAGAATTAACTATCTTTCCTCACAGAACTTATTACCCAAACAAACCCTATGTTGTGGAAACTCATAAAATTGTTACAATGAAAGGATTTCTATTGACGACCCACAACAAAGGGTTTTAGGGCCAACAAAGAAGTTGACATAAAATACGCTAGAGCTCTGATGTCACAGTATTCTCTCTTTCCCAAACACTCATGATACATAGAAAATGAGCCAATTGTGGTGACTTGGGGTCTTAGTGAATAGGCAAACAATGGTAAAGCCTCATGAATAACTAGAATTATAACCCTAAAGATTTCACTTAAATAATCAATTACACAATTTTGTTACAGAGGTGCACAAAAGACTTTTTCCTGAGATCTGACTCAAACAATTATGCTCATATGATACTGGTTGTGTATTTGTTCTCACATATAGTACTGGTTGTGTATTTGTTCTCACATATATTACTGGTTGTGTATTTGTTCTCACATATGGTACTGGTTGTGTATTTGTTCTCACATATAGTACTGGTTGTGTATTTGTTCTCACATATGGTACTGGTTGTGTATTTGTTCTCACATATAGTACTGGTTGTGTATTTGTTCTCATATATGGTACTGGTTGTGTATTTGTTCTCACATATGGTACTGGTTTTGATTTGTTCTCACATATCATACTGGTTGTGTATTTGTTCTCACATATGGTATTGGTTGTGTATTTGTTCTCATGTATGGTACTGGTTGTGTATTTGTTCTCACATATAGTACTGGTTGTGTATTTGTTCTCACATATGGTACTGGTTGTGTATTTGTTCTCACATATGGTACTGGTTGTGTATTTGTTCTCACATATAGTACTTGTTGTGTATTTGTTCTCACATATGGTACTGGTTGTGTATTTGTTCTCACATATGGTACTGGTTGTGTATTTGTTCTCACATATAGTACTGGTTGTGTATTTGTTCTCATTTATGGTACTGGTTGTGTATTTGTTCTCACATATAGTACTGGTTGTGTATTTGTTCTTACATATAGTACTGGTTGTGTATTTGTTCTCACATATAATACTGGTTGTGTATTTGTTCTCACATATAGAACTTGTTGTGTATTTGTTCTCACATATGGTACTGGTTGTGTATTTGTTCTCACATATGGTACTGGTTGTGTATTTGTTCTCACATATAGTACTGGTTGTGTATTTGTTCTCACATATAGTACTGGTTGTGTATTTGTTCTCACATTGTACTGGCTGTGTATTTGTTCTTACATATGGTACTGGTTATGTATTTGTTCTGGTTGTATATTTGTTCTCACATATGGTACTGGTTGTGTATTTGTTCTTACATATGGTACTGGCTGTGTATTTGTTCTCACATATATGAGCAGCATTCAGCAATTTGGGGTTCAATTGAATGAATCTCCGTAACAGGAGGTAACATAAGATAAATTGACAAAAAACTTCAATGTATGCAAAGTTGCAATTTATATTCAAAAGTGGTTTGTTCGTCAGAAAAAACATGATTCAAAGAGTTAAAATAAAAAAAAATATTGTTTATAATCGCATGTATGGGCAAATTAGTAATTAGAAGTATGACAATTCCAAAGTCAAATAAGATTCTAAAATTACATAAATACAAGAATTACACGTAATTAAATGTCTCGCTGTCCCCAGCCTAGACTATCAATGCAAGTGTTAAAGACAAAAAGTAAAACAAGAGCACCGCGTACAGCACAGACGCTCGACTGATAGGGAGAAAACAGTAAAAAACAAGCAAATTCAGAGAATCATGGTCCCCCGCCAGGGTCAAGGTCACAACAATTGGTATTGATGGAAAGGGGTTGTCACAAGGAATACACATGTGAAATATGAAAGCAGTACCTATTACGGTTCAGAAGTAAGGGCCATAACTCCGTGAAAAATCATCCAACCGGAACGCAAACACGATATGCGCATCTACACTTGGTGGTGATCCTTCCTATGAAGTTTCATCAAATTCCAAAAAGCGGTTGCAGAGAAATAGCCCGGAAAAATGAATTTAGTCATACATAGCCGGATGGTGGGGTAAAGGGCCATAACTCCGTGAAAAATCATCCAACCGGAACGCAAACACGATATGCGCATCTACACTTGGTGGTGATCCTTCCTATGAAGTTTCATAAAATTCCAAAAAGCGGTTGCAGAGAAATAGCCCGGAAATGAATTTAGTCATACATAGCCTGATGGTGGAGTAAAGGGCCATAACTCCGTGAAAAATAATCCAACCGGAACGCAAACACGATATGCGCATCTACACTTGGTGGTGATCCTTCCTATGAAGTTTCATAAAATTCCAAAAAGCGGTTGCAGAGAAATAGCCCGGAAATGAATTTAGTCATACATAGCCTGATGGTGGGGTAAAGGGCCATAACTCCGTGCAAAATAATCCAACCGGAACGCAAACACGATATGCGCATCTACACTTGGTGGTGATCCTTCCTATGAAGTTTCATCAAATTCCAAAAAGCGGTTGCAGAGAAATAGCCCGGAAATGAATTTAGTCATACATAGGGGTAAAGGGCCATAACTCCGTGAAAAATAATCCAACCGGAACGCAAACACGATATGCGCATCTACACTTGGTGGTGATCCTTCCTATGAAATTTCATCAAATTCGAAAAAGCGGTTGCAGAGAAATAGCCCGGAAACGAAAGTGTGACAGCGTGACTGACGGACTGACGGACGGACTGACGGACTGACGGACTGACGGACGGACTGACTGACGAATGAGAAATAATAGTCCCCCGCTTTCGCTAAAGCGGGGGACAAAAAAAAAGAGCTAAACAAAAAACCTTAACCTGACGACGCCACCAGGGTCATGACAATAGCTCATGTCTTTTTCAAAAGTCGAGCTAATAACAAAACTTTAATGTTGAGCTAAACACAATTGTAAAATTGACAAATGACAAAAAGTCCAAAAGTACACAACATTTATAAAACAAAAAATATGACCTTGAATGATGTTCCATGACCCAACAATACATCTGACAAAGTTTCAGAAAAAATTCCGACAGGGGTTGCTGAGATATAACCAATGTTATGTTTTGAGGTTAAGTTACCTAACCAAGGTCAAGTTCTTCCAAATTAAGACCTTGACATTGAACATTTTGAAATTGAATGATGTCCCATGACCAAACAATACATCTGACAAAGTTTCAGAAAAATTCCAGCAGGGGTTGCTGAGATATAACCAAGGTTAAGTTTTGAGGTTACGTTACCTAACCAAAGTCAAATTCTGCCAAATTATGACCTTGACTTTGAAGGTTTATTGACCTTGAATGATGTCCCATGATCATACAATACATCTGACAAAGTTTAAGAAAAATTCCAGCAGGGGTTGCTGAGATATAACCAAGGTTAGGTTTTGAGGTTAAGTTACCTAACCAAAGTCAAGTGCTGCCAACTAATGACCTTGACCTTTAAACATTTTGACATTGAATGATGTCCCATGACCAAATAATACATCTGACAAAGTTTCAGAAAGATACCAGCAGGGGATGCTGAGATATAACCAATGTTAATTAAGTTTTGAGGTTAAGTTACCTTACCAAAGTCAAGTTCTGCCAAATTATGACCTTGACCTTAAAAATGTTGACATTGAATGATGTCCCATGACCAAACAATACATCTAACAAAGTTTCAAAAATAATTCAGACACGGGTTGCCAAGATATAGTTATTTGTAAAAGTGGCCGTCGCCGGAAAAGTGACTGCTATGTCTCATTCCACTATCGTGGGCGAAACAAAAACGAAACTTTAACATTGACCTAAAGTCAAATGTTTGACGCTGCCGTCGCAAAAAAAGCAACACCTTAGTCTCACTTTCACAACTACGTCACAGTGAAAACAGTTAAGAATCCATATGCACTTAGGTTGAACAAGGGAATTGATTGCAGGACAGGTAATAATGTAAACTTGGAATAGGCAAATAGACTGGACTGTATTCTCACATTTCCCTCACTCTCCTTTACCCATTCACATAAAGACTGTAGTCTCACGATTCCCTCACTCTCCTTTACCCATTCACATAAAGACTGTATTCTCATGTTTCCCTCAATCCCCTTCACCCATTCATATAAAGACTGTATTCTCATGTTTCTCTCACTCTCCTTCACCCATTCATATAAAGCCTGTATTCTCATGTTTCTCTCACTCTCCTTCACCCATTCACATAAAGACTGTATTCTCACGATTCCCTCACTCTCCTTCACCCATTCACATAAAGACTGTATTCTCATGTTTCTCTCACTCTCCTTCACCCATTCATATAAAGACTGTATTCTCACGATTCCCTCACTCTCCTTCACCCATTCACATAAAGACTATTCTCATGTTTCCCTCACTCTCCTTCACCCATTCATATAAAGACTGTATTCTCATGTTTCTCTCACTCTCCTTCACCCATTCACATAAAGACTGTATTCTCATGTTTCTCTCACTCTCCTTCACCCATTCACATAAAGACTGTATTCTCATGTTTCTCTCACTCTCCTTTACTCATTCACATAAAGACTGTATTCTCACATTTCTCTCACTCTCCTTCACCCATTCACATAAAGGGTAAATTTCAATTTCAAAATGTTGGACAATCAAGAAGACACCGTTTCACAGAAGAAAAATTGTTAAGTTTTGTAGTCCCCCCTTTCTGATTATGCAGAAATGAAATTTCTAAGTTGAATTCAATTCTTTGAACAAATCTTGAAGAGGTCACCGTCAACTCTTGTAAAGTTTGACTGCAATGAACCCCGTGGTTAAGAGAAAATGTTTTAAAGAAATAGTTGACACAGATGATCACTATAGATTACCTTTTTCTGCTGAGGAGTCCGGCAAATAGAAGAAACCACTCAAAACATTTATTTCAATCCTCTACCATACATGTAACTTCCATATAATATCTTTCCTGGAATCTTTTCAAACCAGACAATACTTGGAATATCACATAATGTAAACAATTAAGTCACCACTTTCATTCAACAATGATCAAACTTAACTTTCCAATAGCCTCAAAAGTCACAACTTCAAAAATATTTACAAATCTAAGCCCCAGCTTAAAATAACAATGCTAAGCTTTCTTAAACCCTTTCCAACATGAAGATGCATTTTAACACATTTACTACAGCGGACTACTTTTGAAAATATTGTAGCAAAAGGAGAAATTGGTCACAATGAGCAATTTCTCCACTTCTCATAATGTTTCTTACCTTATCTTTTAAAATAATAAACATTTATTTCATTTCTTGTACATATTTGAGCCTATGAGTTATGAGTTTTCAAAGAAGCAGGTGCAAATTTGTCGTATTTGGGAAAGGGTTGATGAGTGCTGACGATCGATGGTTAGTGGACAGAAAACCTCAAATTGAGCACTATGAAGGGTGACAAAAAAGCTATTATTTCTTTATTATATGCTGCAGAAACTTTAATCAAATAATGTTTGATATAATACCAATGTGCTTACAGAACTTCACAATTATGTATTA
Organism: Serripes groenlandicus; assembly: GCA_031761405.1. Classification (NCBI taxonomy): domain Eukaryota; kingdom Metazoa; phylum Mollusca; class Bivalvia; order Cardiida; family Cardiidae; genus Serripes; species Serripes groenlandicus. The sequence continues at coordinate 327,446 of JASEVX010000001.1, read as the reverse complement.
TTCTTGATACTGGAAATCCATTAAATTGCTAACAGGTAAACTGCGATGTCCATTAGAATGCGATCACAACTTGGCTCCAGTTGCAATCTTGTAAGACCAGCCAATTTTCCTTTCTAATCTGAAAATTGTAGCCCCAAAATACAATTTGGGGTATTTTTAACATCATAAAACTTACAACTGATAATGCAGTAAAACAGGGTATTTTGTTGCAAATTAGAAAAATAATGTACAAATTTTATATTAAAAATCCACATACAAGTAAGTATCAAGAGTGCCATGATGGCCCTAGATCGCTCACCTGAATTATGCAATGTAATGCAATGTAAAACACAACAAGATAATTATTCTAACAAAGATTCCAAATGCAACCTCCAGAGTGTTAACAAGATTTTCCTTCATTTCACTTAGTGATCTACCTGATTTGACCCATATTCCAACATGGACTAGATAATCAAGACAATCATTTTGACAAAGTTTCAACTTGCTCAAAGTAACAAGATTGTCAAGATGGCCCTAAATCAATCACCTGAATGATAGTAAATTAGAAGCAAATATTTAACTGCAAATATCTGTGAAAATTTGATCAACAGTTCAAATGAAACTGCAAGGAGCGGACACTCAGTTAAAGAAATAGTTCATCAGTAAAAGCCATTTGTATCTTGAAATCTAACAAGAACTTTAATAAGAATGGAATTATAAATTTTTGTCATTTTGCACCTTTCCTGATGCCGCTTTGCTGCCCTGTTTGTCAACGACATCAATATGGCTTGAACAGTTTATGTAGTCACCCAAAGAACATTTCTGCCAAATTATCTTTGAATCTGACAAATGGATTATGGAGATGGAGGTTTTTAAAGTTTGGGTATTTTTCTCAATTTGTGATACCGCAGCAACAAAAGTTCTACACAGAATGCAAGTCTTTGAACAATTTTGAAAGAGGACCATCAAAGGAACATTCCTGTGAAGTAACGTTGAAATTGGTCGAGTGGAATGGTAGGAGTTGTCATTTGTAGCTAAAAGTTCAATTTACCCCTTTTGTGATGAAGCGAGGTTGCTATGATTTTGTAACCAATCAAGACGGCTTGAGCAAATTAAGTAGAGGATCACTGAAGTAGGATTCCTATTCAATTTCCTTAATATCAGACAAGAACTTAAAACAAGAGGCCCAAGAGGGCCAGTATCGCTCCACGGCCATAAGGCAAAAATCAAATCTCCAAACAGCCCTGCGCCCTGGTGGCCATGTTTTTTACCAACCACCATGGCTTAAAGGAATCTTGTAGAGTGTCACTCAAGGAATGTTTCTGCAAAATTATTTGAAAATCAGCCTGACACTTTAGGAGGAGAGGATATTTTAAATTTTCACTATAGCCATATAAGGCAAAATAGCCCAACCCCCTGGTGGCCATATTTTTCAACCAACGAATATGGCTTGAAGGAATCTGATAGAGAGAGGATTTTCACTATAGCCATAAGGCAAAATAGCCCAACCCCCTGGCGGCCATATTTTTCAACCAACGAATATGGCTTGAAGGAATCTGATAGAGTCAGCCTAGGAACATTTCTACACCCTCTGGCGGCCATGTTTTTTTACCAATCAACATGGCTTGAAGAAATCTGATAGAGGGTCACCCAAGGAACATTTCTACAAAATTATTTGAAAATCTGCTCAACACTTTCTGAGAAGAAGATTTTTTAAGTTTTCACTATGGTCATATAAGGCAAAATAGCCCTGCCCTCTGGCGGCCATGTTTTTTGACCAATCAACATGGCTTGAAGGAATCTGATAGAGGGTCACCCAATGAACATTTCTACAAAATTATTTGAAAATCGGCTGAACACTTTCAGAAAAGAAGTTTTTTTAAGTTTTCACTATAGCTATATAAGGCAAAATAGCCGCGCCCCCCCTGGTGGCCATGTTTTTCAACCAATCAACATTTCTTGAAGGAATCTAATAAAGGGTCACCCAAGGAACATTTCTACAAAATAATTTGAAAATTGGCCTGACACTTTCGGAGGAGAAGAATTTTTAATTTTTCACTTTAGCTATATAAGGCAAAATAGCCCCGCCCCCTCGCGGCCATGTTTTTCAACCAATCAACATTTCTTGAAGGAATCTAATAAAGGGTCACCCAAGAAACATTTCTACAATTTTTTTTGAAAATCGGCCCTACACTTTCGGAGAACAAGATTTTTTAAGTTTTTGCTATTTTTTTCTTTTGGTTGCCATGGAAACTAGAATTATAGATGGATAAAAGAAAACTGAAGGAATTTAAGAGAGGACATTGAGAGAATGCTTCCTATGAAGTTTCAACCAAATTGGCCAAGTGGTTAGGGAGAAGAAGTTGTTTAAAGGAAAAGGTTAACACACGCACACACGCACGCACGCACGACGGACAATACGCAATGACATAAGCTCGACTGGCTTTGAGCCAGTGGAGCTAATAATGGAAATTTCAAATTTTGTCATTTTGCCCCTTTTCTAATGCCTCCTGAATGCCATGGTTTTCAACCAAACAGTATGCCTTGTAGAGGCTCACCCAAGGAGCATTTCTACCAAACTATATTGCAATCTGACATGCAGATTGAGAGGAGAAGATTTTAAAAGTTTGGACATTTTGCCCCCTTTCTGATGCCGCAGCAACCCTGGTGGCCATCTTTTTCAACGGATCGGACATATTTGAACAATCTTGGTAGAGGGTGCTTTAAGGAACATTTGTGCAAAATAATTTTCAAATCGGGCTAATACATTTGGACAAGATTTTTAAAGTTTTAAAAATGCACATATTAGGAAAACAAGCTCCGCCCCCCCCCCCCCCCCTGGTGGCCATGTTTTTCAACGGATTGGACATATTTGAACAATCTTGGTAAAGGGTGCCCAAAGGAACATTTGTGCAAAATAATTTTCAAATCGGGCCAGTACTTTTGGACAAGAAGATTTTTAAAGTTTTAACAATGCACATATAAGGAAAACAAGCTCTGCCCCCTGGTGGCCATGTTTTTCAACGGATTGGAAATATTTGAACAATCTTGGTAAAGGGTGCCCCAATGAACATTCCTGCAAAATAATTTTCAAATCGGGCCAGTACCTTTGGACAAGAAGATTTTTAAAGTTTTAACAATGCACATATAAGGAAAACATTAAGCTCCGCCCCCTGATGGGAAATATTTGAACAATCTTGGTAAAGGGTGCCCCAAGGAACATTTGTGCAAAATAATTTTCAAATCAGGCCAGTACTTTTGGACAAGAAGATTGTTAAAGTTTTAACAATGCACATATAAGGAAAACAAGCTCCGTCCCCTGGCGGCCATGTTTTTCAACAGATTAGAAATATTTGAACATTCTTGGTAAAGGGTGCCCCAATGAACATTCGTGCAAAACAATTTTCAAATCGGGCCAGTTCTTTTGGACAAGAAGATTTTTAAAGATTTAACAATGCACATATAAGGAAAATAAGCTCCGCCCCCTGGCGGCCATGTTCTTCAACAGATCCAAAATATTTGAACAATCTTGGTACAGGGTAACCCAAGGAACATTTGTGCAAAACAATTTTTTAATCAGGCCAGTACTTTTGGACAAGAAAATATTTTAAGATTTGGCAATTTTCCCCTTTTTTGATGGCGCAGCAACCAAAGTTCTCGATGGAATTTAAATCTTTGAACAATTTTGAAAGAGGTTCAACAAAGGAACATTCCTGTAAAGTTTGGTTGAAATTGGTCATGTGGTCAAGGAGGAGATCATCTAAATGCAAAATGATCAAAATAGATCACCTTGAGCCTTTGGTGATCTAAAAATAAGGCCTCCGGAGTTTGAACAATATTTTCCTTTATTGACCTAGTTACTGACCCATATTCAAACTTGACCTAGATATAATTCAGACAAACATTCTGACTAAATTTCAAGCTGCTGAAGCCAAGAATGCGGCTTCCAGAGTGCTAACAAGATTTTCCATCACTTTGGCCTAGTGACCTACTTTTTGACCGTGAATAAACTATATTCAATTTTGGCCTAGATATCATTAAGATAAACATCCGGACTAAACTTGAAGTTGCCGAAGCAAAACCTGCGACAACATTTCCTTACAATTTGTCCTAGTGACCTACTTTCTGAACCAATACAACACAAATTCGAACTTGACCTAGATATCATTAAGACATAGTTTTTGACCCGACATGACCCATGTTCAAACTTGACTTACATATCATCAAGACAAACATCCTGATCCTCAAGTTGAAAATGTGGTCTCTAGAGTGTTAACAAGATTTCCCTTCAATTTGACCTAGTGACCTAGTTTTTGACCTCATATGGTCCAGTTTCGAACATTTCAAAATTTGATGGAGATGAATGTTCTGATAAACTTTCATGAGTGTTCACAAGGGCAATTGTTGATGACACAGGACAGCCGTATTTCGAACGGACGCGTACAAAATGTTATCACATTTGTGCACAGGTGAGCTAAAAATGAATCTAGTCCAAACTCAAACCAAAAAGTTGCCAAGTTATAAATGTTTGTCTTTCATGTGATTGACCCTATATGAGATTAGACAGGAAAATAGAACAGAGGGGTTTGACACTGGTTTTGAAACAATAGGTCCATATAGTATTGCTCACCTGAATATTTGAGCAATCATGGGAAAATGTTCTTAAGATAAGTGAATTTGCAAAGAATTCCACATCTGAAGTTTTCTATGGTGAAGAATGCTCCACACTAAATGATCTGGATTACTTAATTTGTACTGAAATGGAGTTAAATGAGTTTTCTCTGGTTTCCTGTACTGGACCTAAGGGCTCCTCCTTGCATTTATATGTTAGGTTGGTTTTGCACTGGAATTTGGTTCAGATCTTTTTACCCATTGTCAAGGAATTTATGCAACATTGAATCTCTTGTGCACAAGTATGCTAGACCAATATCTAGCACTATATCCCAGGTACTTACTGGCCAAATATCATCACTCTGGGCCTCCTGTTTATTCAAAAGACGTTGTTTAAATATTTTTATATATTTGACCACTGTGGCCTTTAAAGTAGGGCCTCCTGGTTATTCAGAAGAACTTGTTTAAAGGTTTCCATATATTTGACCCTTGTGACCTTTAAAGTAGGTCAAGGTCATTTATTGGAGGAAACTATATAGTTTTTCATGTCAGGTATCTTCTGGCAAAATATCACTCTGGGCCTCCTGGTTATTTAGAAGAAGTTGTTTAAAGGTTTTCATATACTTGACCCTTGTGACCTTGAAAGTAAGTCAAGGTCATTTATTGGAGGAAACTATATAGCATTTCATGCAAGGTATCTACTGGCAAAATATCATCACTCTGGGACTCCTGGTTATTCAGAACAAGTTGTTTAAATGTTTCCATATATTTGAACCTTGTTACCTTGAGAGAAGGTCAATGTAATATATTTAAGGAAACTTTATAACACTCTATCTCAGGTACCTCCTGGCCAATTATCATGACCCTAGGACCTCCAGTCTTTAAGAAGAAGTCATTCAAAGAAACAAGAGGGCCAAGGTGGCCAAGTGTTTACCTTAACGAGTCTTTGTAAAACAAATGATCCACAGAGTGAGGCCATTTTTGACACCAGGGCTATAATTTGACCAATCTTGGTAGAGGTCCACAAGATGAAGTTAGATTTCAAATATCAACTTTTAGACAAGATGATTTAAAGTTTTTTACCATACAAGTAAAATATGTAAAATAAGTGACCCGGGATGTGGCCATTTTTTACCCCAGAGCTATAATTTGAGCAATATTGGTAGAGGTCAACTAGATAAAGCTACATACCAAATATCAAAAGCCTGGACATTCTCCCTTCAGACAAGATGATTTTTAAAGTTTCTCTCTATACGAGTCCTCGTAAAACATGTGACCCCAGGGGTGGAGCCATTTTTGACCCCAGGGCTATAATTTGAACAGGTTTTGTAGATATCCAATAGATGAAACTCTATACCAAATATCAAAGGCCAAGGCCTTCTACTTTTAGAAAAGAAGTTTTTTAAAAAAAAATCCCTATTTGAGCCTATGTAAAACAAGTGACCAACGGGGAGGGGTCATTTTTGACCCCAGGGCTATAATTTGAACAAGATTTGTAGATATCCAATAGATTGAAGCTACATACCAAATATAAAAGGCCAAGGCCTTCTACTTTTAGACAAGAAGATATTTAAAGTTTTTTCCCAATATGAGTCTATGTAAAACAAGTGACCCCGGGGAGGGGACATTTTGACCCAAGGGCTATAATTTGAACAATCTTGGTAGAGGTCCACTAGATGATGCTACATACTAAATATAAAAGGCATGGGCCTTCTACTTTCAGACAAGAAGTTTTTTTAAGTTTTGGTTAATTTCCCCTTTTTTGTTGTTGTGGCAACCAGAGTTCTACATGGAATTTTAATCTTTGAACAATTTTGAAAGAGGGCCACCAAAGGAACATTCCTGTGATGTTTGGTTGAAATTGGTCCTTTGGTTAAAGAGGAGATGATGTTTAAAGCTAAAATTTAACGACAGATGACGGATGCAGATGACGAACAACAGACAGAGAGTGATCAGAATAGCTCACCTCGAGCCTTTTAGTAATCTAAAAAGTTGACGGACTGAGATGGACAGACCTACGATGGCAACAGACAACACACCATAACATAGCTAATAATATTATCTTGTTAAACAAGAGGGCCATGATGGCCCTGGATCGCTCACCTGGATTTTTTATTTTTCAATTTAACTATAGTTTCCAACCAATCAACTTGGCTTGAAGGAATCTGATAGAGGGTCACTTAAGGAACATTTCTACAAAATTATTTGAAAATCAGCCTGACACTTTTGGAGAAGAAGATTTTTTAAGTTTTCACTATAGCCATAAAAGGCAAAATAGCCCTGTCCACTGGCGGCCATGTTTTTTGTCTAATCAACATGGCTTGAAGGAATCTGAAAGTGGGTCACTTAAGGAACATTTCTACGAAATTATTTGAAAATCGGCCTGACACTTTCGGAGGAGAAGATTTTTTTAAGTTTTCACTATAGCCATATAAGGCAAAATAGCCCCGCCCCCCCTGGCGGCCATGTTTTTTGACCAATCAACATGGCTTGAAGGAATCTGAAAGTGAGTCACTTAAGGAACATTTCTACAAAATTATTTGAAAATCGGCCTGACACTTTTGGAGAAGAAGATTTTTTAAGTTTTCACTATAGCCATATAAGGCAAAATAGCCCCGCCCCCCCTGGCGGCCATGTTTTTCGACAATCAACATGGCTTGAAGGAATCTGATAGACGGTCATCCAAGGATCATTACTACAAAATTATTTGAAAATCGACCTGACACTTTCGGAGAAGATTTTTTAAGTTTTCACTATAGCCATATAAGGCAAAATAGCCCCCGCCCCTCTGGCGGCCATGTTTTTTGCCCAATCAACATGGCTTGAAGGAATCTGATAGAGGGTCATCCAAAGGAACATTCCTACAAAATTATTTGAATATCTGCCGGAGAAGAAGAATTTTATAAATACAGAAGGAACAAATAAGACCTCGCTTTTAATTTATATAATAGTCGTCATTCTATTATACACTTAATAGTTAAATGATGTATTCAGACTCAGTAATCAGGTTTGTCAGATGCTTGCTTTTTTTATGGAGTGAATGCAGAGCAAGGATAATGATCTGATGGATTCTCGCTGTATCCATGATAGAATGCGAGATTTCGCACTAATTCAGATCTCTATATTCATATGTTTCTGTTATTGAATAGGGTTGAAAAGATTGTGGCAAAAGGAGAAATTCTAATTTAAAACATATTTTCCTCTTGTCACAAGTTTTTCAAAACTCAATTGCTACAAAGGCGTCACAAAGTATCTGTTAGTGGGAAAGGCTGTCCTGTATATTTCCATTGACATTTGTAAAAATCTCTGAAATATTTAAATCTCTGCCTTGAAGCTATCTTTAATTTTAAATATTTAATACTCAGAAACAACACTTGAACAAACTTTAGCCCTCAGATGTCATTTTTAATCATTTTTTTGTTTAGAGAAAAATTTATCTTTTGCTACAGCCAATGCATATCATTTACATTTAATGCAGGCTCTACTTATTATATGTGTACTCCATCAACATATGATTAACATTTAATGCAGGCTCTATTCATTATATGTGTATAGTAGGTTCTACGAATACCGTGTTATCACGAATACCAAGGTAAACACAAAACCGGTGTTTTCTATGTTGCGCGCGCACAACCGGATGCCGTATGATTCCATCAGGAAATCCCGTTATCACGACTTTCAAATGCTACAATTTCTTTTTTCAAACAGTCAATATTCTCAGAAATTATGACACATCATGATTGTTACCCATAATAAAAAGAAAATCCATGCCCTGACCCCTCACCAACAAAATCGTCATTTTTTTAGTAGAAAACCTGTTGTTGATTTTTTTCTTTCACATTTGAACATGTTGTGTATTAACTGCTTATGACATCATAGGAATTTTAAGTCACATGATTACATTCCGTGAAGTTTTCTCGACTATAGAAAACATTGAAGAAATTAAGGACCAAAATTCTAAAAAATATATATTATTTTTTTGCCTGTATGTTTGTGGTGGTTAAAATAATAAAATATATGCTATTTTTAAATTTCTCAATCATATACTGTGTTACAAAAATTAAGGATGTTATTATAAGGACTAAAAAAATAACAAAGAAATGGGTCATTTTTGGAAAATATGATTAAATTGTGCCAATAAGAAAATTTAACAAATTGATTCTGAAAATATCGTGTAAATACATTCATAGTTTGGAACAGTCAATAAATTAACATTTAAATTTAATATCATTGTTCTAGTGACAAATGTTTTATAGGATAATCATTTTCACATAAAATCTCACAATCTTTTAAAAAGTTGATACAACAGGACCACTATACTTATGCTTTTTGTAATTACACCGGTGAGTGATTGCCTCCCTTGAATGTCAATTTCAAAGTGGGAGCGGATGGACAAAATTTTTGGAACTTTGCACAGAAGTGAATGATTATTTTGTGTAAGTTAATTAACAAGGACATATAAAGGAACAAGTGACACTGGATATAATTTACAGTTAAGATGGCTTTATTATTTTTTTTTAAAAAAAAACGTAAGTACACCGATAATAGGGAGTCCCATCCTACTACATCAACAGGTATAAATGTAGTAGCCATGGTTCCCTTCTATATTATGGCCGGTCAATTTTGTACCATAAAATGGCCGTCAAGTTAACTAATTGCATTGATGGAAATTCAGAGATTTTGTAATAAATTGATAATGAAGAGACAAGGGAAAATAAGTGTAGGTGTTAACCAATTTGATTAATTAACCCTTTCCCTCATATAGCCGCTTTCTGACGCCTCTGCAGCAGACAGCTTTTAGGAAACATATAGTGACAAAAAAAGAAATTGCTCAAATCGAGTAATTTCTCCTTTTGCCACAATGTTTTCCACTTTTACTCATAGGTTATCCATTTAATTATAGAGATTTTCTATTTGTTGAAAAAAAAGGTTCAAAGTCATCTGCTGCAGAATTGTCGTATGAGGTTAAATGACTCTGGACAAACATGCTGGTGCCTCAAACGGATCAAAGTACAACAAATACACTTCCTGGAGTACGGACAATTTAGATCCACATTGATATGATTTCTACAGAGGAATGCCATAAATTGGTTTTTATTTTTTAAGGCATAAGCACATTTGCTTATCTTGAGCAAATTCACTTTTGGCCAAAATGTTTTTAAAAGTCATCTGCTGGAGATGTGTCAGAAAGTGTTTACAAGTGGGAAAGAATTAAATAATTTTACTGCAGAAGAAATTCACTTTACAACTTAAATTGTGTACAAAAGTCTTGTTACACCTCTGCAGATGCTGAACATATTATTAAATATAAAACACAGTTAAATGCTACATCCTTTAGGTGGTTTAGGTCTGTCTTCAGGCTTCCCAAAGTCTTCAGGTTCAATACCTTCTTTTTCATAATATCTAGCCCAGAGCATGGGTAACATGTATGTACCCATTAATTTACAATCTGTTCCTGTTACATTAAACTCAGCACCAAACTTGGATCTTGGAATTGTCACATGTTCTGATGGTTTGTGGGCATTTTCAACAAAACAGAAGCGTTCAACGACAATTTGTATCAATCTAAAGTGCTCCAGTTCATCATAAAACCTTGTGCCTAAAGAATTGATCTTGTTCCAGAAAGTCTTGTTAAAATGTTCAAACAGAATGTAGTCAGCCTTGCTCCAGTTTCTGTGTATTTCATACAGGTGACCTTGCATTCCCATAGACCTGTATGTGTAACTTCTAACATTGGATTTATGGTACAGAATATCCTTGAATCCCCAGCACATTTTCTTCTTGAGAAGAATAAGAGACTCTTGGAAATAATCTGCTATCATCACCAAAGTAAATTCATTATCTAGAGTTTTCACATAACCTTGCACTAGTTCCCTGTTTTCACTGACATCCTCCCTCCCAATGGGAAACCCCACAGGCATACCCAAACAGTGAGACATGATATTTTTAGTAATGGAAAATCCGTCTGGAATACACCATCTTGCAATGTTGTTCTCATGGCTCATGTAGACAGTTTCATAATATTTCATGTTTTCCATGTAGACTGTAATATTTCTATCAGGAATTTTTACAATCCTGCCCAAATCAAAATAATTGTATGTGGATTTGAACTGGCTCCATGGATTCCTCAGAATGGTGATGAAGACAGTGTTAGAGGGCATCACATCTCTCAATATGCTCCCATTGTATATACTGTGTTCCATCAAAATATTGTAATCAAACTGACTAGGTCTTATATCCTCAACTTTTATAGGAAATGGCCAGCCAAAATATAAATTCCTTTTTATTGGTAGAGCAAAGTTTAAGTTTCTCACGTATCCAAATCTTCGTATGATGGTTCCCATGGTTTCTGTGGCACATTTCATACATTTTACAAACACAAAATTGGACTTTTCTCCATCACACTTATTGTTCATATCAATACCTTCATATGATTTCAGAGAATGTCCTTCGCTTGAAGATGTATGAACTGAGTAAATGCCAAGTTGTATCTGTCCATTCAACACTAATGACAGTGAGAAATAAATCAAACAGAATATCCCGACCAACACACATGTTGACTTTTTCAGTAGCCTTCGACGCATAGTTGAAATATTGTTACAACTAATTCTTACAAATCCACTGGATAGTAACACTTTTTATCCCATTATCAGTACTACAACTACCGTTAATTCTTGGATTTTTTTTGTGCAATGAAGAAATTATTCTGAACTTAATTGTTTGTCAGTCAAAATAATCTGCTTATCTTTTTGTGCATGTCACAAAGAACAAATGTATCACAGGTGGTCATATCACAAAAGAAAAGAAGAAAAACCAATGAGCTACATACTCCAGCCGTTAGATTGTGTCAGTTATATATATATCAACAACTATGAACATGATCCATATAGCAATTACCAGAATCTTGTTTTAGCCCCTTCCCTGAAACAGACAACTTTTGAGGTCTCTGTAGCAAACTTTTTAAAACATATTTGAATCAAAGCGCCAATGGCACTGTAGTGGCGATCGTATTCATATATTGCAACAACTACAAAGCGTTTATAATATTTATAAAAACCTTTCAGAATTTCCAGATTTGATAAAATTCCAGCTTCCCGTTTTTAGGTCGGTATAGCTAGATACCGAAAACAACTTTTAATATGACTCATAAAGGTCTCACCGGGTGTTCTACACACCGGCTATTGTTTGTTGATAGAGTTGGAACATTGTGAGAATATGTATGAGTTGAAAACATTGTGATAAAATGTGAAATTTCTCATTTTATCACAATGTAAGATATAGCATTTGTATGACTTGAAAACATTGTGAGAAAATGTGAAATTTCTCATTTTATCACAATGTAAGATATAGCATTTGTATGAGTAGAAAACATTGTGAGAAAATGAGAAATTTCTCATTTTATCATAATGTAAGATAGAACAGTTGTAAGAGTTGAAAACATTGTGAGAAAATGATGATAGAATAGTGAAGAGTTGAAAACATTGTGAGAAAATGATGACAGAATAGTGAAGAGTTGAAAACAGTGTGAGAAAATGATGATATAATAGTGAAGAGTTGAAAACATTGTGAGAAGAACAGTTGTAAGAGTTGAAAACATTGTGAGAAAATGATGATAGAATAGTGAAGAGTTGAAAACATTGTGAGAAAATAATGATAGAATAGTGAAGAGTTGAAAACATTGTGAGAAAATGATCGCTGATAGAACACTGTAAGAGTTGAAAACGTTGTGAGAAAATGTCATTTTCGTAGGACAATATCTTTTCTAAAAAAATGTTAATCAATCATTTGTTCCTAATTCAAAAATTATGAAGACATACAACTATAAAAAGTTGTTTTCGTAACAACCAAAATATGGTAATATGGGATTAAAAGTCGTAAGCAAAGTTGTTTTCGCGGCAGCCGAGTTGTTTTCGTGAGCCGATTTTATTTATTTATTTGCGTTTTAGCCTACGCCACTCACTAATTTTTCTATTTCGCGTAATTAGTACAAAAAAAAACTATTACATACTTTTAAAATTCATCGTTATATGTTTGTGCACATGCTTTTAAGTAAATAATTAGAAAACTTATGAATACATGTGATTTATTGTCAAATAAAACGTTGTTTTTGTGACAGTCATGTTGTTTTCGTGAGCCGACTTTATTTATTTATTTGCGTTTTAGCCTATGCCACTCTATAATGTTGCAATGTTATTGAAAACGGGACCAGGTACGAAATAAGCACTTTTTACGGACCATAATTGTTAAACTCGTAGGTATTTTCAGAAATTACAAAAGAAGTTAATTGGCCGTTTTATTTTGGCGAGGTGCTTTCAGAGTACAACCAATTCCTGTAAACACGGTAATATTTTACCCTCAGGCCGAATCAGGTTAAAGGTCAAAAGGTTACGGTTGACTACAGTAAAAATAGAACGAGGCACAGCTCTGCATACCGTACCCAAGACGCGCGATGATATTTATTATCTGCCCAAACATGAAGAAAGCTAATATGTAAATAGTTTAACTCTATTTAGATATTTTCTCGGTAAATCTCAAATATTAGTACCAATCCGGTATCAAAGTAGCACTAACATTATCATTATTAATCGTGTGCCTGCATCATTGATGGAACTATATATATATATATGGCGGTTTAACGGAAGTGAGTAAATTGCCTTTGCAGAAATATCCAACCGACTGTTCAAAACCGACTATATAAGGTTTTTTTCGTTGTTGTTGTTTTGGTAGCACTGTGGCGATTGTCAACCAATCGCCACAAAAAGGAGAAATTACTCAAAACAAACAAGTTTAATTTTGGCCCAAATTTTTTGTTTACTCTTTATCAAAATTATAGAGAAAAAACATTGTTTTAAGTTCCATTAACTAAGGTGAATTATACAGGACATTGTCTTAAGTTCCATTAACTAAGGTGAATTATACAGGACATTGTCTTAAGTTCCATTAACTAAGATGAATTATACAGGACATTGTCTTAAGTTCCATTAACTAAGGTGAATTATACAGGTAATTGTATTAAATTCCATTAACTAAGGTGAATTATACAGGACATTGTCTTAAGTTCCATTAACTAAGGTGAATTCTACAGGACTATCATAGTTCTCTTCTTGGATTAACAGTTTCACTGATACAGAAAGTAAAACTGCTACCGGTATATATGTCAAATTGAAAATATACAAAACGAAACTCCACACCTTGGTGGCCATGTCAAAGTCCCATACTACACTTCTGCCCAGACTGATCTCGCTCGACGCTGTTTGCTTAGTGTAGATGTCATGCCTTCTGAGTTGGTCTTTACTGTTTCCAAAATGCCAGTTTTCATGACTACCAAAATGCCCATTTTATAAATGACATTTGAGACAAAGAGTGAAAGCAAAGTAATTCATGGCCAAATTTGCTGTCAGGCTTGTATATTTCATAACTATATATGGAAAATTGCTTGATAAAATCTGCCAAAACATTGATGAGTTTCCACTCCCCCACATTAATTTGGAGTAGTTTTCGATGGCACATGTTCATGATATCTTTCGCTTGCTGTATCCTATATACCATCTGCAGCAGACGACTTTTGAAAACATTGTGGCAAATGGATAAATTGCTCATAATAATTTCTACTCTATACTAAAATTAAAATGCCATCAGTAGTTGATTTCTGCTTTTTCCTCTTGTTTTCAAAGTCGTCTGCTGTAGTTTTGCTGTATGTGGGAAAGGGTAAATGGCAAGTCCCTCATGACATCGGCTATATACCAGTCAACTATGGCAAGTCCCTGATGACTTCCAGCTATATACCAGTCAACTATGGCAAGTCCCTGATGACTTCCAGCATAACCAGTCAACTATGGCAAGTCCCTGATGACTTCCAGCTATATACCAGTCAACTATGGCAAGTCCCTGATGACTTCCAGCATAACCAGTCAACTATGGCAAGTCCCTGATGACTTCCAGCATAACCAGTCAACTATGGCAAGTCCCTGATGACTTCCAGCTATATACCAGTCAACTATGGCAAGTCCCTGATGACTTCCAGCTATATACCAGTCAACTATGGCAAGTCCCTGATGACTTCCAGCATAACCAGTCAACTATGGCAAGTCCCTGATGACTTCCAGCTATATACCAGTCAACTATGGCAAGTCCCTGATGACTTCCAGCTATATATCAGTCAACTATGGCAAGTCCCTGATAACTTCCAGCTATATACCAGTCAACTATGGCAAGTCCCTGATGACTTCCAGCATAACCAGTCAACTATGGCAAGTCCCTGATGACTTCCAGTTATATACCAGTCAACTATGGCAAGTCCCTGATGACTTCCAGCTATATACCAGTCAACTATGGCAAGTCCCTGATGACTTACAGCATAACCAGTCAACTATGGCAAGTCCCTGATGACTTCCAGCTATATACCAGTCAACTATGGCAAGTCCCTGATGACTTCCAGCTATATATCAGTCAACTATGGCAAGTCTCTGATGACTTCCAGCTATATACCAGTCAACTATGGCAAATCCCTGATGACTTCCAGCATAACCAGTCAACTATGGCAAGTCCCTGATGACTTCCAGCTATATACCAGTCAACTATGGCAAGTCCCTGATGACTTCCAGCTATATACCAGTCAACTATGGCAAGTCCCTGATGACTTCCAGCTATATACCAGTCAACTATGGCAAGTCCCTGATGACTTCCAGCTATAAACCAGTCAACTATGGCAAGTCCCTGATGACTTCCAGCTATATACCAGTCAACTATGGCAAGTCCCTGATGACTTCCAGCTATATGCAAGTCAACTATGGCAAGTCCCTGATGACTTCCAGCTATATTCAAGTCAACTATGGCAAGTCTCTGATGACTTCCAGCTATATACTAGTCAACTATGGCAAGTCCCTGATGACTTCCAGCTATATACTAGTAAACTATGGCAAGTCCCTGATGACTGCCAGCTATATACTAGTCAACTATGGCAAGTCCCTGATGATTTACAGCTATATACTAGTCAACTATGGCAAGTCCCTGATGACTTCCAGCTATATACTAGTGTACTATGGCAAGTCCTTGATGACTTCCAGCTAAATACCAGTCAGCTATGGTAAGTCCCTGATGACTTACAGCTATATACTAGTCAACTATGGCAAGTCCCTGATCACTGCCAGCTATATACTAGTCAACTATGGTAAGTCCCTGATGACTGCCAGCTATATACTAGTCAACTATGATAAGTCCCTGATCACTGCCAGCTATATACTAGTCAACTATGGTAAGTCCCTGATGACTGCCAGCTATATACTAGTCAACTATGGTAAGTCCCTGATCACTGCCAGCTATATACTAGTCAACTATGGTAAGTCCCTGATGACTGCCAGCTATATACTAGTCAACTATGGTAAGTCCCTGATGACTTCCAGCTATATACTAGTCAACTATGGCAAGCCCCTGATGACTTCCAGCTATATACTAGTCAACTATGACAATTCCCTGATTACTTCCGACTATATATATACGAGTCAACTTTTTGTTAAAACATTCCACTGTCTGTTTGTTCTTTTGTTTTATAATTGCTTTCAGTTAATTTTCTATAAAATTCATGTAAAAATATATATATATTTATATTATAATATATGTTATTGGACAGTTCAAATTTGATTGCTGTTGCATTATTCTAAGAAGAGTTATCGAGTTTAGATTTCATAGATTTCATAGATTTCAGGATTTTCTTTGAAATTTATTCAGATTTGTTTGTTTGTGTCATTGCCCTCTTTCTATAGATTTAAGAATTGTGCAGTTTTACAATTTGTTCATTCAAACACATTTCTAGTTTTCAAAGAACATGATTCAGATAAACAGAAAAGACTCGTAGCCCTAACTCCATAGTACCAGGTCTTTAAGATGTCCTTGTACAAGAACTACCAGTTAACAAGACTCATAGCACTAACTCCAAAGTACCAGGTCTTTAAGATTTCCTTGTACAAGAACTACCAGTAAACAAGACTCATAGCACTAACTCCAAAGTACCAGGTCTTTAAGATTTCCTTGTACAATAACTACCAGTAAACAAGACTCATAGCACCAACTCCAAAGTACCAGGTCTTTAAGATTTCCTTGTACAAGAACTACCAGTAAACAAGACTCATAGCACCAACTCCAAAGTACCAGGTCTTTAAGATTTCCTTGTACAAGAACTACCAGTTAACAAGACTCATAGCACTAACTCCAAAGTACCAGGTCTTTAAGATTTCCTGGTACAAGAACTACCAGTAAACAAGACTCATAGCACTAACTCCAAAGTACCAGGTATTTAAGATTTCCTTGTACAAGAACTACCAGTAAACAAGACTCATAGCACTAACTCCAAAGTACCAGGTCTTTAAGATTTCCTTGTACAAGAACTACCAGTTAACAAGAATCATAGCACTAACTCCAAAGTACCAGGTCTTTAAGATTTCCTTGTACAAGAACTACCAGTAAACAAGACTCATAGCACTAACTCCAAAGTACCAGGTCTTTAAGATTTCCTTGTACAAGAACTACCAGTAAGCACTCCTGACCAAGCACACAATGGCTGAGTGCTTAACATAGTCATTAAGGAGTAATTGCTCACTATTGTTTTCAACTTTATTTGATAATTGTTCTTTCATATATATAGTCTTCTCAATATTTTGCACAGATATTTCCAACTTCTTCTGCTGGACAATTATTGTATATGGGAAAAGGGGGGTTAATTAACTGTAGGTGACAAGGACGAAAGCCAATGTTTGGAAACACCTAGCACATTCAACTCTTCCATGTGATATGAAGTAACAAGGTCAATTAACATAGAAATACTTTGATGGGTATAAAATGTTCACTGGTCTATCAAGGTCAATTAACATAAAAATACCTCAATGGGTATACAGTTTTCACTGGTCTAACAAGGTCAGTTAACATAGAATTACTACAATGGGTATACAGTTTTCTCTAGTCTAACAAGGTCAATTAAAATAGAATTACTACAATGGGTATACAGTTTTCTCTAGTCTAACAAGGTCAATTAGCATAGAAATACTACAATGGGAATAAAATTTTCACTGGTCTTACAAGGTCAATTTACATAGAAATACTACAATGGTCATAAAGTTTTCACTGGTCTAGAAAGGTCAACTAAAACTATCACTGAACGTGATTAATACCCCCCGAACATCGCCCTTATAGAAAAAGTAGTGGAATATTAAGAAACCCAACCTTAAATTCCATCTTGTAGTTTTAAAGATAATCTCCAGACGAGAAAAAAGTAAGAAAGGGCGATGAAAGTTATTCTACGAACAAGAAAATGTAATGAAGGGCAATAACTCTCTAATAAGCTAAAATAGAGTTATGGTTCTCGTACACTGCACTTCCTCTAAATGTGTTGTTTCATAGTATAAAGATTTATTAAATCCCATCCAGTAGTTTGAAAGTAATTCTAAGCTCAATAAAAGGTAAAGAAAGGGCAATAACTCTGTAATAAGCTATTTTAGAGTTATGGTTCTTGTACACTGCACTTCCTCTCATTGTGCTCTACCATTGTATGAAGTTTTATTAGATTCCATCTATTAGTTATTAAGTAATTCTCCAGACAAGAAAAAGTAACAAAGAGCAATAACTCTGTAATAAGGTAAAGTAGAGTTATGGTTCCTGTACACCACACTTCCTCTCAATGTGTTGTATCATTGTATGTAGTTTTATTAAATTCCAACAATTAGTTTTAAAGTTATGCTCTGGACAAGACTCTACGAACAAGAAAAAGTAACAACGGGCAATAATTCTGTATATATGATAATTAGAGTTATGGTTTGTGTACACTGCACTTCCTCTCATTTTGATCTTACATTGTATGAAGTTTGATTAGATTCCATTTAGTAGTTATTAAGTTATTCTCTGAACAAAAAAAGTAACAAAGGGCAATAACGCTATATTTAGGTAAAGTAGAACTAGAAATATCACTGAAGGTGATGAATACCCCCCAGATGGTGCCTGACAATATACATATGTATGAGAAATTCAAGGGGCCATAACTAATTTAAAAATAATTCTAGTGCAACACGCTGACAATATGCACAACTAGGCTTGGTATCAATCATTTGTTGTGAAGTTATATTGAATTCTGACCAAGGGCTGCTGAGAAATAGTGTTCACAAGAAATGTCTACAGAAAAACGGAATATACATATGTATGAGAAATTCAAGGGGCCATAACTCATTCAAAAATAATTCCAGTGCAACACGCCGACAATATGCACAACTAGGCTTGGTATCAATCATTCTTGTGAATTATATAACGAATTCTGACCAAGGTTTGCTGAGAAATAGTGTTCACAAGAAATGTCTACAGAAGAACGGAACATACATATGTATGAAAAACTCAAGGGGCCATAACTCATTTAAAAACAAGCAAATTCATGAAATTTATATCCCCCCGCTTGCAGGAAATATTGTAGGAATAAAGTCCGCCGAAAGTGACAATCAAACTTGGCCTAGCTGTTAAGGCATTTAACCTTCAATTTGTGACGGTTACCAAGTTTGAAAAAAAAACGGTTCCCATTTGTGGCATTTATTGCACGGAAACAGCTATTAACTCCACCGAATAAAGTCCGCAAAAGTAACGATCAAACTTGGCCTAGCCCTTAAGGCATTTAACGTTGTTACCAAGTTTGAAAAAAAAACAGTCACATTTGTGGCAGTTATTGCACGGAAACAGCAACAACAAAAATAATTAAAGGGCCTTAACTCCACCGAATAAAGTCCGCTGAAAGTGACGATCGATATTGGCCTAGGTTGTTACCAAGTTTGAAAAAAAAACCGGTTCCTATTTGTGGCAGTTATTGCACGGAAACAACAAACAACATTTTTTGTTAAATAAGGGGCCATAAGAGGATCAAACTTGGCCTAGCCCTTAAGGCATTTAACCTTGTTACCAAGTTTGAAAAAAAAAGGTTCACATTTGTGGCAGTTATTGCATGGAAACAGCAACAAACAACATTTTTTGTTAAATAAGGGGCCATAACTCCACCGAATAAAGTCCGCCGAAAGTGAGGATCAAACTTGGCCTAGCCCTTAAGGCATTTAACCTTGTTACCAAGTTTGAAAAAAAAAAGGTTCACATTTGTGGCAGTTATTGCACGGAAACGGCAACAAACAACTTTTTTTGTTAAATAAGGGGCCATAACTCCACCGAATAAAGTCCGCCGAAAGTGACAATCGAACTTGGCCTAGCCCTTAAGACATTTAACCTTGTTACCAAGTTTGGAAAAAAACAGTTAACATTTGTGGCAGTTATTGCACAGAAACGAAGTGTGACAGACAGACGGACAAACCCAAATTAATAACCCCCCTTTTTTCTTCGAAAAAGCGGGGGATAATAATTCCAGTGCAACACACTGACAATATGCACAACTATGATTGGTATCAATCATTCTTGTGAAGTAATATTGAATTCTGACCAAGGGTTGCTGAGAAATAGTGTTCACAAAAAGTGTCTACAGACCAACGGACCGACCGACCGACAAGCATGACTCCTATATAGCCCTCATATACTATGTATCTGGGGGTATAATGATGGTTCCTGAACACTGCACTTTCTCTCAATGTGTTGTATCATCGTATGAAGTTTTATTAAATTCCAACAGTTAGTTTTAAAGTTATGCTCCGGACAATTTATTTATTTATTTATTTATTGGGGTTTTACGGCGCTTTCAACATTATTTCAATTATATCATGGCAACAGTTCACTTATTCATGATCCCTGGGTAAACAAACCAGTACTAGAGTGGAAAATGTGCTTTGCCCAATGAATGTATATTGTTTTATGGCGCATCGACAGCTAAGGTCATTTAGCGCGCATATAAATTTTATTATTTATTCATGTTCCCTGGGTGAACAAACCAGTACTAGGCTGGAAAATGTGCCTTGCCCAAGGGCACTCCACCATGACCGAATTGCCACGACTGGGGATCGAACCCGGGACACCCGGTTTCGAAATCCCCGACGCTAACCACTCGACCACAGCGGATTCCATGCTCTGGACAAGACTCTACGAACAAGAAAAAGTAACAAAGGGCAATTACTCTATAATTATATAAATTAGAGTTATGGTTCTTGTACACTGCACTTCCTTTCATTGTGCTCTACCATTGTATGAAGTTTTATATATTCCATCTATTAGTTATTAAGTAATTCTCGGGACAAGAAAAAGTAACAAAGGGCAAATACTCTGTATTTAGATAAAATAGAGTTATGGTTCCTGTACACCGTACTTCCTCTCAATGTTGTTGTATCATCGTATGAAGTTTTATTAAATTCCAACAATCAGTTTTAAAGTTATGCTCCGGACAAGACTCTACAAACAAACAAAAATAACAAAGGGCAAAAAATCTGTAATTATGTAAATTAGAGTTATAGTTCTTGTACACATCAGTTCCTCTCATTGTGCTCTACCATTGTATGAAGTTTTATTAGATTCCATTAATTATTTATTAATTAATTCTTCGGACAAGAAAAAGTAACAAAGGGTAAACACTCTGTAATTAGGTAAAGTAGAGTTATGATTCCTGTATTATACGTACTTCCTCTCAATGTGTTGTATCATCGTATGAAGTTTTGTTAAATTCCAACAATTAGTTTAAAGTTATGCTCCGGACAAGACTCTACGAACAAGAAAAAGTAACAAGAGCTGTCGGAGGACAGCGCGCTCGACTAATGCCGTTTATTCATATAAAGCACTATTTCATTATATTGCACTTAAGTACTTTTAAATCATATATACTCTATATGTAAAAGCAACTGAATAGATATATACATTTAAATATATATAACTTAAAAAATCAAATTTCCTAAGTCAATCAAGGGCAATAACTCCATTCTAAGATACAATAGAGTTATCTTACCTAATTGTGTGATGGCCCTTAACAAAAGTGTGAAGTATGAAGTGATTTGAATGAATGATCACAAATAGAAAGGAACGTAACCGAATATTATGAATTTATCTCAAATTCTCAAAATCAAACAAAAATCATGTTTTTTACCTCAAAAAGTCACACTCAGCATCTTTAAAATACAATGTGAAGAAAGGTTTTATATGTAATTATATTCATAATATGAAAGCCCTAACACAAGTACTTATTGAGAAAAAAAATAAAATGAAAATTCCAACTTGGAATGCCCTAAAACTTTAACCACCTAATATCATGTTTTTCACCCCAAAAAGAAGGTCACACTCAGCATCGTCAGCATTCAATGTGAAGAAAGGTATTATATGTAATTATATTCCAAATATGAAAGCCCTAGCACAAGTACTTATTGAGAAAAATTTAAAAAAGAAATAAAAATTCCAACTTGCCCTAAAACTTTAACCACCCAAAATCATGTTTTTGACCCCAAAAACGAAGTCACACTCAGCATCTTCAGCATTCAATGTGAAGAAAGGTATTATATGTAATTATATTCCAAATATGAAAGCCCTAGCACAAGTACTTATTGAGAAAAATAAAAAATAAAATTCCAACTTGCCCTAAAACTTTAACCACCCAAAATCATGTTTTTTACCCCAAAAAGAAGGTCACACTCAGCATCTTCAGCTTACAATATGAAGAAAGGTATTCGATGTAAACATATTCCAAATATGAAAGCCCTAGCACAAGTACTTATTGAGAAAAAAAATATATAAAATTAAATTCCAACTTGCCCTAAAACTTTAACCACCCAAAATCAGGTTTTTGACCCCAAAAAGAAAGTCAAACTCGGTATCTTCAGCATTCAATGTGAAGAAAGGTATAAAATGTAACTATATTCCAAACATGAAAGCCCTAGCACAAATACTTATGAATGAAAATGCCAACTTGCCCTAAAACTTTAACCGGACGCCGACGCGAGTAGTAAAGCTCTCATATTCTTTGAATAGTCTAGCTAAAAAAGGGCAATAACTCTGTAATTATGTAAATTAGAGTTATGATTCTTGTACACTGCACTTCCTCTCATTGTGCTCTACCATTGTATGAAGTTTTATTAGATTCCATCTATTAGTTATTAAGTCATTCTCCGGACAAGAAAAAGTAATATGGTAGAGTAGAGTTATGATTCTTGTACACCGCACTTCCTCTCAATGTGTTGTATCATCGTATGATGATTTATTAAATTCCAACAAATAGTTTTAAAGTTATGCTCCGGACAAGACTCTACAAACAAGAAACGGTAACAAAGAGCAATAACTCTGTAATTATGTAAATTAGAGTTATGGTTCTTGTACACTGCACTTCCTCTCATTGTGCTCTACCATTGTATGAAGTCTTATTAGATTCCATCTATTAGTTATTAAGTAATTCTCTGGACAAGAAAAAGTAACAATGGGCAATAACTCTGAATTATGTAAATTAGAGTTATGGTTCTTGCACATTACAGTTCCTCTCATTGTGCTCTACCATTGTATGAAGTTTTGTAGATTCCATCAATTAGTTATTAAGTAATTCTCCAGACAACAAAAAGTAATAAATGGCAAACACTCTGTAATTAGGTAAAGTAGAGTTATGGTTCCTGTACACCACACTTCCTCTCAATGGGCAACAACCGACCGATCAACCAACCAACCGACCAACCACTGGGTGACTCCAACATACCCCCTCTAAACTTCGTTTGTCGGGGTTATAATAAACATAAAAATACTGCAATAGGTATAAAGTTTTCACCAGTCCATTTTCATAGAAATAGTTCCCAGAACTACAATATTTATGAGGAATACAGGTTGTATTGAAATATTGGTATTTTTTTTTTATAAAACAAGGAAATATCTGTGAAACAAAACAATTGAATGTTGTGACATCTGGTCTTTTGTGCATGTTTCAATGTATTGTACCAGTGTAACCAGTTACAATATATATCTCATATCAAGAATACATGTACCATAAAAGTTGACACAGCAGCTGCTATACCTACAGTTCCTCTGATTGAGCTTTATTGCGATCACGCAACGGGCTATATGATGTTACGTTGAACTTTTAACCAAAGTTATTGTTAAATAAATGCCTTGGTCAAAATACAGTAACAATTGATTGTAAAGATACTTATTTATAGTTCATTTAAAATGATATATATATTTCCAATATTTTAAAGTTGCATTTCTGTAGAAATTCATAAAAAAAATGAGTAAAATAACAATCGTTTTCCCTTATAAACCTGTATGAGGTGATGCTTGATTCTAATTAGACTGTAGTATGAGAAAGCTTTCATATTTTAATTATTTAAATAAAATGGTTTTTTCCCTAGGTACCGAATTAAGGAATTGAAATAACTGGACCGAATCACAACTAAATTATACCTCTTTAAAGGTTGGGGTCCAATACAAACAATGGGGGGGGGGAGATAAATGTATACAAGAAAACAGTTATAAAAATAACTCAGTTCATTGAAGCACATATACACAATAAGCGTATTTATCTAGGGTTAAAGCATTATACAATTATGCTGTTTATGGGATATAGATGATTTCAGGTATGTCACAGAAACTATGGAAACAAGCAAATTCAGAGAATTCTGGTCCCCCGCCAGGGTCAAGGTCACAAGGTCAAAAAAATTGGTATTGATGGAAAGGGGTTGTCACAAGGAATACACATGTGAAATATGAAAGCAGTACCTATTACGGTTCAGAAGTTATGACCAAGGTTAAAGTTTTTGTGACAGCGTGACGGAGGGACGGACTGACGGACGGACTGACGGACTGAC
This sequence comes from Serripes groenlandicus, assembly GCA_031761405.1. NCBI lineage: Eukaryota > Metazoa > Mollusca > Bivalvia > Cardiida > Cardiidae > Serripes > Serripes groenlandicus. The sequence goes on along the minus strand of JASEVX010000001.1, from coordinate 303,135 downwards.
TGACGAATGAGAAATAATAGTCCCCACGCTTTCGCTAAAGCGGGGGACAATAAAATAATGCTAGTTTTCTGTGACATACCAAATCATCTTTTTTCCATAAACAGCATTTATATTACTTTTAAAAGCACAAGATGAACATGCTTATTGTGTATACATTGTATATGCCTCATTAAACTGAGTGTGTTTTTATAATAGTTATGTACATTTTATCTCACCACAATTTATATATGACACTCTACCTTTACATACGTCTAATATAGTTGTGTTTACGATTCTAAGCGTTATGATGTACATGAATGGGTCCGTTTTTAAAATCCTGAAATCTTAGAGAAAAGTATAATTTGTGAGTGTGTGCTCTTGTGTAACACGTTTGTGGTTAATCCCAAACCCATTCAGCTTCTTATTTTTAGAAAAATCGATTTGAACTTTTTTACATGTACATGAATTTCTTCCCTGTGGATAGAAATGCCACTTTAAGTATTTGTTTCATTAATTCTCAGAAATGTGATGATATTATAAACACCTACTGTGGTCGTTTATATTATATAATTTCAAGTTTATGGCAATCAGAACATGTCAGCAGAATACATCTAAGATGTAGGATAACAAAATCGGACAAATTAAGGTATGCCACATGAGGAAATGCATCTTTCCAATCTATTTATAAATACGTTATTCGTGTAGAGTGACTGTGTATTCTTTCATTCTATAAATAGATAAAGACTGACATTGTATTGGTTTTGAAAAATGATAATGCCATTTCTTATTTAAACATGTTGAAGGTTTTTAAATGTTATTTTATGTTCAATTCTTGTAATGTTAGGATAAATAATAATTTAACCCGCTTTTCTCACATGTAGGCACTTCTGCAGCAGACGAGTGTTGCAAACATTGAGGCAAAAGAAGAAATGGCTCTTTATAATTAGCAATTTCTCCATTTTTCACAATATTTTGAAGTTTATTATAAAGATACACTTTCACAACATAAAAACTGTCCATGATGTGTTCATGTGCAACAGGATGGGGTTATCTTTCTAATCCCCCAAACGAAAGGCTCAGGGTGATCAGGGATCTTATAGTGTCCCTTGGGTGATCTATGCTTATTAATTCTCCCTGTCTGTCCATTTCCTATTAAAGAACATTAACAACTTCGTAGAAAATAGTAATGTAATTCATGATTTTGTTAACTTGGCTTAAACTTCAATAATTTAAGTACAACATGTATTATTAACTCGACAACAGACGATTTTGGAAACATCTACGCAAATAGATCTATATTGAAATTTCTATAAATGATAAAATAATAATTAAATAGAGTTGAAACCATTGCAGCAAAAGAAGAACTTGCTTGTTATGAGACATTTCTCCTTTTGTCACAATGTTTTAAAAAGCTGTCTACTACACATGATTGTGATTTTGTCTAAAGACTGTTTGGCTCCACAGTGCAACCTTTTTTTGTACTTGTGTCTATATAAGGTTCACAAAGGGGATTTCATAAATCAATTGTAATGAACACTCATGCTTAGTTGGCTAGTTTATTTTAAATTTATGAATATTTAAATAGCAATGAAAACCTCAGATTTTACCTGACATGTATTATCTAATTGTAGTTCTGCCTGCCTATAACTAATAATCATAACCCAAGTGTGACACATAGACAGTCAAAAGACAGAGAAGCGATTCTATTACTGTTAAGAACATCATGAAATTGACAATCTGAGTGGAACATGATTGGATCGTGAGCGTGATTGAGTTGGAACGCTTTAAGAGCAGATCGGACTTTTGCGCTCTGAACAAAACAATCAAAATGATTGAAAAAATCCAATCACATGAATGCTTCGCTCATTGAGCGGTTGCAACAATTAACACAATAATTATTTTGCGAAACTACTTTTGATTAAAAAGAAAGCTCTCCCAGTGATCAATTTGAACGGAACGAAAAAAAAGCAATCACAAACATTTGAACGACTGAACGCTTTAAGAGCGGTTTGGAATGTGAGCGGAGCGGAACTGAACGGAACAGAGCGTGAGCGTTAAAATTGTCACTTTCATGATGTTCTTAACTGTAGTGCCTTCATGCCTCACAGACAGGCAACACAAACATATAGTGGTCATGAAGAAACATGTGAGGATTGCTTTTTATCTGCTACATCTGAAGTTGCAGTTAAAGGGACTGGACTCCATATTGTTCCCAAATCATTATATCTGATACTTATTCAAATTGATCCAAAATACGTCAATTTATATGTAAAGAAAGACTGAAGAAGGACGAACATGTCCACTATTTCATTCCTTCATAGAAAATAAACAGTTTTGTATACTTGAAACAAGAGGCCCAAGGAGGCCAGTATCGCTTCATGGCCATTAATCAAAAATTAAATCTCCAAACAGCCACGCCCCCTGATGGCCATGTTTTTTGACCAATTAACATGGCCTGAGAGAGTCTGATAGAGGGTCACGCTAGGGACATTTCTACAAAATTATTTGAAAATCAGCCTGACACTTTCGGAGAAGATTTTTTAAGTTATAACTTAGTCTAAATATAGCCATAAAAGGCAAAATAGTCCCGCCCACTGGTGGCCCTGTTTTTCGTCCAATCTACTTGGCTCGAAGGAATCTGATAGAGGGTTCTTTCGGTTGCCATGAAAACCAGAATTTTGCATGGATCCCACAAATTTGAAGTAATTCAGGAGAGGACATTGCTTCCTATGAAGTTTCATTCTAATTGGCCAAGTGGTTAGGGAGGAGAAGGTGATTGAAGCAAAAAGTTAAGGCACGCACATATGCTGGACAATTCGCCATGACATAGGCTAGACTGGCTTTAAGCCAGTGAGCTCAAAACCGCCTGCTCCGTATTTTCCTGTTTAAAAATACAGTGGAATTTCTTCTTGCGATCACCTGGCAGGTCATGTGATCGGAGTACCATGTGATTGAGGTCATGTTATCAAATTCAAATCTATCAACAGAAAATGGCGAGGTCATCTTCCTTAAGCATCGAAGAAGTAAGCATTCGTTCCAAACATTTTTAAGTCTGGCCCTTTTGGGTGCTTTTGCTTGGCAGAAATCATCCTCTTTTTTCATTTTCCGATTTTTTGGGACCCTTATTCCATTTTTACAGCGTCATTTGATAATGCGCATGTGCAAGAATTTGAATTCGGTTGTAAGGATCACGTGATAAATATACAGCGATATTCTTATGGTTACTAGGTATGCATACAGCAGGCCTATGGAAGACCGAAATTTTGCCGGTTTGGACCGTTTTTTAAATCGCCAAAACTTGTAAAAGATTTGGTCAAAATATTTATAAAATTTCTCCAATACCTACTCTATATGTCACGGTGTAAATGAAAAACCAATAAAATCCTAGACAGTACACGGTCATTGTTCCTAAAATATCGGTTACCCTTCGAGAGAGTCACTTATCGTGACGTAAACAAAGATAAGCTCTCCAATAATCGGTTCAGGGGGTTGTGACAATAGTGTTATGTAGTTACTCCCTTCGGTTTGATAGATAACACATGGGTTAGAGGCTTCTTTATAAGTGTTTGCTAATTATTAGTAGATGAGTCTAACATTTTTTAATCGGTCCCAGTCCGGTCTTAACAGCTAGTTACAAACGATCTACGCTGTTTCAAACGATTATGCAACATGTACACAAGAACAGAGTTATCTGTAAACCTTCGAGTGATGTAAACAGGATTATCGATCCAATTAAGTTTGACAAACTGATAGATAATGCCAATCAGAATACCTCGGTGATGAATGGATGACGGAATTACCTGAGAAAATCCCATTGAATGCATCTGATTGGCTGTAGGGGTTATTAGGGAATTTCCATAGGTCACGTGACCTTTGTAACCTTTCAGAATGGCAGGGAAAAAGAGATATTTACGAAATGTTTCGTAAAAATAAATATGTCACCGTATATATTATAAGGCAGAAGTTTTAACTTCATCGCATTTAATTTGTCCTTCGATACATCGGTAAAAGGGCTCAACAAAATTTACTTTCGATGTTCAAAAAGTCAAATTTTGCCTTTAATGTAGAACATCAGCCAGCAAATCTCAATGCCTTACATGCAAAAACTATTAAAAGGTATTAGCAATTTTTAACAATTTTCTTTTTTTTTTGCTATCTTCTCATATGGAGTGCAGCCCTGTCTTCCAAGAAGAGTTATATTTGGTTGTGGTGAAAATTTACTGCAACAGAAAAATCTAAAAAAAAAATCTGAAGCAGACGACTATGAGAGCCAATATCTCTCCACTGCCATTAGATAAAAATTAAATCTCCAAACATCCCTGCCCCTAAAGAAATTTAGGAGAGGACATCAATCAAAAGGATGCCTTCTATAAAGTTTCATCCCAATTGGCCAAGTGGTTAGGGAGGAGAAGTCGTTTGAAGCAAAAGGTTGACACACAGACGCAACAACGCCATGGCATAAGCTTGACTGGCTTTCAGCCAGTGGAGCTAAAAATGGAAAATCTCTATAAATGGTTGCATAATTACTGAAACAAGATGTGTTTGTGAAACACTGATGCCCCCGAATGGCAACATCTAGGTCAAAGGTCAAGGTGGCAAGGTCAAACATTTTGGTACTGACAGAAAGGTCATGTCACAAGGAATACACATGTGAAATATGGTAGCCGTACCTGTTATGGTTCAAAAGAAGTGGTCAAGGTTAGTTTTTTTCGAGAATGGCAACATCTAGGTCAAAGGTCAAGGTCACAAGGTCAAAAATGTTGGTACTGACAAAAAGGTCATGTCACAAGGAATACACATGTGAAATATGGTAGCCGTACCTGTTATGGTTCAAAAGTAGTGGTCAAGGTTAAAGTCTTTTTCAAGAATGGCAACATCTAGGTCAAAGGTCAAGGTCGCAAGGTCAAACATTTTGGTACTGACAGAAAGGTCATGTCACAAGGAATACACATGTGAAATATGGTAGCCGTACCTGATATGGTTCAAAAGAAGTGGTCAAGGTTAAAGTTTTTTTCGAGAATGGCAACATCTAGGTCAAAGGTCAAGGTCGCAAGGTCAAAAATGTTGGTACTGACAGAAAGGTCATGTCACAAGGAATACAAATATGGTGGCCGAATCTGTTATGTTTCAAAAGTAGTAGTCAAGGTTAAAGTTTTTTTCGAGAATGGCAACATCTAGGTCAAAAGTCAAGGTCGCAAGGTCAAATATTTTGGTACTGACAGAAAGGTCATGTCACAAGGAATACACATGTGAAATATGGTAGCCGTACCTGTTTTGGTTCAAAAGTAGTGGTGAAGGTTAAAGTTTTTTTCGACAGACAGACAGACAGACAGACAGACAGACAGGCCAAAGACCAGATGCCCACCAAATCGGTGATTCCGGGGGCATAAAAAGTTGGAAACAATGCAGTAAAAGGAGAAATTGCTTGTTCTGTGGAAACAATGTTTTAAAAAGTTGGCTGCTGCAGAAATAGCAGAAATCGCCTCATAGAGGGGTCATCAAAAGGAACATTTCAACAACAGAGTTATTTGAAAAATCGGTAATAGTTTAAGGAGATGAAGATTTTTAAATTTCCACTTTAGGGTATTTAAGCCAAAAATATGTTTTTAATAATAGGTATTTCCTAATTATTTACAAAGTATGATATAAAACAAAATCACAAAAGCAAATATTAGGTCAAATAAGTTGTTATTATCAAAGAAAATTAGATTTTTGTATACCACCCAAATTTAGGTTTTTCGGCCAAGAATCATGCTTTCGCGCAATACATAGAACTTCGCAAAGGAAAAGTAAGAAAAAACATCACAAATTAAGATTTTTCTGTCTCAAATGTTCATAGAAATGATCAAACTTTATATTTATGCACCATTCACAGACATTTTAGGCAAGCAGTATCATCATTTTTAACCAGATTGACTATATCCAAACATTTTTGCAGACGACAAAAAAAAAATTGACCTGTCATTTTTGTGAATTTTTAAGCTTCTTTAGACACTTTTTTTTACCTCAGAGGTCTGGTTTTTGTGTAAATCTACAGAGAATGATATCAAATGAAAGCAAATAAGCAAATATTAGGACAATAAGGCAATTATTTTCAAAGGAATTTCAAATTTCCTATTCAACCCAAACCTAGGTTTCGCGAATTGAGTCCGGCAAGTTTTACGCGCTCTCACATCATCCCGGTCTCAAAGACAAAAAAAGTAGAAAAACATAACATTTTTAGGATTTACTGTGTCACATGTTTAAAGACATGGCTAAACTTCATGTTTATGCCTCTTTTATGCAGCTAACCAATCAAAGAACACTTTTTATAGCTTGAGAAACATCATTGTGTATGGCAAATGGTCAAAAAGGCTATAACCTAATGGCTGGATACCCCAATGGACCTAAATTACACTCCAGGCACCCAATTTTATCATTGTTCAAGCAATTTGACTGAATCCCACCCAATAAAGTACCCTAGAATGCTTCAATATGTAGAGCTGACACAAATTTGACTTTTTATATGTTCCACCCAAAACCTCTTTAGGTCACAATACACTAAATAAATTCCTTCTTTGTTTCCATGTAAATCAACCAACTTCAGTCATCAATTGTCACACTTTCTAAGCATCTCCCATAAAGAACACCATATATCATTGAAAAGAGTTACCTCTTAGCTTTAAAACAATCCAAAGAAAATGTGGGGTCATGTATTATGCAAGAAAGAACTCATCAGGCAAAAATGGTTACCTTCATTTTCGACAAAAAAGGTCCCTGACAAACCGGTGTTTAGCATTCTCTACTTTCACTTTCAGACAAGGTCAAAAAAATAAAAGTGATCAAATCAATCATTTCCAGTGCATCCTATACACATTCGCAATGCATTTAAACTCATTGTCATATATTCAATACATACTGGTGATGGTATACACTCATTTCTACACAAACAAAGGTTTATTTAGGGACTTCTGTGTCCGCAGATGTATTTAGCGTAATTTGACCTATAAGGCAAAACAGCCCCGCCCCCTGATTGCAATGTTTTATGACAAATCAACATTGCTTGACTGAAACTGATAATGGGTCAGGTCACCGAAGGAACATTTCTACAAAATTATTTGAAAATCTGCAAGATACTTTTGGAAAAGAAGATTTTTCAAGTTTTCACTTCTGGCTAAAACATTAACTGATTGATTGTTTGGTGCTTTCAACAATGTTTCAGTTATATCACGGCATTTCCTGTGTAAGTTACCACTACTACTGGTCCATTTATTCTGAGACCAGCCAGTTAGCAGTTATGCTAACCCAACAACCCTTAACGCCAAGGAGGGCCGCAATTACCTCCTTTTTTAAAGTCTTTGGAATGAATGGGCCGGGGATCGAACCTGCACACCTGAGACTGATGCTCTACCACTACGCCACTGAGGCAAAACAGCCCCGACCCCTGGCGACCATGTTTTACAACCAATCAACATGGTTTAAAGAAATTTGATAGATACACTAAATTTTTTGAAAATGGGGAAGATTTAAAAAAAGATTGGGTGGCCATGGAAAACAGAATTTTGCATTCATCAAAAGAATTAAATAACTTTCATCCCAATTGTCCCAGTGGTAACAGGAGTAGTTGTTTGAAGCTAAAAGTTAAAGCAAGAACGCGAGAGGAAGTGCATGGTTGCCTTATAAGTCTAAGGATACTCATTTGGTCTTCCACATTTTATTTATTATGTTCTCTATTTCTTTTTCCAACAATATTTTTGACTTTATGAAATTATAATAAGGTATGTACATAGAAGAACTATTTGATATAATTTGCTGATTAATTATCAATTGTTTATTTATTGATTTAGTAAATGATAATAACAATTATCAGCATCTCTCCAGGAAAACAGACATTTTCAACAAGAGTAGAACAACATCAACATGCACTAAGTTTGATCTGGCTCTACAATGTTTGTCATACATAGTCACAGGATTTTAAGAAACTTCTGTTGAATACATTGTATCAGGTATTGAAAACTATGCACATTTCGATCTGTAGCTAAACTTAATTTGATTATTAATAGTCTAAGGGTTGACTTTCCTGGTGCACAGTTCATATCTACTAGTATACAACATTTCAAGAAGGAAATGTCCTATATTAACAAGCTGTTTGCATTTGGGAAAGGGTTAACAAGCTGTTGGAAAATAATATATAATCTCTATTGCCATAAAAAGAAGAAGAATATGACAAATATTAAACAAAAGAAAACCTGTTGACATTGAAGGATGCATATACTCACAAAGCTTTCTCACACATCCATGAACAACCCATTCCCTGATACAGATACATTTTATTCCTCTGTACAACAAAACAATCACTTTGGAAACAAGAGCTATCAAGGATAGTTTAACTCGCTGAGTGGTGGCTTGGAAGTAAATAATAATTGATAATCTACAACTATCAAAACTTAAACATGTCAAAAGGTGGTATTCAGGATGATCAAAGGCATGTTAAGAAAACTAAATGCAAAACTATCATTTTATTGCTCTACTTAGAATAAACAAGAGGGCCAAGATGGCCCTAAATAGATCAATTGAGTGATAGTAAATTAGTGGCAAATATTTAACTGAAAATATCAGGCAAAATTTGATCAGGAGTGCAAATGAAATTGCAAGGAGTGGACACTGTTAAAGAAATAGTAAAATGGCTTATCAGTAAAACCCATTTGTATCTTGAAATCTAACAAGAACTTTAATAAGAATGGAATAATAAAGTTTTGTTATTTTGTGCCTTTCCTGATGCCCTGTTTTCCAACGAAATCAATATGGCTTGAACAGTTTTTGTACAGGGTCACTCAAAGAACATTTCTACCAAAATATATTGGAATCGGACATGCAGGTTATGGAGGTAAAGGATTTTAAAGTTTGGGTATTTTTCTCACTTTCTGATTCTGCAGCAACAAAAGTTCTACACAGAATGTAAGTCCAATTTTGAAAGAGGACCAACAAAGGAACATTCCTGTGAAATAAAGTTGAAATTGGTCAAGTGGAATAGTAGGAGTTATCATTTGAAGCTAACAGTTTAATTTACCCCTTTTGTGATGATGCCTGGTTGCTATATTTTTGTAACCAATCAATATGGCTTGAACAAATTAAGTAGAAAATCACTGAAGAAAGATTTCTTTTCAATTTTCTTAAAATCAGACTAGAACTTTCATAACAAGAGCTGTCGGAGGACAGCGCGCTCGCCTATGCCACCACTTATTTAAGTTACTGAGATAATGGACTCTAATGTAGTTGCATGCAAAACATTAACCACAATTTCTTAAAGGGTGATAATTTGCATTAAATGCAGGATAGAGTTATTTAACTTGATTATTTTAATAGGTGTGATGGTTAGGAAGGCAATGGAATGCATCAAGTATTTACTAAGATATGGACTCTTAATGGAGTTGCATGCAAACCTTTAACCATAATTTCTAAGTAAAAAAAACGGCAACAGTTTGCACCATATGCAGGATAGAGTTTTCTTAATTGGTTGTGTTTATAGTTGTGAAATTGGGAAAGGTTGTATTAAGTTTCAATACAATACTTCAAGTTGTAAATGAGATTACACATTACACTCAAAATGTAGTTGCAACACTTAATCTAGAATTTCTAAGTCCAAAAAGGGCCATAACTTGCATAAAATGCTGGATAGAATTATCGTACTTCATTGTTTACATAGGTGTGATGATTGGATAGGTCTGTATAAAGTTTCATGGCAATGCATGAAGTAGTTACTAAGATATGGTCTCTTAATGTAGTTGCATGCAAAACTTTAACCAGAATTTATAAGTCCAAAAAGGGCCATAACTTGCATAAAATGCAGGATAGAGTTATTTAACTTGAAAATCAACATAGGTGTGATATTGGATAGGGTTGCATAAAGTTTTAAAGCAATGCATGAAGTAAATACTAAAATATCGACTCTTAATGTATTTGCCAGCAAAACTTTCACCAAATTTCTAGTTAAAACAAGAGGGCCATGATGGCCCTGGATCGCTAACCTGAATTGTTTTCCTTCACTTTACAGCCATTCTCCCGAAATTGACACACTTTTTGAAATCTCCTGTCGCTAACATAACATACGAAATAAGATGTACGGAGCAGCCTAGAACTTTGTTATTTATAGTTATTTTAGTTCCTCTATGTATTCTCTATTGATTGAAAAATAATTTGTAGCATAAACCATACGGAAAAATATTGTGTATTTATCTAAATAGTGATGGTAACCGTAAAAACCCACTGTCGCTCGCCCAACTGAATTATTATATTTTATGAAAATATAATACTATTTCAACTTTTTCAATCAAAATTTGGTATATAATCAATTAGGTACTTGCATACGATCAGGAATTATGATGCAGCTTTAAATAAGTCGTTCAATTTTTTAAATTTTTTCATAAAATAACAATGTCGCTGAATTGAGACTATGGTACCGTAACGATTTTTAACTCGAATGCATCGATGCTTATATGCGTTATATTTTTATAAAATCATGTTCATTACAATGCTAAAACATTATATTTTAATTAAAAATAAGAAATGAAATTCTTATGGAATGAAAATCGAAGTTTAACAGTTTTATTTTAGGAATTAAAAATGTAGAGTTTAAAATGCTATGCATCCGTAACGGATGTGTACCCTCATTTGAACATGATATAGATCAATTAACGCTTACATATTATAGCTTTATATTTGGGGAAATGAAACGGAACAATGTGATATGTGTTTTGCTTAAAAAATGACCAGGGCAGCCAACACAAGTATTATTTCCCTATGTTTCCGTAACGCCTATTTTCCGTAACGGAACGATTATCCGAACTATTATACAGTAGACAGTGCAAATGACCATGGAATATTGTACTGTATCACCGATTCCCATGATTCATCTGGATGGCGTCTGCAAACAAAATCTGCTTTGACTTTGAATGCTGAATTTCAACGTGTGAAGGTAATTAAAAATCTCTCTACAGGCTTTAACCAAGCTAACTTTCTTAGTATATAACAAATATATTAGGTGTTCTCGATGAATTTGATTGAGCAGTTTAATTTTCGTCATATAACATGGTTGCAATCTAAGTTGACGGTGTTTATATACATTTGTACCCAAGTCGAAAATCCGTTACGGAACATAGTTGGATTTGTCAGATCATGATTTAGTGTCATATACGCGGGTTTTTTATAGTCTTGTTTACGAATTGAAATAAATACTGTACTTTTAAGGCGGAACAGGTATTTCAGTGGCAAAATAATGCCCCGATCAACACATGTTCATAGGAATTTAGTTACGGAAGCATATGTTTTTACTGTCTTTATGGTACACCATAATTTGAATATTCAATATGTTTATTAGAAATGTTGAAGAGCATTTTTCAATAGTTAGATAAATGAAAAATACTGCTCAATGTGAACATGCATGCCTACATTTGAAACATTATGTGGAGAAGTGACTGCTTTCCGTTACGGAACATATCAAAAATCGTTACGGAACATAGCGCCAACAAAATGTTATTAAAATAATTAAATAAATGTCAATAGCTAACAAAAAATAACTGCATTATTATTTAGAAAGTATTTTACATCAATCTACAAGTTAATACTAATAGCAATAATGATGATAAGTATATCAAAACAAATGATAATAACAATAATTACAATAACAAAACGAACGTTGAAAACGATTCAATGATTCATCAATCGCAATGTGTTTCTTTTTTTCCAGAATGGCCCTTTCAAATGCAGAAAGGCAACGGAAATGGAGAAAGAAGCAGAGAGAGGATCATTATCCAGAGTACTTGCGAAACGAGAGAAAACGAAAGCAAAACAAGTATGTCTCCACTCAAGAATTATCCCCACACAAGAAAGAGCAGCGGCGTCAAAAGTGTAGAGAAGACTACAAAAAACATTACATTAGACAAATGAAAAAGACAGAGTCAACCGAAAAGGAAAAAGCTTTACCCAGGGCTTCAGGTAGCTTAAGGGTTAAATTGGCCTTTCCTGGAAGCAACAAGGGATTAGGAGTAAGAAGAAGATACAGCAGGGCATTACGAAAAGCCTACAGAGACATTGACAACCTAAAAAATGAATGTGAAAAGTTAGAGAGAGACAAGAGAAAGTTACAGAAACGGGTAGAAAGAGAACGTCTACGAGCAACACCGTCTACCTCGGGAGAGGGCGTAAACACAACCCCGAGATCTAAAACATTATTAATGCTTAAGAAAGCAGGCATGAATGTTAACAAGAGAGATGTTATTCATAAAAGGTTGGTGTTCGGTAACGCAGTGATTGATGCAGTAAGGGAAAGTGCAAGTAAGAAAAAATCCAAGAAAAACATTAACATTCAAATAGGGGCACAGATATTGAAAAAGTACAGATGCATCAGAAAGATCAGCAGTAAAACAGGAATATCAAGAAAGAAATTGTCAACCATGCAAAAGTCGAGAGTGTGTAGATCAATAAAGAACAAATATGGGAAACAAGTTACAGAATTTCTAGAGAGAGAAGATAATAGTACCCAACTTCCTGGTAAACGTGATGTGAAGATGAAAAACAAAGTACCCTTTCAGAAACGAATATTGAATGATTACTTGCATAATTTACATCAGAAATTTCAACTTGAAAATCCAGAAACCAAATTGTCTAGAAGTTCATTCAGTAAAATGAGGCCCCAACATATACTTCTGACTAGCTTCTCATCAAGACGAACATGTTTGTGTATGTACCACCAGAATATTTCATTGAAAATCAAGGCTATGAAGAGAGAAGGTTTGAAATGCAGCGACAATCCGGATGTGTTTATTAATGAATTAAAAAGTTGTGATGAAATAGAAAAACAGTTGTCCGAAGTATGCGTTCAAAACGATGTGAAGTATAGAATGTGGAAAAAGGTGTCTGATGGTGAGAAGTTACGGTGGAAAGAGGTTGAGCAGAATATTGACAGAAACGAATTCATTCAGATTGTGTTAGAAGAATCTGAAAAGTTTCGAGGCCATGTAAATAGAGTAAAGAATCAGTACAGTGAGTTAAGAAAGCTTAGAAAGAAACTACCCCCAAACGATGTGCTAGTATGGATGGATTTCGCTGAAAACTATAACTGCACCTCAGTAGAAGAGGTACAAAGTGCCTATTGGAACTCTCAAATGGTATCTTTACATACAATGGTCGTATATTTTCCAGAGGGTTTTCCGAAAACTGTTCAGAGTTACGTAGCTCTTTCAAATGTTATAAGTCACAATGCAACGGTCGTGTACACCATTTTGAAGAAGTTGATAACAATGATAAAATGTGAACTACCACAAATCAAGAACTCCCAGTAGTCAGTACAGAAATAAAACAATATTTCAAATTGTCTGTGAACACGAAATAGATTTTGGTATAGCTGCAAGGTGGAATTACCTTGAAAGTGGGCATGGCAAAGGACCATGTGACGGTCTTGGTGCAAGTGTTAAACGAATGGCTGACATGGCTGTGAAACAACAAAAATGCCTGATTCAAGATGCAAATGATTTCTATGAATGGGCTATAAGCAGAGCAGATGAAAGCAAAGTAAAGTATATAAAATATACAGAAGAAGACATAGAAGACACCTCTAATTACTTCAAGGAAAAACAGCCCATAATGCCTATTCCCGGCACTATGAAGTTACATGCTGTTGTGCCGATAGACAATAAAACACTTCTAGTGAGAGAATTGAGCTGCTATTGCTATGTGTGTTTACATGATATTGGTAACAATCAATGCAGTTGGGAGAGTAGAAGCCTCAGCGGTACAAAACGAAAGACATCTGAAAGACAGAATCAGCACGAGAAAAACACAGATGAAAGCATAGGTAACTCCAAACAATTATGCGTTGACGACTGGGTTGCAGCGGTGTATGACGGTGAATGGTTTATCGGGAAAATCACAGACCAAAACAAGGATGAGTGTCAGATTAACTTTCTAACAAATGCAGGGAAATATGGCAATGCTTATAAATATCCATTGAAGAAGGATGAACTATGGATACACAAAAGAGATATTCTAGTTGTTTTGAAAGAAGTACAGGAGACTGGAAAAGCGAGGAAGTGCTATACCGCCTTACAAGCAAAGAGGAAACGATGATCAAGGATTTATATAACGATGCCGCGTTAAAGAAACAAATATAAATGAGAGTCAGATGGTGAAGAAATTAGTAAAAGATATGTCCGTTTGTGTTAAAAGCATTAATATGAATGAGTTTTCGACATATTCATTTTCAGAATCTGAATCTGAGTTTCTATGTTCCGTAACATATGTTCCGTAACTGAGATTATTCTTTAAGTTGCTCACATAATATGTGATAAGTGTGTTTTTTTTAATTACAGCCGGTACGGCCATGATAAATACAGTTTGTCAAAATAATACATGTACATAGATAGAACCTTTAGTGTGCCTTGTTTGACTATTCCATATCCAAGAAGGTAGTTTGATAAATTTGTCTCTAGTTTTTTTTTAAATGTTATGGCATTTAAGTTTGCTTTCGGACAACTATGAACACACAATATGCCGTTTGTTTAGAGAGTAATCTATCATTCTACACTGTTTAATGTGTGAAAAAGTTACAGTTTAAATCTTAAGATTTTATATTATTTACCTATGTTCCGTAACAGAAATACAGGTATTGTATTTTGTAAATTGTCAAAAGGATTTTGTTCTCTAACGTTAAACAACAAATAAAAATAATGGTCATATATGTTTTCTGTTTGATTCAAAAGGAAAATTGATTATTTTTATGACAAATCTTGTCGTAAATAGTATTTGAACTGTGCCAATCTTTATTTCTTCACGATGTTTTTTAATTAGAGCTTTACAAATCCGGTGTATAAGAATTTCAAAAAGAGAGTAAACATAGAGTGTTATTGCTAAATTCAAGTATCGGTCTTCATTTGAAAAAAAATTGCTGTATCAAATCACTGCCTCAAAAGTATTAAGGAAATAGTACTTCCTGAAACAATTACATTGATTGATCTATGCTCCGTAACGATCAAGTTAACATACTAAACTTGACAAGGCTACAGTAAGTAAACGAAGTAAGTGGTGTGTGTTAAACTTTTTCTAATTGTGTCTAAGGTATTAATCCTGGAAAACAAATAAGGGTAATCACTGTACATAAAAGTAAAAAAAAAAATTTTTTGCCACGTGTCAATTTCGGGAGAATGGCTGTTTAGCCATATAAGCCCCGCCCCCTGGCGGCCATAGTTTCCGACCAATCAACTTGGCTTGAAGGAATCTGATAGAGGGTCACCCTAGGAACATTTCTACAAAATTATTTGAAAATCGGCCTGACACTTTCGGAGAAGAAGATTTTTTTAAGTTTTCACTATAGCCATATAAGGCAAAATAGCCCCGCCCCTCTGGCGGCCATGTTTTTCGACCAATCAACATGGCTTGAAGTTATCTGATAGAGGGTCATCAACGGAACATTTCTACAAAATTATTTGAAAATCGGACTGACACTTTCGGAGAAGAAGATTTTTTAAGTTTTCACTATAGCCATATAAGGCAAAATAGCCCCGCCCCCCTGGCCACCATGTTTTTCGACCAATCAACATGGCATGAAGGAATCTGATGGAGGGTCATCCAAGAAACATTTCTACAAAATAATTTGAAAATCGGCCTGACACTTTCGGAGAAGAATATTTTTTAAGTTTTCACTATAGCCATATATGGCAAAATTTGGCTTGAACAATTTTTGTAGAAAGTCACCCAAGGATCATTTTTACCAAATTATATTGGAATCTGACCAGCAGATTAAGAGGAGATGAATTTTAAAGTTCAGACATTTTGCCCACTTTCTGATGCCTCAGCAACCAAAGTTCTCCACGAAATTTAAATCTTTAAACAATTTTGAAAGAAGACCACCAAAGAAACATTCCTGCAAAGTTTGGATGAAATAGGTCTTGTGGATTAGGAGGAGATGAAGTTAACAACGGACACCACATGACGGACGACGGACAGAGAGTGATTAGAATAGATCACCTTGAGCCTTCGGCTACAAAAGCACATTTGATAGCAATCTACGCAAAAGGACAACAACATGCTTGTTATAGATTGTAAAAAATTAAAAGCATCAGCATATTTTGTACATCAATATTAATCCAAATCTCCTGGGAGGGACTCTCGTGAATTTTCATGGGACCCTGAAGATTTAAAAATCTCCTTGGACTCTTGCGAATTTTCATGTGACCCAAGTATTTACAAATCTCCTGGGACCCAAGTTTCACAAATCTCCTGGGACCCAAGTTTAACAAATCTCCTGGGACTCAAGTTTCACAAATCTCCTGGGACTCAAGTTTTGACAAATCTCCTGGGACCCAAGTTATACAAATCTCCTGGGACCCAAGTTTTTACAAAGCTCCTGGGACTCAAGTTTAACAAATCTCCTGGGACTCAATTTTTACAAATCTCCTGGGACTCTTGTGAATTTTCATGTGACCCAAGTTTGACAAATCTCCTGGGACTCAAGTTTTTTACAAATCTTCTGAGACCAAAGTTTTTACAAATCTCCTGGGACTCAAGTTTGACAAATCTCCTGGGTCTCAAGTTTTTTCAAATCTCCTGGGAGTCAAGTTTTTACACATCTCCTGGGACTCAAGTTTAACAAATCTCCTGGGACTCCTGTTTTTACAAATCTCCTGGGACTCAAGTTTCACAAATCTCCTGGGACTCAGGTTTAGCCAATCTTATGGGAGTCAATTTTTTACAAATCTCCTGGGACTCAAGTTTTTATAAATCACCTGGGACCCAAGTTTTTACAAATCTCCTGGGACCCACGTTTTACAAATCTCCTGGGACCTAAGATTAACAAATCTCCTTGGACTCAAGTTTAACAAATCTCCTGGGACTAAAGTTTAACAAATCTCCTGGGACTCAAGTTGTACAAATCTCCTGGGACCCAAGTTTTTACAAATCTCCTAAGACCCAAGTTTAACAAATCTCCTGGGATCCAAGTTTTTACAAATCTCCTGGTACTCAAGTTTTACCAATCTCCTGGGACTCAATTTTCACAAATCTCCTGGGACTCAAGTTTTTACAAATCTCCTGGGACTCAAGTTTTACCAATCTCCTGGGACTCAATTTTCACATATCTCCTGGGTCCCAAGTTTTTACAAATCTCCTGGGACTCACGTTTCACAAATCTCATGGGACTAAAGTTTTCACAAATCTCCTGGGACCCAAGTTTTTACAAATCTCCTAAGACCAAAGTTTAACAAATCTCCTGGGATCCAAGTTTTTACAAATCTCCTGGGACTCAGGTTTAACCAATCTTCTGGAAGTCAATTTTTTACAAATCTCCTGGGACTCAAGTTTTTATAAATCAGCTGGGACCCAAGTTTTACAAATCTCCTAAGACCCAAGTTTAACAAATCTCCTGGGATCCAAGTTTTTACAAATCTCCTGGGACTCAAGTTTTACCAATCTCCTGGGACTCAATTTTCACAAATCTCCTGGGTCCCAAGTTTTTACAAATCTCCTGGGACTCACGTTTCACAAATCTCATGGGACTAAAATTTTCACAAATCTCCTGGGACTCAAGTTTTGACAAATCTCCTGGGACTCAATTTTTACAAATCTCCTGTGACTCAAGTTTTTACAAATCTCCTGGGACTCGAGTTTTTACAAATATCCTAGGACTCAATTTTTACAAATCTCCTGGGACTCAAATTTAACAAATCTCCTGGGACTTAATTTTTACAAATCTCCTGGGACTCTTGTGAATTTTCATGTGACCCAAGTTTGACAAATCTCCTGGGACTCAAGTTTTTACAAATCACCTCGGACTCAAGTTTGACAAATCTCCTGGGACTCAAGTTTGACAAATCTCCTGGGACTCAAGTTTTTACAAATCTCCTTGGACCCAAGTTTGACAAATCTCCTGAGACTCAAGTTTTTACAAATCTCCTGGGACTCAAGTTTTTTCAAATCTCCTGGGACTCAAGTTTGACAAATCTCCTGGGACTCAAGATTGACAAATCTCCTGGGACTCAAGTTTTTACAAATCTCCTGGGACTCAAGTTTTTACAAATCTCCTGGGACTCACATTTTTTTATAAATCACCTGGAACCCAAGTTTTTACAAATCTCCTAAGACCCAAGTTTTTAACAAATCTCCTGGGACCCAAGTTTAACAAATCTCCTTGGACTCAAGTTTAACAAATCTCCTGAGACTCAAGTTTAACAAATCTCCTGGGACCCAAGTTTAACAAATCTCCTTGGACTCAAGTTTCACAAATCTCCTGGGACTCAAGTTTTGACAAATCTCCTGGGACCCAAGTTATACAAATCTCCTGGGACCCGAGTTTTTACAAATCTCCTAGGACTCAAGTTTAACAAATCTCCTGGGACTCTTGTGAATTTTCATGTGACCCAAGTTTGACAAATCTCCTGGGACTCAAGTTTTAACAAATCTCCCGGGACTCAAGTTTTTTACAAATCTCCTGAGACCGAAGTTTTTACAAATCTCCTGGGACTCAAGTTTTTACAAATCTCCTGGGACTCAAGTTTGACAAATCTCCTGGGTCTCAAGTTTTTTCAAATCTCCTGGAACTCAAGTTTTTACAAATCTCCTGGGACTCAAGTTTGACAAATCTCCTGGGTCTCAAGTTTTTACAAATCTCCTGGGACTCCTGTTTTAACAAATCTCCTGGGACTCAAGTTTCACAAATCTCCTGGGACTCCTGTTTTTACAAATCTCCTGGGACTCAAGTTTCACAAATCTCCTGGGACTCCTGTATTTACAAATCTCCTGGGTCCCAAGTTTTTACAAATCTCCTGGGACTCTCGTTTCACAAATCTCATGGGACTCTCGTTTCACAAATCTCATGGGACTATGGTTTTTACAAATCTCCTGGGACTCAAGTTTTGACAAATCTCCTGGGACTCAATTTTTACAAATCTCCTGGGACTTAAGATTTTACAAATCTCCTGGGACTCGAATTTTTACAAATATCCTAGGACTCAATTTTTACAAATCTCCTGGGACTCAAGTTTAACAAATCTCCTGGGACTCAAATTTTACAAATCTCCTGGGACTCTTGTGAATTTTCATGTGACCCAAGTCTGACAAATCTCCTGGGACTCAAGTTTTGACAAATCTCCTGGGACTCAATTTTTACAAATCTCCTGGGACTCGAATTTTTACAAATCTCCTGGGACTCAAGTTTGACAAATCTCCTGGGACTCAAGTTTGACAAATCTCTTGAGACTCAAGTTTTTACAAATCTTCTGGGACTCAAGGTTTTTACAAATCTCCTGGGACTCAAGTTTGACAAATCTCCTGGGACTCAAGTTTTTACAAATCTCCTGGGACTCACGTTTGACAAATCTCCTGGGACTCAAGTTTTTACAAATCTCCTGGGACTCACGTTTTTTTATAAATCACCTGGGACCCAAGTTTTTACAAATCTCCTAAGACCCAAGTTTTTACAAATCTCCTGGGACCCACGTTTTACAAATCTCCTGGGACCCAAGTTTAACAAATCTCCTGGGACTCAAGTTTAACAAATCTCCTGGGACTCAAGTTTAACAAATCTCCTGGGACTCAAGTTCTACAAATCTCCTGTGACCCAAGTTTTTACAAATCTCTTAAGACCCAAGTTTAACAAATCTCCTGGGACTCAAGTTTAACAAATCTCCTGGGACCAAAGTTTCACAAATCCCCTGGGACTCAAGTTTTTACAAATCTCCTGGGACTCAAATTTTACCAATCTCCTGGGACTCAAGTTTAACCAATCTCCTGGGACTCAATTTTCACAAATCTCCTGGGACTCACGTTTCACAAATCTCATGGGACTAAAGTTTTTACAAATCTCCTGGGACTCTAAGTTTTTACAAATCTCCTGGGACTCTTGTGAATTTTCATGTGACCCAAGTTTTACAAATGGACTGGGTCCAAGGGATCCAACAAAATTGCTGGGAAATTGCAAACACTGCATCTGATTAAATTCACTTAAAAACATAGTGAGAAAGGGTAAAATGCATTAATCAGCAATTTATATTTATCAGGACAATGTTTTCGAAAGCTGTCTGTGTATGATAAGAAGATTTACCTTTCAATTGGAAAGGGTGTTCATTGACAAATTCATGGCTTAATGTAGGGACGAACAAGTATAGATATTAGTACTCAGGTTATCAAATAAACTTCCGATCAAGTACTCGGGTATTCACAAGATATAACAAGAATGGAGTGCTCCCCGGAGCACATGTATCACCTGCCGGGGCCTTGTCAGAAAATTTTTAATTTTTGACAGAAAAGGGGCAATAACTCTGATATAAAAAATATTTGGATTATCCCCCCTTTTGTGAACCAATCACACGCATTGATATAAACATTTGTCAGAAGTTTCAATGTAATCCTTTGAGTAGAATATTTTTTGTTTGAAAACGTGACGCAAAAAGTGTGACGACAGACAGACAGACGGATGGACAGACAGACAGACAGGCGCCGGACAAAAAAAAAAGTGATCCCTAAGTGCCTACCATGCTACGCAGGTGACACAAAAATGTTTTGTCTCTCTGAATATTCTGGCCCTTGTTCAAATTAATTGTCTTTTATAGAACAAAGCAAGGTGCGTTTGTTTTTGCCTCTACATTTATTTTTTTTAATTTGAAGAAAACGAGTTGTTTTACTTTACAAACCAAATAATTCAACAAACACATCCAACAATGATGGCCCTGGATCGCTCACCTGATTTTTTTTGTTTTTCACTTTAGCCATATATGGCAAAACAACCAAGTTTTTTTGCCAATAACCATGGCTGGAAGGAAATCTCAAAGAGGGTCATCCAACGAACATTTCTACAAAATTATTCAAAAATCTGCCAGACACTTTGAGAGGAGAAGATTTTACAAGCTTTCACTATAATAGCCATATAAGGCAAAACAGCCCTGCCTCCTAGTGGCCATTTTTGGACGAATCAGCATATCTTGAAGAAATCTAAAAAAGGGTCACCCAAGAAACATTTCTACAATTTTTTTTAAAAATCAGCCAGACACTTTCGAAGGAAAATATTTTTTTAAAGTTTTGACTTTATGCATATGAGGCAAAACAGCCTCGCCCCCTGGTGGCCATGTTTTTTTACCAATCAAAATGGCTTGAAAGAATTTGAGAGGGTCAGCCAACGTACATTTCTATAAAATTATTTGAAAATCGGCCTTACACTTTCAGGAGAAGATTTTTAAAGTTTCCACTATAACCATATAAGGCGAAAAATCCCCGTCCCCTGGCAGCCATGTTTTTTTACCAATCATCGTGGTTTGGAGGAATCTAATAGAGCACCCAAGGAACATTTCTACAGAATTATTTGAAAATCGGCCAACCAGTTCTGGAGAAGAAGAATTTTAAAATTTGTTTTGTTTTGTTGCCATGGAAACCAGAATGCCGCATGGATCCCAGACATCCTAGCAAACATGCATATATGGGTCCCATATTGGCTATTTCTGGGCAAGCCCATATGGGTATGCCCGTATTGGACTCATATGGGACCTTTGTGGGCAAGCCCATGTGGGTTTGCCCATAAGGGTCCCAGATGGGTCCCATATTACAGCACTTTTAGGAAAAACGAATATTTATTTATTTATTTATTTAAAAAACATTTTCTTTGAGCTAGTATGTTACTACCTTGATCTAAACTGCTATTATTTTATCTAAAAATAGTAATTCAACACATAAGCGTATATTTTACAACCCATGTGGGAGCCATACGGGTCCCATTTGGGCCTCCCGATAAACGTCAACACCCCTGAACAGGTGCGCGAAATTAATTTATTTTATTTTTAATATAGGTTTTAATTTTTATGAATTAAAATATATAATATATCATTTAGACATAGTTATTATCAAGAATTTAATCATCGCATGATTAAAAATAAAATAAATTTCGAGCATGCACAGACGTGAATTCCGCTGTCATAATATTCAAATGTTTCTTTGTTTACATTAAAGTTGAATTTTGATTTATTTCTTATTCTGATTATATGCATGCCTTTATATGAACCATACAGGAGATTACTTAATAAAGTTTTATTGTTAAAGCATAGAGTGCGTTGTTTTCTTGCAGGATAATATTATAATATAGTCGTTTGCGCCATAATATCTCTCTGTTCCAGGAAAAAAGAAAGAGTTAAAACATAAAAATATTAAAATGGAAGTACAATAATCATGCACCTGCTGTTACATTCCAGCTTAAAGCATTTCGCATGTTTGTATCCGATGTTTCTGACAAGTGGTTGTTTATTGATAGTTCAGCAAACTTAAAATTGAAATAAATGCAAATGGATCTAGCCAAGAAATGCAAGATCTGCCCAAAATGGAAGTATCTGGGCTGCCCATGAGGGACACATATTGAGTACAAGGGCTGCCCATGTGGGACCCATATGGGTCCCATATTGCATGTTTATGGGGCAGCCCATATGGGACCCATGTGGAACCCGGTTGCACTCCCCACCTGGGTCCCATATGGGCAGCCGATATGGGACCCATGTAGGTGCCCAGAAAGGGACCCATATGGGTCCCATATAGATTGCTAGCTGGGATTTGAAGAAATTCTAGTGAGGTCATTGAGAGGATGCTTTCTGTGAAGTTTCATTCCCAACTGACCCACTGGTTACAGAGGAGAAGATGTTGACTGACACCGGACAAAATGCGATCACAATAACTCACCATGAGCACTTTGTGCTCAGGTGAGCTAAAAATGTATTGCCATAAACATGCAATCCGTTATACAAGGAAGCCTATATCTCACCTTCTCCTTATAATGTGAATGTGTCCCCATTTTGTTTGAATAGATAAGAAAGATAGAAGATAACTCTTATGATTTTAAGAATAATTACTCAAATGAAAAAGTTTTCATACAATAATATTAACATGTATTTCTTACAACTTTCCAATTAAAAAGAGATGACAATTGAAAACACAATTGCAGCAAAGGTGTGAAAAACTGAAGGCCTGTTTGACATATTGTTGCAAATTGACTGGAGGTAATACTCAAATTGCAGGCTAATGTTTATCAAGTTCTTCTTCATTGACTCATAATTGCCAATTAAAATGGATTAAGTACCCTCTTCAGACGAAGAGTTGTAATCCTGTTTGTTTAATATACTGCTTTTCTACTGACGTCTTTAGTCATTCAATGATTTTATTCTTGAACAACGAGAAAAACCAATTCATTAATTTTGTAAGTTCTAATTCTTTTACTTTTAACAGATGAAAAATAGGGAAATTATAATTTATATCTTGAATACCTTTTTTAATAACCTGTACTCAGATGTCCGATCAAGTACTCAGTTACTCAGGTAGCCGGTCCCATCCCTAGTTTAAAGTGATCAAATGCACTATAAGCAATGTATTGTCAAAAGGGAGATAAAGCATATGTAACAGTTATGCAGGAGTGTCATTTATTAGTCTTGCATTGAATTAGATATGGTCAAGACAATCATAGTAGCAAGACAACATAGCTTAAAGTAAGTAAACACTGTTAACAAACTTTAACATTTGGTTTATACCCCTAGACCATGGTCACCCAAACTTGTATACACACTTTAACATTTGGTTAATACCCCTAGACCATGGTCACCCAAACTTACATACACACTTTAACATTTGGTTAACACCCCTAGACCATGGTCACCCAAACTTATACACAAACTTTAACATTTGGTTAATACCCCTATACCATGGTCACCTCAACTTACATACACACTTTAACATTTGGTTATTACCCTTATACCATGGTCACCCAAACTTATATACAAACTTTAACATTTGGTTAACACCCCTAGACCATGGTCACCTCAACTTACATACACACTTTAACATTTGGTTAATACCCCTAGACCATGGTCACCCAAACTTATATACACACTTTAACATTTGGTTAATACCCCTATACCTAGGTCACCCAAACTTATATACAAACTTTAACATTTGGTTAATACCCCTAGACCATGGTCATCTCAACTTACATACACACTTTAACATTTGGTTAATACCCCTAGACCATGGTCACCCAAACTTACATACATACTTTAACATTTTGTTAATACCCCTATACCATGGTCACCCAAACTTATATACAAACTTTAACATTTGGTTAATACCCCTATACCATGGTCACCCAAACTTATAAACAAACTTTAACAATGTGTTAATACCCCTATACCATGGTCACCCAAACTTACATACACACATTAACATTTGGTTTATACCCCTAGACCATGGTCACCTAAACTTACATACACACTTTAACATTTGGTTAATACCCCTATACCATGGTCACCCAAACTTACATACATACTTTAACATTTTGTTAATACCCCTATACCATGGTCACCCAAACTTACATACACACTTTAACATTTGGTTAATAACCAGCCTATAGAACATTGTAACAGTTGTAGAGCCAGAAAAGACTGAATTTGTATAGACTGCTCAAATATCTACTCTCTTTACTATTAAGTTCATCTACTGTATGCAAATCTTACACTTCAAACGGTTCAGATTGAAAGCCCATTTTCCTACATCAACGCTTACATGTGATTATAAAAATATTCCATAATCATTATGAGGCCAAAGTCTTTATCTAATTATTCTATATGACTAAAGTCTCTATCTAATTGTTCTATATAACCAAAGTCTCTATCTAATTATTCCATATGACTAAAGTCTCTATCTAATCATTCTATATGGCCAAAGTCTCTATCTAATTGTTCTATATGGCCAAAGTCTCTATCTAATTATTCTATATGGCCATAGTCTCTATCTAATTGTTCTATATGACCAAAGTCTCTATCTAATTGTTCTATACGGCCAAAGTCTTTATTTAATTGTTCTATATGGCCATAGTCTCTATCTAATTGTTCTATATGGCCAATGCCTCTATCTAATTATTCTATATGACTAAAGTCTCTATCTAATTGTTCTATATGGCCATAGTCTCTATCTAATTATTCTAAATGGCCAAAGTCTCTATTTAATTGTTCTATATGGCCAAAGTCTCTATCTAATTATTTTATATGACTAAAGTCTCTATCTAATTATTCTATATGACCAAAGTCTCTATCTAATTATTCTATATGACCAAAGTCTCTATCTGATTGTTCTATATGACCAAAGTCTCTATCTAATTATTCTATATGACCAAAGTCCCTATCTAATTATTCTATATGACCAAAGTCTCTATCTAATTATTCTATATGGCCATAGTCTCTATCTAATTGTTCTATATGACCAAAGTCTCTATCTAATTGTTCTATACGGCCAAAGTCTTTATTTAATTGTTCTATATATGGCCATAGTCTCTATCTAATTGTTCTATATGGCCAATGCCTCTATCTAATTATTCTATATGACTAAAGTCTCTATCTAATTGTTCTATATGGCCATAGTCTCTATCTAATTATTCTAAATGGCCAAAGTCTCTATTTAATTGTTCTATATGGCCAAAGTCTCTATCTAATTATTCTATATGACTAAAGTCTCTATCTAATTATTCTATATGACCAAAGTCTCTATCTAATTATTCTATATGACCAAAGTCTCTATCTAATTGTTCTATATGGCCAAAGTCTCTATCTAATTATTCTATATGGCCATAGTCTCTATCTAATTGTTCTATATGACCAAAGTCTCTATCTAATTATTCTATATGACCAAAGTCTCTATCTAATTGTTCTATATGACCAAAGTCTCTATCTAATTGTTCCATACGGCCAAAGTCTTTATTTAATTGTTCTATATGGCCATAGTCTCTATCTAATTGTTCTATATGGCCAATGCCTCTATCTAATTATTCTATATGACTAAAGTCTCTATCTAATTGTTCTATATGGCCATAGTCTCTATCTAATTATTCTAAATGGCCAAAGTCTCTATTTAATTGTTCTATATGGCCAAAGTCTCTATCTAATTATTCTATATGACTAAAGTCTCTATCTAATTATTCTATATGACCAAAGTCTCTATCTAATTATTCTATATGACCAAAGTCTCTATCTAATTGTTCTATATGGCCATAGTCTCTATCTAGTTATTCTAAATGGCCAAAGTCTCTATTTAATTATTCTATATGACCAAAGTCTCTATCTAATTATTCTATATGACCAAAGTCTCTATCTGATTGTTCTATATGACCAAAGTCTCTATCTAATTATTCTATATGACCAAAGTCTCTATCTAATTATTCTATATGACCAAAGTCTCTATCTAATTATTCTATATGACCAAAGTCTCTATCTAATTGTTCTATACGGCCAAAGTCTTTATTTAATTGTTCTATATGACCAAAGTCTCTATCTAATTATTCTATATGACCAAAATCTCTATCTGATTGTTCTATATGACCAAAGTCTCTATCTAATTATTCTATATGACCAAAGTCTCTATCTAATTATTCTATATGACCAAAGTCTCTATCTAATTATTCTATATGACCAAAGTCTCTATCTAATTATTCTATATGGCCATAGTCTCTATCTAATTGTTCTATATGACCAAAGTCTCTATCTAATTGTTCTATACGGCCAAAGTCTTTATTTAATTGTTCTATATGGCCATAGTCTCTATCTAATTGTTCTATATGGCCAATGCCTCTATCTAATTATTCTATATGACTAAAGTCTCTATCTAATTGTTCTATATGGCCATAGTCTCTATCTAATTATTCTAAATGGCCAAAGACTCTATTTAATTGTTCTATATGGCCAAAGTCTCTATCTGATTGTTCTATATGACCAAAGTCTCTATCTAATTATTCTATATGACCAAAGTCTCTATCTAATTATTCTATATGACCAAAGTCTCTATCTAATTATTCTATATGACCAAAGTCTCTATCTAATTGTTCTATATGACTAAAGTCTCTATCTAATTATTCTATATGACCAAAGTCTCTATTTAATTATTCTATATGACCAAAGTCTATCTAATTGTTCTATATGACCAAAGTCTCCATCTAATTATTCTATATGACTAAAGTCTCTATCTAATTATTCTATATGACTAAAGTCTCTATCTAATTGTTCTATATGACCAAAGTCTCTATCTAATTGTTCTATACGGCCAAAGTCTTTATTTAATTGTTCTATATGACCAAAGTCTATCTAATTGTTCTATACGGCCAAAGTCTCTATTTAATTGTTCTATATGGCCAAAGTCTCTATCTGGCAGGAAATACAAGAGGCATTCCCAAACAGTGTAATAACAGATTATTTGTTACATAGAACCCATCTAGTATAGAGAATCAGAGAGGGGACAGTGTGATAACAGATTATTTGTTACATAGAACCCATCTAGTATAGAGAATCGGAGAGGGGACAGTGTGATGACAGATTATTTGTTACATAGAACCCATCTAGTATAGAGAATCGGAGAGGGGACTCTTCATGGCTTCTATAAAACTGTTCATACCCCTCAAGGTTATAAATATATTCTATCACTCAGATATGTTTGCAACATTGAAATAATGAAAGGCTGACTTACAAGTAAATCGTAGACATTGTTAAAAAAAAGATATTTTGCATCTTAATAAATCACTTTCTAAGAAATAAGTAAAAGAAAAAACCTTGAAATGGTATGACTTAATTAAGTTGTCATACATATATTTCAATTCAGGGGAAAACATTAAAGGCACAACTTGAAAAACGCTACATATGAGAATCCTTGCTTAATGAGTAGGGCGTTATAATGAGATTAGTGCATCAATTATTCTCAGGAAAACATCACATCATGTGGGCGGCCACTGTACAAGGAAGGCTGGAAGGCAGAACAGTGAAATCAGTGCAGAACGTCAATGACTGTCAAAAAGTCGCAGAGATGACAGGAATAAGTAGGTCTACAGTGCAATGCATCCTAACCAGAGACTTGAAGATGTTGCATGTGAGTGCTCAAGTCAGTGCATTAAGGATGTTCTTAGGAAATTTGTTGGAAGAAATCCACTTTCACTGATCATCACATCATATGAGACTTGGGTCCACTACTATGAGCCAGAGAGAAGGCAAGCATCAATGGTTTGGAAGCACCCTGATAGTCCCCCACCTAAGAAGGCAAAGGTAGTGAAGTTAATGTGCATCGTCTTTACAAACATAAGAGGGGTCATATTGGTGCACATGGTCAAACCAAGCCAAACGGTCAACTCGAGCTTCTACTCTCAGGTTGCTTAATATTTACTTTAATAAGTTACCAATAATACAATGTATTTAATCAATTTATATGATTATGCTTATTGTTGCTGAAATGATTGATTTTTTTTTTTATTAAACAAGAAATAGCATATTCATCTAAATTATGAATTGCATTTGATCTCACTTCACTTGCATGTGTTGCGGAAGAAGTGCCCAGTCATGGATAATCAGGCTGAAAATGTAGTGTTGCACCAGGACAACGCCAAAAGTCATACTGCTAGGAGAACCCTCTCGACATTGATGTGTTAGGCTTCCAGCGATTAATTCATCCACTATAATCACCGGATCTTGCACCACTCGATTTTGCGAATTTTCAGACGTTGAAGGTGTATTTACGAGAAACAATATTCTGTGACAGAACTGAGATCAGCCATGCGATACAAGGATTAAATAATACATTAGACAGTGACTGGTTTATGAACGTTTACCAGAAGTAGGTAATACGCCACCATAAGTGAATACTTTGAAAAAGAGTAGAGGGTTAGGGTTTGGGTTACTACATTACCTGTGACAACATTGGCAATGTTAAATGCTTTACAGAATTTCCTTTATGTTTTGTGTGTAATTTAGTGTACATTAGCACAAGAAGAGGTGTTAAATGTCAGAGAATTTTTTAGAAACTTAGTTTAATATTTTGTGAGAAATAAGAAAAGTAGATGATTTAGTGGGACAGCCCTCGTACGAGGTATTCTTCGTCATCAGACCAATCATGACTGTTTCATTATAAATAGATTTGTTCTGTAAGAATATTAAAGGGTATGATAAGTTGATAATTTTTTTATCTCTTCCGTAATGGCCATCCCACATAGATTTTCTTCTTTCTTGGCAACATGAAATTCAAAAATCGTAAACAAGCAAACCTTCGAGGTTCTGAAGCCAGGTTTCAGTTGCACATTTCATTGTCTTTATGAGTACAAAGTTACGCTTTTCTTGGCACATCTCTCCACCTATTTTATTCTGCTTCCTGTTCATTATGAGAAGTGAATCAAAGCTGTCAATATACATCAGATTAATGCGCCCTTGTTTAAGGCTCATCTTTCACATCACTCTTACCTCCATGCACCATTTCTGACAGATGAATGCAGATCATAAGCTGTTTTATAATTCAAAAATTTAAACTATCACAGATGTAAGAAGAAGCACAGCAATTAGGGATTATCTGTTATTTCTAGTATTTACTCCCAATCTTTGTATACATGAGTTGCATTTATTTTTTATCCAATTTGCGTTCTAAGTTATGTACTACTAAGAAATAGAGGGCAGTCCCTTTCTTCTAACATAACCTTTCCTTGATACAGTGATTTAAAGAATGTATTTTAAAAGGTATCCATGTTCAACTGTATTACACAAAACTCATCATGAATGTAAATATATCCTTATTTAAGACTTTCTAAGAGTTAAATGAATAGACATTCGCTACAGTTTCATCGTTTTTGAAAACTTTCAGAATTTTTTCGAAAATTGGTGTGTTGATATTACCTAATCTACAGAAATATGAAATAAAAATATGGGGTAACCAGGCTTGGAAAAAATTCTCAGCCATTTCTTCTGTATACCCCATACGTTGTTATATATATATTGTTAAATATTTCAAATTTCATTTTAAGTTTTACATCATTTGTTTGGCGACACTTCACTCTTTATATGACTAGAAGAATTAAAGGTAAAAATACAGCCATCATGAAAAAATAATACCATTAAAAACTAAAAATATCACTGAAGGTGATGAATACCCCCAGCTGGTGCCTGACAATATACATATGTATGAGAAATTCAAGGGGCCATAACTCATTTAAAAATAATTCCAGTGCAACACGCCGACAATATACTTTTTTGTTTGTTTGTTTTGGAGTTTAACGCCGCTTTCAACAGCTTTGGTCACCGACAATATACACAACTAGACTTGGTATCAATCATTCTTGTGAAGTTATATTGAATTGTGACCAAGGGTTGCTGAGTAATCATAGTGTTCACATCAGATGTCCACACTGACCAACAGACCAACAAACCAACCGACAAACCGACCGACCGACAAGCGTGACTCCTATATAGCCCCAATATACTATGTAACTGGGGGTATAATAAAGAAGAAAATGTTGTTTTGGTTAATCTTCAAACACAAGTTTGACTGTACAACCATGAGTGAGTCTCATTAAAACCAGACATAAACCTCACTAGCTCGATCCTGTATAGATCTGATGACTGCCCCATACAGGTCGTCTCAAATTGACCTTTGCATCAGCCTATCAAATTGTCACTTACCAAATCCTTCGATATAAAACAGGTAGAATAATCTAT
Organism: Serripes groenlandicus; assembly: GCA_031761405.1. NCBI lineage: Eukaryota > Metazoa > Mollusca > Bivalvia > Cardiida > Cardiidae > Serripes > Serripes groenlandicus. Next base: position 272,662 of record JASEVX010000001.1, on the reverse strand, counting down.
ATGAATAAATGATATTGAAAAGCGGTGATTGTCGAGTGTTCAGATCCTATAGCATGAGCGTTTGTTGTATCGTGTGATTACATAAATAGACATAAAACACGAGCACGAGCTCTGTAATGCGTATTTAAGTTTATTAGGTCAATCTGGGACGAACCTTTATGTGGGGTAGTCAGATCCAATATACGTGCAGCAAAGTATTTTGGTTTGATTTTAATCATTAATGAGATTGAAAATACAACAAATCTGCAGCAGACGACATCGAAAACATCAAGGCATATCTTATTGAAAGTTAAAAGTTAAATCATTGAAAAGAGTTGAAAACCTTGTGGCAAAAGAAGAAATTGCTCATTATGAGCAATTTCTTCTTTTGCCACAATGTTTTCAATAGTTTTCCCGATTTCTAAAGTTGGTTATATATGTCTCTGGAAAAATTGAAATTTTCCTAATTCAGTGAAAATCATTGTGGAAAAAGAAACTATATTGTTCATTTTGTGCTTATTTTCACAATGTTTTCTGAAGTATTTCTAAAGAAGGGATGCTGTTCATTAAAATATCAAATGTCTAAATCAAGTAAAGGGTTATGAAGGTTTGAAATTGCAATACTGTTTATTCTTATCTCATAAATTAATTTTCTCTCACATACAGACATATTTTAAAGCGTAACTGCAGCAGACACTTTTTGCATATATATATATAATGACAAAGGGAGAATTTTCTCACAATGAGCAATTTTCCACATTTGGAAGAAAGTGTTCAACTCAAACTTTCATTCATTAAGTTTATCCATATTTTGCATTATTTTTAGTCTGCTGCAGTTTTGTTGTATGTGGTGAAGGGTTAGAACCATGTAGTACCTGTCTAATATTACACAGGAAGATAATAATTCAATCTTACAATTAATAACCCTTCTCTCCGACACAAACAAATATTTCTTTAACCCTTTTCCCACATACAACAAATCTGAAGCAGATGGCTTTGAAAATACATGGAAAATATCTATAAATTAAAGTATAAGAAGAAAAAGTAACAAAGGGCAATAACTCTGTATTTAGATTAAATAGAGTTATGGTTTCTGTACACTGCACTTCCTCTCAATGTGTTGTATCATCCTATGAAGTTTTATTAAATTCCAACAATTAGTTTTAAAGTTATGCTCCGGACAAGACTCTACGAATATGAAAAAGTAACAAAGGGCAATAACTCTGTAATTATGCAAAGTAGAGTTATGTTTCTTGTACACTGCACTTCCTCTGATTATGCTCTACCATTATATGTAGTTTTATTAGATTCCATCTATTAGTTATTAAGTAATTCTACGGACAAGAAAAAGTAACAAAGGGCAATAACTCTGTATTTAGATAAAATAGAGTTATGGTTCCTGTACACCGCACTTCCTCTCAATGTGTTGTATCATCCTATGAAGTTTCGTCCAAATCCTATGTTGCATTGACTCCTATATACAAGTGACTCCTATATACCCCCCCAAAACTTTGTTTTTTGGGGGTATAATAATTAAATAAAATTCAATGCATAAACAAGAGCACCACGTACGGCACAGACGCTCGACTGATTAGTCGCCGGGCAGAAGCCCGCGACTTCTATTTTTAATAGGTTTTCGGAAATCACATGGGAGGAGGGATTATTATTAGAAAGAAACACATTTAGATGTCTTGAACATATTACTATTGTGTTTGTTTAAAAACACTAAGTAATGACACATCTAAAATGAAATAAATATTCCGATGTTTTAGGTATTTTCAGTTTCTTTATTTTGACTCGCATTTATGTTTTGTTGTTTTATTTACGAAGATAAAACAGTCCCTATTAGCTAGACTGGTATACTTTATTTTTACACTATATACTACATGTACTCAAAAGGCGATAACTACAAACCTTTACGTCGCAGTCTAATTTGTTTACATACGCGCACCTGCTTGAAGCGTGACTCGTGAATACCAACTGCGTAGATCAATCTCCTTTGCAGAGAGCCGTCTCTTTACACTCACTTACAAATAGTAAATCGTAGGTGATTTAAAATGCTTATTTCGTTCGAAACAAATGAAGAAAAGAACAAACCGAGATAAAAACTAGTTTTAATAGAAAAATTACTTTGAACGAACACTCTCTGCCTATAAAGAGAGTTTCAAGAACGACACCTCTGCGAATAAGAAAGAATCGGGTCTTTCGTACAAAATTATTTCGTCCTTGACAATTTTAAATGTGTCATTTAATTCCCTAAAGGCATATTGTTATGGATCATTGACACAAGGGCGCTCATCATAATATAATTTTAAAACATGAGTAGTTTTGTTATTTTCATTATAAAAAAGGAAGGAAAGAATTAAAATAAATTAACATGTTGTAGGGCTCAGTTTATGTTCGAAATTAAGTTTAAATTATACAACAATTTCAATGAGATTTAACTGTTTAGTTGATATTATATTTCGAATGTGGTCTAATTTATAAATATTGGACTACATTTCAACATTTGTTAAAGTATGATATAATTAGGATGCCAAGTTAATATCATTTTGAGAAAAAGAGAAAACTCAGCGATTTAACCCTTAACTCATTGTTTTAAAAGTATATTGTTGCAAAGGTGTCCACTGTTGACTTTAATAGAGGAAAGGTAAAATTATGTGCTATTGCATGCAAATCCTAAATTGTCTGTTTTGTGGTTTTATTGAAAAATAATAAAATTCAAATATTCTGACAAACATCTTGAAAAGTGTATGTGGAATTCACAAATCTTATAATTATTCCTTAATGAAAGCACTGTATACATACTAAGACTAATGATTGGCAAGATTTCTCATTTCCATTACTGTTTATGATCAATAATTAGTTGGTTGTGTGTCTAGTCAACCTACTTTGGAATGGAGATTGATCATAAACAATGAAAGGCTTCAATTATCATTCACTTCGTTGACAAAACAATGTAAGTTATGATACATTTTCAATTGACCCCACCCCTGATGTTCCAATATGCCCCTCAGTTGATAACTGTTTATTCAACTACTATAATGTTAGTGTTATGCATAACTGCACTATGGATATCCGGCGACATTGATGCATTGCATCAACTTTCTCTTGTAGAAAACAGAAACAAGAGGGCCATGATGGCCCTGGAATCGCTCACCTGATTTTTTTTTTTTACTTTAGCTATATAAGCCCCACCCCCTGGCGGACATAGTTTCCAACCAATCAACTTGGCTTAAAGGAATCTGATAGAGGGTCACTTAAGGAACATTTCTACAAAATTATTAGAAAATCGGCCTGACACTTTTGGAGGAGAAGATTTTTTAAGTTTTCACTATAGCCATATAATGAAAAATAGCCCTGCCCAGTGGCGGCCATGTTTTTCGACCAATCAACATGGCTTGAAGGAATCTGAAAGTGGGTCACTTAAGGAACATTTCTACAAAATTATTTGAAAATCGGCCTGACACTTTCGGAGAAGAAGATTTTTTAATTTTTCACTATAGCCATATAAGGCAAAATAGCCCCGCCCCCCCTGGCGGCCATGTTTTTCGATCAATCAACTTGGCTTGAAGGAATCTGATAGAGGGTCATCCAAGGAACATTTCTACAAAATTATTTGAAAATCTGCCACCAGTTTGGGAGAAGAAGATTTTTTAAGTATTCACTATAGCCATATAAGGCAAAATAGCCCTGCCCACTGGCGGCCATGTTTTTCGACCAATCAACATGGCTTGAACGAATCTGATAGTGGGTCACTTAAGGAACATTTCTACAAAACTATTTGAAAATCAGCCAGACACTTTCGGAGGAGAAGATTTTTTAAGTTTTCACTATAGCCATATAAGACAAAATAGCCCCCCCCCCCCCCCGTGTGAGAATAGTAACTGTCGGGAATGTCTTTAAGACTTTCTTATAGTTTAATGAATGTAAATATATCCTTATTTAAGACTTTATTAGAGTTAAATGAATGTAAATATACCCTTATTTAAGACTTTCTTATAGTTTAATGAATGTAAATATATCCTTATTTAAGACTTTCTTAGAGTTTAATGAATGTAAATATATCCTTATTTAAGACTTTCTTAGAGTTAAATGAATGTAAATATACCCTTATTTAAGACTTTCTTATAGTTTAATGAATGTAAATATATCCCTATTTAAGACTTTATTATACATGTAGTTTAAAGAATGTAATTATATCCTTATTTAAGACTCTCTTATAGTTTAAAGAATGTAAATATATCCTTATTTAAGATTTTCTAAGAATTAAATGCTTGTGTCTGTCCCCTTAGACCTTTACAGTTGATTCAACCATTTCCCACATACAACAAATCTGTGGCAGACGACTTTGAAAACATATTTGTAAAAATATAAAAAAAAAAATTAATTGAAAGAACAATTATTGCATCAAGTTGAAAACACATTTGCAAAAATAAGAAAAAATCTTTATAATTGAAAGGACAATTATTGAATCAAGTTGAAAAACTGTTCATTATGAGCAATTTCTCCTTTTGTAACTATGTTTTCAAAAGTCATCTACTGCAGAAATGTCAGAAAGCTCCTGAATATGGTAAAGTGTAAACTCATAGGATGTCCAACTTAATTGACAAACTAGCTATGTGACCTTCACGTTGATAGCAACTATTGACACAATAGATCATTTAGTCTATATAATACACGGTTCAACATTTGTCCCACTATCATGATTCACGGCACGATTGAAATCGAGATCTTAATCATGGAGTAATCCTGGTGGTCCTATAGGATATTATCAGATCTTGAGGTCAGTCGTGGCAATCGTGTTGATAGTAGGAAAGTTTTGAACGGTTAAAAAAATTGCATCTAATCATGCTTCCAAGCGTGGTGATCGGGATCAAATTGGACAAGTCAAACGCCTCGCTCTGTTGAGATGTGCTGCCATCTCCAACAATCTGTGACACTCGGTGACGCTCTGTCGGGTACCATTGCTCACAACCTGTCACAAATGACTCACAAATAGATACGAGTAGATGCGATCATTCAGCGATCTACAATTGAAGAGAGCAGATCTTTACTGTCAACTTGCTTTGCTAGTTATTGTTGGAGCCTTTGAGAGATGCCACCCAAAGGTACAAGACACAAGAAGGGAAAGGGCCAGAATGTCACAGCCCTGAGCCTGAACCAGTCCAGCCAGAGCCGGCACCAGAGGAGGCAGAGGAGACCACCCCCACCCAGAAATCCAAGAGAAAGAAAACAGTAACTGCCTTTACTGAAGAGCAAAAGGAGGAAATCATTGAGTTCCTTATGAGAAATGAGGTCCTTTACAGCAAAAGCCTTGCGGGTTTCAAGGATCTCACTGAGAAGGAGGATCTCTGGGCTGCACAGCCTGCCAAGATAAACACTGCTGTGGCGCAACTTAAGATATGGTACACAAGCATGAGGACCATGATGGGCCGGCTGAAGAACTGCGCCAAGAAGAGTGGGTCAAGAGGAGATGCCATAACTGACATGAACAGCACAATGAAGTAGGTGTGGGAGAAATTCTCTTTTTTGATAATTCACATTGAGACGGTGGATGCCAGAAATGTGGCCTCCTCATGGTACGCCTCTTGTGCTGCAATGCCTGGATGCCTCTGCCTCAGTAGGTTGTGCAGAGCCACTGCCGGCTCTACCATATCCTTCACAGTGTTGGGCTTCTCCTCTAGAATCCTGAGGAGACACCACCACTCTCCTCCCCCTTGAGTCTGTAAATAACCTATGTCAGTAGGGTTCACATATTGTTCTATAAATAACCTATGTCAGTAGATTCCACATATTGTTCTATAAATAACCTATGCCAGAAGGGTCCACACACTGTTCTATAAATAACTAATCTCAGTAGGGTGCACATATTGTTCTATAAATAACCTCTGTCAGTAGGGTGCCCATATTGTTCTATAAACTAGAACTATCACTGAATGTGATTAATACCCCCAAACGTCGCCCTGATAGGAAAGGTAGTGGAATTTTAAGAAACCCCACCTTAAATTCCAACTTGTAGTTTTACAGATAATCTCCGGACAAGAAAAAAGGGCGATGAAAATTATTCTACGAACAAGAAAATGTAACAAAGGGCAATAAATCTGTAGTTAGCCAATATAGAGTTATGGTTCTTGTTCACTGCACTTCCTCTCAATGTGTTGTATCAAAGTATGATTTTTTATTTAATTCCATCCAGTAGTTTTGAAATTATTCTACGCTTAACAAAGAGTAACAAAGGGCAATAACTCTGTAATTATGTAAATAAGAGTTATGGTTCTTGTACACTGTACTTTCTCTCATTGTGCTCTACTATTGTATGCAGTTTTATTAGATTTCATTAATTAGTTATTAAGTTATTCTCCGGACAAGAAAAAGTAACAAAGGGCAATAACTATAACAATATTTAGGTTTAATAGAGTTATGATTCCTGTACACCGCACTTCCTCTCAATGTGTTGAAGTTTTGTTAAATTCCAACAATCAGTTTTAAAGTTATGTTCCGGACAAGACTCTACGAACAAGAAAAAGTAACAAAGGGCAATAACTCTGCAATTAAGTCAATAAGAGTTATGGTTCTTGTACACTGCACTTCCCCCTATTGTGTTCTACCATTGTATGAAGTTTTATTAGATTCCATCTATTAGTTATTAAGTAATTCTCCAGACAAGAAAAAGTAACAAAAGGCAATAACTCTGTATCTAGGTGAAATAGAGTTATGGTTCCTGTACACCGCACTACCTCTCAATGTGTTGTATCATCGTATGAAGTTTTATTAAATTCCAACAATTAGTTTTAAAGTTATGCCCTGGACAAGACTCAACGAATAAGAAAAAGTAACAAAGGGCAATAACTCTGTAATTATGTTAATTAGAGTTATGGTTCTTGTACACTGCACTTCCTCTCATTGTGCTCTACCATTGTATGCAGTTTTATTAGATTCCATCTATTAGTTATTAAGTAATTCTCCGGACAAGAAAAAGTAACAAAGTGCAATAACTCTGTATCGAGGTGAAATAGAGTTATGGTTCCTGTACACCACACTTCCTCTCCATATGTTGTATCATCGTATGAAGTTTTATTAAATTCCAACAATTAGTTTTAAAGTTATGCTCCAGACAAGGAAAATCGCAACGGACCAACTGACTGACCGACCGACCGACCAACCACAGGGTGACTCCAATATACCCCCTCTAAACTTCGTTTATCGGGGGTATAATAACTTGGGTAAATATTGTCCGGACAAGCTTTTCCTTTGGATGGGGGTCAGAGGTCAAGGTCAATGTCACAGTGAATAAATTTTGGTACACGTCTCGTCTCAATCACTCTCTTTCCAAGATTCAAATTTGTTGACTGAAGGTTTTTGATAACATAGGAGATAATAATTATGGCCTGGATAAGGTTTTTCTTTAAATAGGGTCAGATGTTGTTTAAATAGGGGCAGATGTTCTTTAAATAGGGTCATATAATCTTTAAATAGGGGCAGATGTTCTTTAAATAGGGTCAAAGGTGATCACAATAACTCACCTTGAGCTAAAGAGGAGAAAATTTGTAATGCTTTTTCTCTGATACAGACAACATTTGACCACATTAGAAAACATTAAGGAAAGGGAAGAAAAGGCTCAAAGCAAAACATTTATCCCATTCCCACAATGTTTTAAGTTATATATCAAAATTATAATTCTTTTTAAAAGGAAACACTTTTTCCTGAGAAAATTTTAACCAGGCATAATATTGATTCATCATTTGTTCAGGGATATATTGCATTCAGAAATGGAACCGTATTGATTCATCATTTGTTCAGGGACATATTGCATTCAGAAATGGAACCGTATTGATTCACCATTTGTTCAGGGACATATTGCATTCAGAAATGGAACCGTATTGATTCATCATTTGTTCAGGGACATATTGCATTCAGAAATGGAACCGTATTGATTCATCATTTGTGCAAGGACATATTGCATTCAGAAATGGAACCGTATTGATTCATCATTTGTGCAGGGACATATTGCATTCAGAAATGGAACCGTATTGATTCGTCATTTGTGCAGGGACATATTGCATTCAGAAATGGAACCGTGTTGATTCATCATTTGTGCAGGGACATATTGAATTCAGAAATGGAACCGTTATGATTCATCATTTGTGCAGGGACATATTGTTGTTGGTGTATCCACAGTCTGAGAATTGGAGCTCAAATAAGGATTTCAGGGTATAAAATAGGCCCCATATATAAAGTGTGAAGTATTTTAGCCTTTCATTGTGAAGCATGAATTTACCCTCATAATACAAAGGTAACGATAGAAATCGTTGTTTGGGTCCACTCAACTGTGAACCTTGTATACGTGGTATTGTAAAACCTTTCACAAATAAACACCACTTCACATGCTTTATGCAGCAGACAAGTTATAGAAACATTGCATAAAATGGAGAAATTGCTTGAAATGAGTAATGTCTCCTTTTCCCAGAATGTATTAAACTCTGTATCATTTGTAAACTTCAAATATTCCTGTGTAACATTGTTTTTCTTCAGACATTATATATAGCCCTTTCCCTAATATAACTCTTTAAAGTCTCTGCAGCAGATGACAAGAAGTTTGTATGAGGTAAATGGTTTGTCAGAGGTTAAACAAAAGGCTTATCACAGGTAATCAACACTCCTAGCATAAATGGAATATCATTGATAAGTTGAAAGTCAGGATTCAATCATTGACTTCACCGTCTCCCTTATTTAAATAATTTAAGAGTCATCTCCTTTGAAAACATTACAGGAGTTATTAGAATCATAAACATTACAGAGGTTATTGGAATAATTTCAATGTAGAGTTAAGAACATTTTGGGAAAAGGATATAATGCTTGTTTTAAGCAATTTCACCATATCCAAAAAATGTTTTTACAATTTGTCTGTGTCATGCAGTTACAGAATGAAGTCCTTACATATTTTATAATGTTAAAATCTCCAGTTTCCTGATATTTACAACTTTTGATGCAATTGAAGATGATCCTAAAAATAAATACTGCTTATAGAAATCATTAATTGTCAAAGTATACTGTTGATATACACTAAACTAAGTGAATATGAAGGTAGGTAATTTTCCTTAGTAGAATTGTTCGCATCACCAACATCACTAGTACATCTTACCCATTCCCTGTGGCAGACAACCTTTAACATGACATCCGTTTTAATTTGGTAGGGGTTAATAATGGATTCATTTATAATGTGAACTTTGACAGTTTTAGGACATGGTTAAGCTGGGCATTCTCAAACAAAATAGACATTTGAATAATTGCCTATCATACAGCATACTATTGTTATGAAGGTATCAGGTATTTAATATAAAGCAAACCATATTTTAACCCTTTCCCACATACAGACACTTTCTGACAAGTCTGCAGCAGATGACTTTTGAAAACATTGTGGCAAATCCTTTACAGAGAGTTTTCATATATTTGCCGTCGATGTTATTAAAGTCGTCTGCTGCAGATTTGTTGTGTGGGGGGAGGTTTAAGGATACTATTTCTAGATTTAAATGGGCTAATCCAGCTTTACAGTCATTTGGAAAAGTTCAAACCCAATTCTAGGAATATCAAAATAAAGATATTTGAGTTTGGCAGCCAAAAGTATAGAGCTGTTCTGGCCAGTTAGTACATATTCCTTGGTAAGTCAACAGTTACAAACAATCTGAATGGACAGTGATTGGATCCTGATTGTGATTGGAACAAAGTTGGAATTCTTTATAAGTGGATTGGAATTTAACACTCTGATTGAAACATTCAAAATGATTAAATCAATCATATGAGCGCTTTGATTGCAACAATTTACCTGTATTTATTTATTATAGGAAATTATTTTGGGACCTAATTGTTTAAGATGTCTGAAATATGTTGATATATTTGATTTTAATAGAGTAATAAACAAGAGCTGTCCGCAAGATAGCACACTTGACTTTTTTTTTTAGTTCTTGACAATAAATCAAAACATTTTGTTTTAAAAAGGCAAAACAAAAATCAAAGACAAAGCTACTATATCTTTTCTACAGATGTGGGACATGATGGCAAACAAGTATTCCAAGTTTCACAGCAATATCCTAAAGGGTTAAGTTAATACTTGGATTTTACCAAGATTCAATGTATTTTCTAAGTAAAACAAGAGTTGTCAGTATCACCTATTGCAAGATGAAACACCTTTTCAATACTAGCATGCAAATGTTAACCAAGTCCATACAGGCCCTTTTAAGCCTTTTAAATCTGTCAATTTATTTATATACGATAAGCAACAGCATACAGTGTCGATAAGCAACAGCATACAGTGTCTGAGAAAAGGCCTTGCACGCAAAGGTTTGACCAAACTTCTATGTCCAAAAATGGGCACAATTCAGTCAAAATCCATTCCAGAGTTATGGGACTTGACATACAGGGTCATCTAATGACCTTGAATAATTGTGTGAAGTTTCAAAGCAACAGCATACACAGTGTCTGAGAAAAGGCCTTGCACGCAAAAGTTTGACCTAGTTTTTGACCAGGCATGACCCGTATTCGATCTTGGCCTAGATATCATTCAGCTCAACATTTTGACCAAATTTCAAGCTGCAGAAGCAAAGAATGCGGCTTCTACAGTGTTAACAAGATTTCCCTTCACTTTGGCCTAGAGACCTAGTTTCTGACCCAATATGACCCATATTCAAACTTGACCTAGAACATTTTAAAACAATTTTAAAACAAACATTCTGACAAAATTTCAAACTGCTGAAGCAAAAATTGCGGCCACTGGATTGTTAACAAGATTTTCCTTCATTTTGACCTAGTGACCTACTTTTTGACCCATGTTCGAACTTGAGTTACAATTCATCAAGAGAAACATTCTAATAAAGTTTCAACATGCTCAAGTTGAAAATGCATATGTGGCCTCCAGAGTGTTAACAAGACCTCTCTCCAATTTGACCTAGTGACCCAGTTTTTGACATCATATGGTACAGTTTCGAACTCGTCCAAGATTTGATAGAGATGAATGTTCTGATAAACTTTCATGAAGATTGGATGCAAAATGTAGCCTGTAGAGTGTTAACAAGCTTAAATGTTGACAACGCACGACGTACGGACGCCGGACAAAATGTGATCACAATAGCTCACCTTGCACTTCATGCACGGGTGAGCTAATACAAAAAGAATAACAGGCAAAATTTGTCAATTTCATGATGTTGTTAACTGAAACAGTAACATATTGATAAATATATCAAAGTAACAAAATTTAAATATTATTTTTTGGAAGTCTGCTTCCATTTTCAATTTTTTTATGATGAATTTCAAACAGATTCAAATTAAGAACATATAAAATTAGGGATGGGAACGAGTACCGATATTAGTACTCGTGAACTATTCTGATCGAGTACTCAGGTACTCGCAAGAAATAACATTGTCTAAATTCGTTCATCAAACATCTTGTCTCTTAGAATAGTATTGTCCTCGTGCACTTAATTTGAATTGATTTTATAACAACAAACATGCGTTTGTTTTGTTTTCATCGCTACGTTTAATATTTGATATTTGAAAAAAAATAGTTGTTTTATTTTTGAAAACAAAATAAATCAACAAATACATCCAGAATTTGCATTGGCGTCCAAACGTTTGGGTGCAGACTGTATATCTCTTTAAAGTCGCGGGGGGAAAAGCAAGTCAAATGGTGGATGGTAAACAATACCAAGAATGATAAACAATACATTTAATAAAAGAATATTCTTATCATCTATGAAAATAAGGAACATAAATCAACAATCAGAATGGGTTTTTTTCTTTCCGTTTTCGAAATAACCGGTGTCCGTAATATCTGCACTACATGCATTTAACTGATGTATAGTCTGCTGTACGTGCGCTTGAAATGTTTCCAGACGGCGGATTTAGCAGGAGGCATGGTTGTAATTCTGTTGTTTTCCTTTCGTTCGAATAGATAAGAATGATAGCAGATTGTTCTAATGATTTGACGAATAATTACTCAAACAATTGCAACAGTTTTATTCGAATCATATTAATGTGTATTTCTTACAACTATCCAATTTAAAACGTTTCGCCAACTGAAAGCACTATTACGACGAAAGTGTGAAAAACCGACGGCCCTTCCTGTTTGACACGTTGTTTGACATATGGTTGCTAATTGACTGGAGATTATATTGATATCGCTGACTACCTGTTTGTCACGTTGTTCATAAAGGAGTTGCGATTACAATCAAATCGCCAATTAAAATGGATTAAAATGGATTAAGTACCATCTTCAGACGAAAAGGTGTTAGCTGTTTGTTTAATTTACCTCCACCGCTGATTTACCGACTTCTTTAATAACTCAATAAGAAAAACAGATTCAATACATTTTAAGTTTTTATTTACTTTAACATACTTTTATCAGATGAAAGATAGAAACAAGAGGCCCAAGAGGGCCAGTATCGCTCCACGGCCATAAGGCAAAAATCAAATCTCCAAACAGCCCTGCCCCCTAGTGGCCATATTTTTTACCAACCACCATGGCTTAAAGGAATCCTGTAGAGTGTCACCCAAGGAATGATTCTGCAAAATTATTTGAAAATCGGCCTGACACTTTCGGAGGAGAGGATATTTTAAGTTTTCACCATAGCCATATAAGGCAAAATAGCCCCACCCCATGGCGGCCATATTTTTCAACCAATCAACATGGCTTGAAGGAATCTGATAGAGGGTCACCCAAAGAACATTTCTACAAAATTATTTGAAAATCTGCTCAACACTTTCGGAGAAGAAGATTTTTTAAATTTTCACTATGGTCATATAGAGCAAAATAGCCCCGCCCTCTGGCGGCCATATTTTTCGACCAATCAACATGGCTTGAAGGAATCTGATAGAGGGTCACCCAATGAACATTTCTACAAAATTATTTGAAAATTGGCTGAACACTTTCGGAGAAGAAGATTTTTTAAGTTTACTTTTAGCTATATAAGGCAAAATAGCCCCGACCCTGGCGGCCATGTTTTTCCACCAATCAACATTTCTTGAAGGAATCTAATAAAGGGTCACCCAAGGAACATTTCTACAAAATTATTTGAAAATCAGCCTGACACTTTCGGAGGAGAAGATTTTTTAAGTTCTCTCTTTTGCTGTATAAGGCAAAATAGCCCCGCCCTCTGGCGGCCATGTTTTTTTACCAATCAACATGGCTTGAAGGAATCTGATAGAGGGTCACCCAAGGAACATTTCTACAAAATTATTTGAAAATCTGCTCAACACTTTCAGAGAAGAAGATTTTTTAAGTTTTCACTATGGTCATATAAGGCAAAATAGCCCCGCCCTCTGGCGACCATGTTTTTCGACCAATCAACATTTCTTGAAGGAATCTTATAAAGGGTCACCCAAGGAACATTTCTACAAAATTATTTGAAAATCAGCCTGACACTTTCGGAGGAGAAGATTTTTTTAAATTCTCTCTTTAGCCGTATAAGGCAAAATAGCCCCGCCCTCCGGCGGCCATGTTTTTTTACCAATCAACATGGCTTGAAGGAATCTGATAGAGGGTCACCAAAGGAACATTTCTACAAAATTATTTGAAAATCTGCTCAACACTTTCAGAGAAGAAGATTTTTTAAGTTTTCACTATGGTCATATAAGGCAAAATAGCCCCGCCCTCTGGTGACCATGTTTTTCGACCAATCAACTTTTCTTGAAGGAATCTAATAAAGGGTCACCCAAGGAACATTTCTACAAAATTATTTGAAAATCAGCCTGACACTTTCAGAGAAGAAGATTTTTTAAGTTTTCACTATTTTTTTCTTTTGGTTGCCATGGAAACCAGAATTATGGATGGATCAAAAAAATTAGAAGGAATTTAAGAGAGGACATTGAGAGGATGCTTCCTATGAAGTTTCAACCAAATTGGCCAAGTGGTTAGTGAGAAGAAGTCGTTTAAAAGAAAAAGTTAACGCATGCACGCACGCACACACGCACGCATGCACGACGGACAATTTGCCATGACATAAGCTCGACTGGCTTTCAGCCAGTGGAGCTAAAAATGGAAAATAAATAATCGAGTACTCGAATACCTATTTTGATAACCGGTACTCGGACGTCCGACCGAGTACTCAGGTACTCCCATCCCTATATAAAATACAATTTAGATATTTGACCCATGATTATGAAACTGTTCTGATTAGTTTTACAACAGGTGACCTTCATCGCCCAAGGACACTCGTCCAAGGACACTCGTCCAAGGACACTCGTCCAAGGACACTCCACCAAGGACACTCATCCAAGGACACGCCACCAAGGACACTCATCCAAGGACACTCGTCCAAGGACACTCCACCAAGGACACTCATTCAAGGACATTCCACCAAGACATCAATGAGCAGGCATCGATTCTAGGACCTCAAAATGACTACTCTGTGCTACCCACTCAGCCGTGGCACATTCCTCAGTACCTTCTATCACTTTCCCATTAACAGACACATTTTGATGCAACTGCAGAAAACAAGTTCTGAAAATAGTTGTGGCAAAAGAAAAAATTGCTTGTGAGGAGCAATTCCTCCTTTTTCCACAAAACCTTCAACTATTTTCATTGATTACACTTTAATTGATAGAGATTTCCATAGTTTTGCCTCCTGCAGGTGTGTTGTATGTGGAATTAAGGGTTAAGAGTGAATGCTTTGAATTGTTTGTGAATTAGTTTGAAAATCTATTTCATCATTTATATTAAAGAGCACTTCTTTGTTTGATAACACTCAGTTTAATAAACATGTTACTTTTTAGGAAAAATTCATTATTAAGGGAACAGTTTAACAAATCAAACAGTCAAACATGAAAAGGTGAAAGTCTGTAAATACCTGGCATGTGTGTTTTCACATAATTATCTGAAAACAATTAATTATTTATTGATAATATATCAATTGTAAAAGGAAAATCTCCATTTTCACAGTTCAAACAAGTAGTTTTGATGAGAGAGTAGCTAACCCCTACAGACGCTTTCTGTTTTCAACTCTTTTCAATGGTTGTCCCTTTATATATTTTTTTAATTTTGCCTATATGTTTTCAAAGATGGAAAAGGCTTATATGGATACAGACAACTTTAGGTACCTTTGCAGCACATGATTAATGAAAACAGTGAGGGACAAGAAGAAATTGCTCCTTTTCTCATACTATCTTCTCTTCTCCTCAGTGTTAGAATCTTTGTTTAACTGACTTGTGTTTCATTTATCTAAGTAGCTATGTGTTGCTTGTATGGCATTAATGGGATAAAGGCTTATTGTTGTGAAATCAACAAGGAGGCAGTCAGTTAAGATAAAGGCTTGTTGTTGTGAAATCAACAAGGAGGCAGTTAAGATGAAGGCTTATTGTTGTGAAATCAACAAGAAGGCAGTTAAGATAAAGACTTGTTGTTGTGAAATCAACAAGGAGGCAGTTAAGATAAAGACTTATTGTTGTGAAATCAACAAGGAGGCAGTTAAGATAAAGGCTTATTGTTGTGTAATCAACAAGAAGGCAGCTATGATAAAGACGTGTTGTTGTGAAAAACCAAGAAGGCAGTTATGATAAAGACTTGTTGTTGTGAAGTCAACTAGAAGGCAGCTATGATAAAGACTTGTTGTTGTGAAAAAACCAAGAAGGCAGTTATGATAAAGACTTGTTGTTGTGAAGTCAACAAGAAGGCAGTTATGATAAAGACTTGTTGTTGTGAAGTCAACAAGAAGGCAGTTAAGTTGTTGTTAAATCAACAAGAAGGCAATTAAGATAAAGGCTTTGTTGGTGTTAAAATCAACAAGAAGGCAGTTAAGATAAAGGCTTGTTGTTGTGAAATCAGCAAGAAGGCAGTTAAGATAAAGGCTTGTTGGTGTGAAATCAACAAGAAGGTAGTTAAGATAAAGGCTTTGTTGGTGTTAAAATCAACAAGATGGCAGTTAAGATAAAGGCTTGTTGTTGTGAAATCAACAAGAAGGCAGTTAAGATAAAGGCTTGTTGGTGTGAAATCAACAAGAAGGTAGTTAAGATAAAGGCTTGTTGTCTTTAGGAATCCGCTGTGGTCGAGTGGTTAGCGTCGGGGATTTCGAAACCGGGTGTCTCGGGTTCGATCCCCAGTCGCGGCACTACGGTCATGGTGGAGTGCCCTTGGGCAAGGCACATTTTCTAACCTAGTACTGGTTTGTTTACCCAGGGATCATGAATAATTAAATTTAATTGCGCGCTAAATGACCTTAGCTGTCGATGCGCCATAAAACAATATACATTCATTCATTGTTGTTGTGAAATCAACAAGAAGGCAGTTAAGATAAAGGCTTGTTGGTGTGAAATCAACAAGAAGGCAGTTAAGATAAAGGCTTGTTGTTGTGAAATCAACAAGAAGGCAGTTAAGATAAAGGTGTGTTGTGAAATCAACAAGAAGGCAGTGTACTCACCTCTTCTGTATCGGACATATCATGTATGATGAGGGAATGTTTCAGTGACATTGTTGATGAGGCCACCTCAATATCATCTTCGTCATCTGCTAGACAGTCAAAGTCTTCTGCTACAAATGGCATTGAACGTCTACCATATCTCTTCTTTCCAACCACATACTTTGGGCTCATTTCTCGTTTTATGGAAGATTCTGTGTATGAGAATCAAATTCCTTGTTCATAAAAGTGAAGAACATCATGAATGTTACTACCTAAGAGGAACCTCATCAGTGTGGTAATATCATTGGTACAAGCTTTTTGAAAGATTTGAGTGGGACAGTCAGATTAATTGAAGCAAATATCATCAAATGGATATCAATATGATGAAGTCAAGATTAGAATTGAGACAAATCTTTGACAACTGGGACAAGTAACTATTTCTATATGATCTATGAAATTAAAATAAGTATTTCCGAGATGAACTTCATGGAGAATGATGACATAAAGAAGATGTAGTCTTCTTGTATTTGAAATTAACTCTGATCCGACTTGCAGTCAGACTAACCATTTCCAAACCATTCCTTTGAACAAATTATTAAATTGATTTGCCTGGTCCAGTATAAATTAGGCAACACCTAATTCCAAAATTAAACAAGTTAATGTCATATTGCAAGCAATACAAAAATCCCCTACCGGACGAGGATAGCACATTGTGTATTGTATGTGCATTTTTGTATTTCCATTCAAGCATGTGGGACCTTGACATTTGAGGTACAGGCCTGGGTCTTGTGCAAGACACACCACCTCACCATGGTGAACATGTGTGCCCATTAACTTGCGAATCCTATGATGCATGGTTGAGATGCGGGTCGGACTTAATTAATAGTCCTTTCAAACAGTACTTATTTTGACCTTTGACCTCTGAGTGTGACCCTTATCTTTGAGGTACAAGCCACCTCATCATGGTGAACATGTGTGTCCCTTAACTTGAGAATCCTAAGATGCATGGTTGAGATGCTGGCCAGACAAGGTAGTCCTATCAAACAGTACTCATTTTAACCTTTGACCTCTAAGTGTGACCTTGACATTTGAGGTACAGGCCTGGGTCTTGTGCGCAAAACGCTGCCTGATCATGTACATGAGTTACTTGGGAATCCTGTGATGCATGGTTGAGATGTGGGCCATACAAGGTAGTCCTATCAAACAGTTCTCGTTTTGACCTTTGACCTCTAAGTGTTACCTTGACATTTGAGGTATAGGCCTGGGTCTTGTGCAAGACACGCTGCTTCATCTCGGTGAACGTTTGTTCCAAGTTTCTTTGAATTCCTATGATGCATGGTTGAAATGTGAGTCAGATAAGGTAATACTATCAAACAGTACTCATTTTGACCTTTGACCTCTTAGTGTGACCTTGACATATGAGGTACAGGCCTGGGTCTTGTCCGCGACACGTCATGGTGAACGTTTGTGCCAAGTTTTTTTCAAATCCTATGATGCAAGGTTAAGTTGCGGGCCGGACAAGGTAAGGCGGGACTGACAGACAGACAGAATCGACCAAACCTAAAGTCCCCAAACCGGTCGGACCGGTAGGGGACTAATAAGTGAGGTTTATTGTTTTGTTCTGGACAATATATCAGTGAAGGTGTTTCTTAAAGGTTTATGCTTACAACTGATTTTATTTCCTTGTTTAAAACAGGCACCATACATTTGAATGCCAATCCCTATCTTTGTTTTTTAACAGATTGGATAGCAACTAATTGCAACGTGAGAAGAAAAATTGTAAAATTCCTGATGTTATTTTAGATTTTTTATCAATAGTGAACTATCAGTAAAGGGTGTTAGAACATGTATAAGAACTACTGCAGCTTATAATTTCAGTATTTAGGCTAGACAGCACCCTTGCAGGATCTACAGATAAATCTGTTGTGAAAGGGTCAATTTGGCACTAGCAATGTTTTTCAACCAATCACCATTGCTTGAAACAGATTTATAGCGGCTTACCCAAGGAACCTTTCTACAAAATTGGCTTAATACTTTTGGAGAAGACGAGAAAACAATTGTTAATGCTTCAACTACAGCTATATAAGGCAAAACAGCCCCACCTCCCTAGACATGCCTAGAAAGAATCTGATTTAAAAATCTACTATTGAGAGGATGCTACCTATGAAGTTTCATCATATTTGGCAAAGTGGTTAAAGGGGAGAAGTAATTTGAAACAAAAGGTTAGAGCACAAAAGGACACAGAGACACATGCACAAAGGATATTTCGCCAAAACATAAGCTTGACTGATTTTCAGACAGTGGTGCTAAAACGGATTTCTAATTATAATATAAGTTGCCATCAGAGTACATGTATGTGTGTGGAATAGGGTATCTATAAAGTTATGCCTGCACAGATAAATTGAGTACTATTGCATTCTAGACAGCATTTCACTCTAGTTCCAAACAAACTATGCCGGATTTATTATTATGTTTACAACAACAAGGCCATAGTGGCTTGGATCGCTCACCTGAGTTAAGTCAACCACATAGTCAATAACAATAACTCAGTTTGGGGTTAGGTAAGCAAACACTAGTGTAAACAAGATTTCCCTTCAATTTGACCAGACATGACCCATATTCAAATCAAACCTTGATATAAAACAAACACACAAACAAAACTTCAACATGCTCAAGGTTACTGTTTTTGTATGGACATGACCCATATTTAAACACGGCCTAGATATTATCAAGACAAAACGTTCTGACAACATTTCAAGCTGCTGAAGCAAAAAATGTGTTCCCTACAGTGTTAACAACATATTTCTCAAATTTTGCCTAGTAACCTAGTTTTTGATCAGACATGACCTATATTCGAACTTAGCCTAAATATCATCAAGACAATTAGTCTGACAAGATTTCAACATGCTCTAGTTAAAAATGCTGCCTCTAGAGTGTTAACAAGATTTCCATTCTATTTTTCCAAGTGACCTAGTTTATCACCAGACATGACCCGTATTTAAACTTGGCCTAGATATCATCCAGACAAACATTCTGACAAAATGTTCGCCACTTTTTGGACATGAGAGCCAAATAATTCGCCAATAGAAGCCAAATGATAGTACCTTGCATGCCAAACTTTAACCAAATTGTCAAAATCAAACAAGGGCCATAATTCGTATTGAATTCATGCAAGAGTCATCTAACTGAAGACATGAATGAAGTTTCAAGTCAATATCATTAGTGGTTAATGAGATATGTCCATGATAGTATCTTGCATGCAAAACTTTAACCAAAATGTCTAGGTCCAAAAAGGGACATAGTTGTGTCAAAATCTGATAAAGAGTTTTGGGACTTGTCCTGCAAAGTCTTTTGATGATGTCCAATAAGTGTGTGAAGTTTTAAAGCAATAGCATCTGTGGTTTGTGAGAAAAAGCCTTACATTAGTGTTGGGCTATCGGTTCCATTTTTACAATCGATTATCGGTTACAATCGCTTTGCCTCATTCGATTAGACATCGATTATATAAGCGGTTCATACAGTATTGTATTTAACAAGCCTCAATGTTCGCAATGCTTCTTATTATTTATGTTTGATAAAAAAAATATACCAGCTTAATAACTCGTCTTTACTAGGTTATATCATTTTATTGCCAAAAAAACACTTTTTTCCTCACAAGTTGTTGTATTTACATGCTAGCCCACCAAACATGAGTTTTCAAACATGACTTGTGGAAGCGAATATTAATTAAGCATAAATTAAGCAAAAAAGGTGAACCGATTGATAATCGATTGTGGTAAAATGCAATCGATTATCGCCAATGTGATGCATAACCGATCAACTTTCGATTATAATCGATCTTGGCCCAACACTACCTTGCATGCAAAATTTCCAAGTCAAAAAGGGGCATAATTGTGTCAAAATCTGATATAGAGTTTTTGTACTGCAAAGTCTTTTGACGATGTCCAATAAGTGCATGAAGTATCAAAGCAATAGCATCTCTTGTTTGTGAGAAAAAGCCTTGCATGCAAAACTTTAACCAAAGTTTCCAAGTCCAAAGATGGCCATAATTAATTGTATCAAAATCTGATATAGAGTTTTGGAACTTGTCCTGCAAGGTCATTTGATGATGTCCAATAAGTGTGTGAAGTTTAAATGTAATAGCATCTGTGGTTTGTGTGTAAAAACTGTACATGCAAAACTTTAACAAAAAGGAGCATAAATGTGTCAAAATCTGATATAGAGTTTTGGGACTTTTCCTGCAAGGTCATTGATGATGTCCAATAAGTAAGTGAAGTTTCAAAGCAATAACATCTGTTTCAACATGCTCAAATTAAAAATGTGGCCTCCAGAGTGTTAACAAGATTTTCCTTTAATTTGACATTGTGACCTATTTTTGACATGACATGACCCATATTAAAACTTGGCCACGAATCAGCAAGACAAACAAACTGAATAAGTTTCATGAAGATTGGATGATAATATTGGCCTCTAGAGTTTTTTAAACAAGCAAATTGTTGACGACGGACAAATAACGATCACAAAAACTCACGATGAGCACTTTGTGCTCAGGTGAGCTAAAAATTGTATTTCATATGACTTAGTAAGTCAAACAAACCATTTATGATGCCTCTGCAGCAGACAACTTTTGAAAACATTGTCGAAAAAGGAGATATTTCTCAACTTTATTCAACTTATTGTTCTTTTATTTCTAGAGGTATTTGTCTGCTACAGATTTGTTGTATGTGGGAATGAGTTATAGAAAGAGAGGACAATTAGTTAAAAGAAATTTCTGGTGCAAGGGGTAGAACATACTCATATAATAGTTATTGTAAAGTTTGGAAAAACACCCTCAATATAGTACGGCTTTCATGTGCTAATTGTTTGCACATTTTGATTTTCTGTAATATTTCTATGGCAGATTTGTGGATCTGGAACTTTCACAGTATTTATTTGTTAGTAGATGAAATCAACATCTTATTGGTTCTTTCATTTATTTCTGAACTCAGAATTAGAAATACCCTGTTTAAACTGGTTGGTGAATACAGACCATGATGCGAAAACTAAAGCAAAATATTTACCACTCTCTCCTGAAGTATTGGCATTCTCCCCATGTATGTCCTCTTCTTGACCTTGACCATCTCCCTTCACACTTTGACCTTGACCCTCTTCTTTCAAACTTTGACCTTGACCTTCACTCTCTTCATCTGTTATCAAGTCTACATCCTCCTCTTGTTCTTCATCCTCAGATGACTGAATGGTCACCCCAGCTTTGGACAGAATGTTTATAAAAGACTCTTTGAAGTGGTCAAATTCAACCTGAAGGGAAAACAATTACTTAACCATTCAACATGAAGATAGATGTATCAAATATAATGACAGATAATCCTGCCATATTAAATATCAGCTTACTCTGGTTATTGGTATCACAAATAATAGTCACACATGTTATTTATTTATGAAAACAATACTGTCAAGCAAAATGTTGGTATCACTATATACTTTGTGATAAGGAATACACAGTCATGCCTAATATGAAAGCATAAACAAATGTGGACAGGATTACTTAAATTTAGCCCATATAGGTAAAGACGTTTATTTCATCATCATATGTCTAATGGTCTCATAAAAGAAACTGAGATAAATATGTCCAGTTGTACTTTTAGATAAGTATTTATTAACTCTTTCCCACATACCACAAATCTTCAGCAGATGCCTTTGAAAACATGGAGGCAAAAACCTGACAAATCTCAATAAATGATAGCTTAATTGTTAAATAAAGTTAAAAGCATTGTGGCCAAAGAGAAATTGCTCATCATGAGCAATTTCACCTTTGGCCACAATGTTTTCAAAAGTCGTCTGCTGCTATTGCCTCAAAATGCGTCTGCAGGTGGGAAAGGGTTAAAGAAGTTTTGAGATAAAAGTGTAATTTGTAGCCTTTATAAACGCTGGTGTGACATTTACAAAATATGAAAAACAAGAGCATTGTGGCCCTGAAATTCTTATCTGAGTATGTTGCAAATGGCCTGAGGTTGATATTCTTAGAGCTTCGATCAATAAAAGAGTTGAAAAGATTGCAGCATTTGGACTAATTTATGAGCAATTTCTCCTTTTGCAGAAATCTTTTCAAAAGTTTGCTGTTGCACATGTTTGCAAGTGAAAAAGGATTGATCATAAGTGCCTGAAGAACATATATTGTATGGATTGTCTGTAAGTGAAAAAGGATTGATCATAACTGCCTGAAGAACATATATTGTATGGATTGTCTGTAAGTGAAAAAGGATTGATCATAAGTGCTTGAAGAACATATATTGTATGGATTGTCTGTAAGTGAAAAAGGATTGATCATAAGTGCGTGAAGAACATAATTATATTGTATGGATTGTCTGTAAGGGAATTCAGATTGATCATAAGTGCTTGAAGAACATATATTGTATGGATTGTCTGTAAGTGAAAAAGGATCGATCATAAGTGCCTGAAGAACATATATTGTATGGATTGTCTGTAAGGGAATTCGGATTGATAGATGGCTTTTCGCCAAGGCAGGCCACACAAAAAAGAGGCTTTTATAATCAGACATAACCATTATTTAAACTTGAGTAATTAGAGACATGCGAAAAATATATAACAATCTGATACTCAAACTTAAACAATTAAAAACATGAGAAAGATATATTAAAATCTGATAGAAACACATAAACAAGTGACCTCTATAACCTAGCGACCTAATTTTTATTATCAGACTCACATTCAAATTTACCTTGGATATTATCAAAACAACACTTTCTCAATTTCTTTGATCAAATTTCAATTAAAAACAAGAGGGCCAAGATGGCCCTAAATCGATCACCTGAATGATAATAAATTAGAAGCAAATATTTAACTGCAAATATCTGTGAAAACTTAATCAGGAGTTCAAATGAAACTGCAAGGAGTGGACACTCAGTTAAAGAAATAGTTTATCAGTAAAAGCCATTTGTATCTTGAAATCTAACAAGAACTTTAATAAGTTTTGTCATTTTGCACCTTTCCTGATGCGGCTTTGCTGTCCTGTTTGTCAACGAAATCAATATGGCTTGAACAGTTTTTGTAGAGTGTCACTCAAAGAACATTTTTGCCAAATTATCTTGGAATCTGACAAATGGATTATGGAGATAGAGGTTTTTAAAGTTTGGGTATTTTTCTCAATTTCTGATGCCGCAGCAACAAAAGTTCTACACAGAATGTAAATCTTTGAACAATTTTGAAAGAGGACCATCAAAGGAACATTCCTGTGAAGTAACATAGAAATTGGTCAAGTGGAATGGTAGAAGTTGTCATTTGTAGCTAAAAGTTTAATTTACCCCTTTTGTGATGACGCGAGGTTGCTATGATTTTGTAACCAATCAATACGGCTTGAAAAAAATCAAGTAGAGGATCACTGAAGTAAGATTCCTATTCAATTTTCTTAATACCAGACAAGGACTTAAAAAAAAATGGAATTTCCAAATTTTGTAATTTTGCCACTTTTATGATGCCTCCTGACTGCCATGTTTTCAACCAAACAGTATGCCTTGAACAATCTTTGTAGAGGGGTCACCCAAGGAACATTTCTACTAAACTATATTGGAATCTGACATGCAGATTCAGAGGAGAAGATTTTTAAAGTTTGGACATTTTGCTCCCTTTCTGATGCCGCAGCAACCAAAGTTCTCAATGGAATTTAAATCTTAGAACAATTTTAAAAGAGGGCCACCAAAGGAACATTCCTGTGAAGTTTGACGGATGACGGACAAAAAGTGATCAGAATAGCTCACCTTGAGCCTTTGGCTCTAGGTGATCTAATTAGCTGTTATTCTAGTGTTAGTGTCAACAATGAGCTAGTTGACCTAGTTACATAGGTTTTGATCCAACATAACCCATATTCACATGGGCGACCTATATAAGACAAACAATTGACAAATATTCATCAAAGTCAATTAAATAATGGTACTTTTGTAAAGTTAAAATGATTTTTCTTCGATTTGATCAAATGACCTAGTTTTTGACCTGACATTTCTCATATTAAACCTACTCTTTGATATTAACAAGACAAAAATTAAGTCCGATCAATCTGAAGCAAATAAATATGACTCTTAAATGTATCGAGACAAACATTCTGATCAATTTCAAAATGTTACAGTACAACAAGATTGTTCTCAGGCCTATTGACCTAGTTTTTGACTGGATATGACCCTTATTCAACCTTAGCCTCAATATCAACAAGACAAATATTCTGACTACAACAACATTTCAACATGCTGAAGTCTAAAATGCGGTTCTAGAGTTTTGACTAGATTTTTCTCAAATTTGGCCTATAGTGTCCAAGTTTTTGAACAGACATGACCCATATTTGAACATAACCTAGATATCATCAAGACAATTATTCTTGCGTTTCAAAAAGCTCAAGCTAAATATACAGCTTGCTGTGTTAAATAGATGTTCCTATAAACCAACCTAGTGACTTAGTTTTTGACCCACATGAGCAATAATCAAACTTTGCCTAGAAATCATCAACACAAACTTTCTGACAAAAGTTCCAAGCAGCTCAACGCAAAAATGCGGTCTCTATAGCAATAACAAGATTTTTCTAAAATTTGGCCTGGTGAACTGGTTTTTGACTGGACATGGCCCATATTCAACCTTAGTCTAGATATCATCATGACACATTTTCTGACACAATTATAAAGTGCTTAAGCCAAACAGGGAAACCCCTGAGTTTTAATTATATCTTTTATTTCTTCTATTTTACAGAGATTTATCTTTAATTTGGCAAAGTGACCTAGTTTTTAACCTGACATGACTCATATTCAAACTTGGCTAAGAAATCAGCATAATAAACAAACCAAATTAGTTTCATGAATATTGAATGATAATAGTGGCCTCTCGAATATTAACAACGGCCGGATGACAAATGAAGGACAATAGGTGATCACATGAGCCCTTCATGCTCAGGTGAGCTAAAGATTCAATTCATTCAAAATTGATCATGCCATCATGATATAGTTGTAGACTCAATCAGTCTTAGAATTTTACTCTGCAATATATTTTATATCATTAACTGACCTTGAACATTTGGAAACTTGGCCATTTGAGATGTAAGAACCATTTCTTGGCAACAATTTCTGGGATATATTTGGAAAATTACAATTTAACAATAAAATATAAACAAAAGCTGTTCATAAGACACCAGGCTCTGCTTTTTAGTGCTTGACAATTAAACAAAGCAGATTTACCTTTGTTGTGGTTAATAAGTATTCCAATTTACACAGTAAAATCCTAAAGGGTTAAGACAGTATTTGGATTTTGCCCAGATTCAATTTATTTTCGGAGTCAAAAAAGGGCAATTATTCTAACAAAAAACCTTGACAGATTTTTGTACTCTTGTCTGTTGATGGAGGTAATGATGGTAAATAAGTATTATATGAAGTTTAAAAGGAAGATCTTGAATGGTTTTGAAAGTAAGTGAGATGATATGTAAACTTAACCAAGGTGAGACGCAAACGCCGACGCAGACGGAAAGTCTTCAAAAAGTCGAGCTAAAAATTACAACCTTAAGAACTTTCCTTATGAATCAAAATATACAATATAATGGAATACTTGATAGGTTAACCCTCACTGTGAAACAGACATCATTTGATGCTTTTGCAGCTAACAGTTTTTGAAAAGGAAGAAATGACTCAAAATATGCAATTTCTCCTTTTCATAATCATGTTTTCAATTTTTTTGTCAAAAGGGTTATTTCAATTTTTGAGATTTTATATATTCATCATCAGATATAATCAATGTAGACATCACTGTTTGTTACATCAGGAATAAAGTAAATATACATTGATTACCTCATCTGTATCAACTAGAAGCTCATTGACAAGAAATTCCGATTGGTCATCTAGCTGCAACTTGTCACAAAGTTCCCGGAGTTCTGATCTGTCCAGTTTACCTGAACCAGTCTGATCACAGCCTTCAAACACATCTCTGAGCTGGGCAATATACAAATCATGCTCTCCCTCATCAGTAAGGTTTTCCATGATCGTAGCTGAAAAATAAAATCTTATTGTCTAACAAAATACATGTAGCAGGGATGTGGAAAAATGTGAAGGCTAGAACAACCTCCTCGGTGCGGGAGGTTTAGGGTTCGATCCCCAGCTGGGTCATACAAGTCTTAAAAATTGGTAGTAATGGCTGCCCTCCTTGGACGAAGCTCAGGGTTGTGGGATTAGCACCAGACTGATTGGCTGGTACCAAGGAAACGCCATGATATATTACTGAAAATTATTGAAAGCGGTGTTTAACACGAAATAATCAATCTAATTTTTGTCGCATTTCATTTTATTTAACTATCAAAGAAATAACAAGAGGGCCATGAGGCCCTGGAATCTCTCACCTGAGAATGGGCTATTTAAGACTTAACTCTTTCAGTGTCAATGGAAATATCATCAAAACAAACTTTCTGACAACATTTTAAGCTGCTCATGTCAACAAGATTTTCCTTAAATTTGGCCTTGAGACCTAGTTTTTGACCTAACATGACCCATATTCGAACTTGACCTAGATAGTACTAAGACAAATTTTCCAACATAGTTTCAACATGCTCAAGTTTAAAATGTGGCTTCCAGAGTGTTAACAAGATTTATACATGACCCATATTCGAACTTGGCCTAGATATCACTAAGACAAACATTTTGACAAAGTTTCAACATGCTCAAGCCAAAAATGCGGCTTCCAGAGTGTTAACAGGAATTTCTTTAAATTTGGCCTAGTGACCTAGTTTTTGACCAGACATGACCCATATTCGAACTTGGCCTAGATATCACTTAGACAAATATTCTGACAAAGTTTCAACATGCTCAAGTTTAAATTGTGGCTTCAAGAGTGTTAACAAGATTTTCATTAAATTTGGCCTAGTGACCTAGTTTTTGACCCAACATGACCAATATTCGAACTTGGCCTAGATATCATCAAAACAAACTTTCTGACAAAGTTTCAACATGCTCAAGTTTTAAATGTGGCTTCCAAAGTGTTAACAAGATTTTCCTTAAATTTGGCCTAGTGACCTAGTTTTTGACCAGACATGACCTATATTCAAACTTGGCCTAGATATCACTTAGAAAAACATTCTGACAAAGTTCCATCATGCTGAAGCCAAAAATGCGGCTTCAAGAGTGTTAACAAGATTTTCATTAAATTTAGCCTAGTGACCTAGTTTTTGACCCAACATGACCAATATTCGAACTTGGCCTAGATATCATCAAAACGAACTTTCTGACAAAGTTTCAACATGCTCAATTTTTAAATGTGGCTTCCAAAGTGTTAACAAGATTTTCCTTATATTTGGCCTAGTGACCTAGTTTTTGACATGACATGACCTAGATATCACTTAGAAACACATTCTGACAAAGTTTCATCATGCTCAAGCCAAAAATGCGGCTTCAAGAGTGTTAACAATATTTTTCTTAAATTTGGTCTAGTGACCTAGTTTTTGACCCGACATGACCCATATTCGACCTTATCATCATGACAAACTTTCTGACAAAGTTTCAACATGCTCATGTTTAAAATGTGGCTTCCAGAACGTTAACAAGATTTTCCTTCATGACCCGGTTTCGAACTTGGCCTAGGTTTGATGGAGATGTATGTTCTGATAAACTTTCATGAAGATTGGATGCAAAATGTTGCCTCTAGAGTGTAAACAAGCAAATGTTGATGACGAACAACGAACGACGGACAAAAGGCGATCACAAAAACTCACCTTGAGCACTTTGTGCTCTGGTGAGCTAAAAATACAAAAGGGACAAATAAGACTTTGCTTATATTTTTTAATAACAGTTGTCATTCTTTTATCATCAAAGTTAAGTACGCACATTTGAATATGTATAATTTAAAAAATCAATTGTATTTGTTAACCAAACACGGCTGGATCCCCTTCCAGGAAAATTTATTTGGTCACCTGAAGCCATAGATTCATATATGTGAAGGATATCAACAGTAAAGAGCCTCAAACTAAATTAGCATGGTTTACAAATAACTCTATTACCAGCAGTGATTCAGCTGCAAAATCATTTACATCAATTTTATATGAAAGCGCAATTAAATCAGCAAAATTAATTAACAAAATGCCTAATTTAAAAAATAAACAAAAATCTAAAAGAAAGCCATGGTTCTCTGACTCTTGCAATGATTTGCGCAACACGGTTTAAAGTTACGAAAAACTTGTTAACAAATTCCCATACAATAACACTTACAGGAAATCTTTCTACTCCTGCCGCTCAAAGAATAGAAGAGTTTGTAAAAAGGCAGAAAGATTATACAAAAAGAAAATATGTTCCGAAATATGTTCAAATGTTAATAAAAACCCAAAAACATTTTGGGATCTTTTACAAAAATTTAGTAAATCTTGTAATAATGATAATTCTGAACATTTGACAAAAGATGAATTTATCAGTTATGTTAAGAAACTAAACAAAACTGACCAGAGTTAACCCATTTCAAAAAACAATTCTCAAATTTTTTGAAACATTTAATGATCTTCAAAAAGACAACAGGACAGATGAATTGCATGAAAACATTAAAAGCTGTGAGATTGTAAAGGCAATCAAGTCTCTTAAAAATGGGAAAAGTACTATTACTGATCTCATTTCAAATGAAATGTTGAAAAATGGCATATCAGTCTTAACAAAACCATTACAAAAGCTATTTAACTTTATTTTAAATAATAATAAGTTTTCCCAAAGCTTGGAATGAGTCATGTTTAGTACTTCTACATAAAAAGGGTAGTAAAAGCGACCCTGGTAATTATCAAGGTATATCCATTACCTCGGACATGGAAAAATTATTTAATAAAATAATCCTCTCTCGCTTACACGCTTACATTACTGCTAACAATTTAATAAGCAATAACCAGATTGGCTTCAAAGAAAAAAGTCGAACTGCTGATCACATCTTTTCCTTGAAATCTATTGTCAGCAATTATAAATCCAAAAACAACTAAAAGAGCTTTGCTGCTTTCATTGATCTTAGAAAAGCGTTCGATACAATCTGGAGAATAGGTTTATTTCATACTTCGGAGTAATGTCCCAAAATTATTTTTAATATAATATTTTCAATGCACTTGAATACAAAATGTAGAATTAAATTCTCAAATGGTCTTAGCCCATCATTTGAATCAAACTGTGGTGTTAAACAAGGGGATGTATTGAGTCCTCTTCTTTTATTTTTTTTTATAAATGACATACTTAAAGACTTAAAAAATATCAATTCAGATCCAGTTGTAGTTGGTGTCATAATGTATCATTAAATGCTCTATTGTACGCCGATGATATCGTATTATTATCCGATAGCAAGGAGGGTTTGCAAAATTGTCTGAATGCATTAAGTATTTATTGTTCCTCTTGGAAACTACAAGTAAATACAGAAAAATCAAAAGTAATAGTTTTCAATTCAAATGAAAAGTCCTTTATTAACGAATTTTATTACAATGACGAAACCTTAGAGACAGTCAGTAATTATTGTTACTTGGGTATTAATATTAGATATAATGGTAGCTTTAATGTCGCCATCACTTCTCTTATGGAAAAAGCTAGGAAATCATATTTTAAAATAAAGAAAACAATAGGATTAGATAATCCTTGTAAACATCTGGAAAAACTTTTTGATTCTTTAGTAGCCCCTATTCTCCTTTATTGCAGCGAAATTTGGGGTATGACCTCGACATTTAAAGACTGATCCCTATGAAAAATTACATATAAAATTCATTAAAGAAATCTTGGGAGTTCAATGTAAAGCCTCGAATGATGCATGTCGTTCCGAACTTGCTAGGCTGCCATTAAAAAAAAAGATAATGTCAGGCGCGTAGCTAGGTGCGTAAGAAATATTTTGAGAGTTCCAAAAATAAAAATGAAACAAATCCGAAAAATGCAATAAAAACTGGACCCTAAGGAGGGTAAGGGTGAAAACGGACAAATCAGAACAATTCAGACATGATCAAATTGTCATATGAATAATCTATATTTATTGATAATATTAGATGTCCTATGTAGTTTGTATACAGTCATATAGTATTTTCATATTGTACATGGGAGTACGATATTCGAAGTCTAGTGTTGGAGCGAATTGTGGTCCGTGCCATTTATTTGGATCCGAGAAGAGATCGCTAGTGTCGCAACCTGCAACAATCAACCGACCCAAGCAATATTGGGAAGGTCATCACCGCTCACATTAAGTGCAAGACACATGCGCATTCGCTTGAAGCGGCTCAACATTTCACTGCAGTTATGTCTGGAATTAAGAAAAGCATTGCCCAATCAGTTTCCTATGCCAATGATGTCCTAGTTAGCAAGAACATACATGTATTACAAGGCATAATTGATACAAGTATATCCTTTGTTGTAAACACAATCTAGCTATACGTGGACATGAGGATACAAATAGTAACTTTAAAGCACTTTTAGAAAACCAAGCCAAATATAACCCTGTGATGCGTGATCATTTGAAGAACGGTGACGCGATTCACTTCACCCACTATACAAAATGAAGTAATCACGATATGCGGGGATCAAATCAGAGAGGAAAGTTTGCGCAAATGCAAAAGTGTTCCGTTTTTTGGGTTTATGACAGACGAAGCCACTGACGCGTCTACTATGGAGCAAGTGGCGCTCTGTTTGAAGTACTTTGACCATACAACCAAGTCGGTTAGGCTACGATGGAACATCCAACATATCCAGAAAGTTCCGTGGTGATCGAGCGAGTTCGGCAGATAATTCCCGACGCAGTGTACAACCACTGCAAAGCTCACTGTCTAAACCTTGCTATATCATGCGTCCGAAGAGCCACTTGCCAGAAACATGATAAAGACCGCTCAAGAAGTGGCGTTCCTGTTTTACTTCTCGGGCAAACGGTTGTTGCGTTTTCATGAAACTAAGTAAGCATAAAACACATGGAAAATTGGACTAAATTACAGTCGCACTGAACACTTTCAAATGCTCGTATACGACGGTCGTTGACAGCTTAGATGACCTCTTCCTTAACGATGGTGATGCCAAAGCATATGAACTGCGATCACATAGTTTGGTTTCTTCGAGGTTTTACTTTTGTTGAAGTGCCAGTCGACGTTGGTAAAAATAAATTCCGAATGCTGCAAACGTTTTAAGGGTATTTTGTGTAGATATGCCGTACATAAGGGTATCGAGTAGGCTCATTTAGATATTGTGAAATATACGCCAGAAGTCACTTGAGCCCATCTAGACGATTCTTTTTCCCGGGAAAGCATGCCCCCGGACCCCCCTAGAATGGTGCGTAGTCCACAAATCGACCCAGCTACGTGCCTGAATGTTATCCAGTATTAAATTCTGGGACCATTTAATCACTTCAGAAGGAAGTGTAGTTCACCAAATATATAATGCGCAACCCATGGGTAAACAAGAGCGCCAAATGTCACAAAATATGCCCGTCCTGTTTTTTAGAGACCAAGTATAGTAGTAATTGGTTGTACGTCAGCCAAACTTAGAGAGCGGACACTGTTAGTACAGTTTTGGCCATATTGAGGGACAATTGTGTAGTGACTAAGATAACGTTGTAAGTTATCAAACGTGACCAAGATATTCTGCCCATAAACATATTGTCTAAATTTGGTGATGATCGGATAAAGGCTTTACAAGTTATTTAGCTGACAAGACCAATTTTAGGTAATTTCTATAATTAAAGTGCAATAACTCTCTATCCACTGGAGCAATATGGCTAGTTATCGAACTTGTCCAAGATATTACGCCAATACACATTCTGACCAAATTTGGTGATGATTGGACAAAAGCTCCTAAAGTAATTGAGCTGACTTGACCAACTTTAGGTAATTTCTATAATTAAAGAGGGATAACTCTCGATTGACAAAAGCGATATGGCTAGTTATCAAAATTATTCGAGATATTATGCCAATACACATTCTGACCAAATTTAGTAATGATTGGATAAAGGCTTCTAAAGTTATTGAGCTGACAAGACCAATTTTAGGTAATTTCTATAATTAAAGGGCGATAACTCTCAATTGACTTAAGCGATATGGTTAGTTATCAAACTTGTCCGAGTTATTATGCCAATACACATTCTGACCAAATTAGGTGATGATTGTACAAAGGCTCCTAATTTTATTGAGCTGACAAGACCAATTTTAGGTAATTTCTATAATTAAAGGGCAGTAACTCTCGATTGACTAAAGCGATATGGCTGGTTATCGAACTTGTCCGAGATATTATGCCAATACACATTCTGACTAAATTTAGTGATGATTGGGCAAAGGCTTCTAAAGTTATTGAGCTGACAAGATAAATTTTTGGTAATTTCTATAATTAAAGGGTGATAACTCTTGATTGACTTAAGCGATATGGCTAGTTATTAAACTTGTTCGAGATGTTATCCAAATACATATTTTGACTAAATTTAGTGATGATTAGACAAAGGCTTCTTAAGTTATTGAGCTGACAAGACCAATTTTGGGTAATTTCTATAATAAAAGGGCAATAACTCTTGATTGACTGAAGCGATATGGCTAGTTATCGAACTTGTCCGAGATATTAGCCCAATACACATTCTGACAAAATTTAATGATCATTTGACCAAGGCTTCTTAAGTTATTGAGCTGACAAGACCAATTTTGGGTAATTTCTATAATTAAAGGGCGATAACTCTTGATTGACTTGAACTTGTCCGAGATATCATCCCAATACACATTCTGACTAAATTTGGTGATGATTGGACAAAGGCTTCTAAAGTTATTGAGCTGACAACATACTGGATGCCGCCCGCCTGCCCGCCAACCCGCCTGTATGCCGCAGGTAAAACTATAATACGATCCATTTTTTCAAAATGGGCGTATAAAAAGTTAAATATTATCATTCAAAATTTAGGTTTATCATATTTGTCAAACGTTAAGCCCACTATTAAACCACTTTTTGGTTTTATAAAACAAAGAATAATTGACCAGGGTCTTCAGGAACAACATGCAAATATTTCAGCATCTCCAAAATTAACATCTTTCCAGAATGTTTACATAATGAATGAACGTACAGCTTATGTTGATGCTTTAAGAAATAGATCAGATCGATCCTCATTATGTAAATTAAGAGTAAGTGCTCATAACCTTGCCATTGAAAGAGGAAGATATTTAAAAGTGCCCAGGGGTCAAAGAATTTGTGAAATCTGCAAAAGTGATGAAATTGAAAATGAACAGCAGATGCTACTACATTGCAGAGGGTACTCCAATATCAAGGAGACTTTTGAAAATTGTCCCAAATTTCTCAAAAAAGTAACACTTATATGTGCGATATGTATAAAATAAGGCTTATACTTAATAATAAATCTTCCACGGCACTTAAACTATCTTCCTCTTTCGTAACAAATTGTTTTATTGTGAGAAGTAATCTATTGCAATACATTTTCATTATACATGTATTTTATATTCACATAAATGTTTGCATTTTATAACCATGTTTATCCATTCGGTCATTACCATTTATTGTAAATGCGTTTGTGCCAATAAAATATTGTCTATTGTCTGTATAAAATGTATGAACATTGATATCATGCAGTACTCACCTCCAAAAGTTGTATTCTTCGTTATAACCAGAATTTCTAAGTAAAACAAGATGTGTTTGTGAAACACTGATGCCCCCCAATGGCAACATCTAGGTCAAAGGTCAAGGTCGCCAGGTCAAAAATGTTGGTACTGACAGAAAGGTCATGTCACAAGGAATACACATGTGAAATATGGTAGCCGTACGTGTTATGGTTCAAAAGTAGTGGTCAAGGTTAAAGTTTTTTTCGAGAATGGCAACATCTAGGTCAAAGGTCAAGGTCGCAAGGTGAAACATTTTGGTACTGACAGAAAGGTCATGTCACAAGGTATACACATGTGAAATATGGTAGCCTTACCTGTTATGGTTCAAAAGTAGTGGGGAAGGTTAAAAAAAAAATTGAGAATGGCAACATCTAGGTCAAAGGTCAAGGTCAAAAATGTTGGTACTGACAGAAAGGTCATGTCACAAGGAATACACATGTGAAATATGGTAGCCGCATCTGTTATGGTTCAAAAGTAGTGGTCAAGGTTAAAGTTTTTTTCGAGAATGGCAACATCTAGGTCAAAGGTCAAGGTCGCAAGGTGAAACATTTTGGTACTGACAGAAAGGTCATGTCACAAGGTATACACATGTGAAATATGGTAGCCTTACCTGTTATGGTTCAAAAGTAGTGGGGAAGGTTAAAAAAAAATTGAGAATGGCAACATCTAGGTCAAAGGTCAAGGTCAAAAATGTTGGTACTGACAGAAAGGTCATGTCACAAGGAATACACATGTGAAATATGGTAGCCGTATCTGTTATGGTTGAAAAGTAATGGCCAAGGTTAATTTTTTTTTCGAGAATGGCAACATCTAGGTCAAAGGTGGTCAAGGTCAAACATTTTGGTACTGATAGAAAGGTAATGTCACAAGGAATACACATGTGAAATATGGTAGCCGTACCTGTTATGGTTCAAAAGTAGTGGTCAAGGTTAAAGTTTTTTTCGTGCAGACAGGCCAAAAACTACATCTAGGTCAAAGGTGAAGGTCGCAAGGTCAAAAATGTTGGTACTGACAGAAAGGTCATGTCACAAGGAATACACATGTGAAATATGGTAGCCGTACCTGTTATGGTTCAAAAGTAATGGCCAAGGTTAAAGTTTTTTTCGAGAATGGCAACATCTAGGTCAAAGGTCAAGGTCGCAAGGTCAAACATTTTGGTACTGACAGAAAGGTAACGTCACAAGGAATACACATGTGAAATATGGTAGCCGTACCTGTTATGGTTCAAAAGTAGTGGTCAAGGTTAAAGTTTTTTTCGTGCAGACAGGCCAAAAACTACATCTAGGTCAAAGGTCAAGGTCGCAAGGTCAAAACAAGGTTAAGGTTTTTTTTGTGCAGACAGACAGACCAACAGACAGACAGGCCAAAAACTATATGCCCCCCGAATCGGAGATTCCGCGGGGGCATAAAAAGGGCCATAACTTGCATTAAATGCAGGAGAGAGTGATCTAACTTGATAATCTACAAAGGTGTGATAGTTGGGAAGTGTTGTAATTTAGTTTAAATGGAATGCATCAAGTAAATACTGAGATATGGACCCCTATTTTAGTTAAGTAAAAAAGGGGCCATAACTTGCATAAAATGCAGGATATAGTTATCTAACTTGATAATCTACATACTAGGTGTGGTAGTTGGGTCCAGTTGTAAAAAGTTTCAATGCAATGCAAAACCTTTACCAAGGTGTGACAGCGACAAGTAGAATAGCTCTCATATCCTCTTAAAAAGTCAAGCTAAAATTGTAAAATGTCTCTTTTTCCGAAAATGTTTTTAAAATTCTCTTTTATCCCACATGGTTATCTTAAGTGTCACAAAATGATATGTTATTTCTTTATTATACTATACTTAAGGCCATTAAAAACGCAAGATGGGTTTGGCATAATTTCTAGCCCATGTTAAGGGATATAATACAACAAACATATACAGACCTGGTATTCCAATCATTTATGAACAATTTCATCCACGAAAAAACAAAAATTTAACAACCGTTGACACGTCAGAACATTTTCTGAAAACACACTGTACAAATCAATCGTGACCAAATTTGTTTTGCACTGTCAACGCGGTCAATACTGAGTGTGTCCGCCATTAGCTCTGACCACTGCATGGCAACGCCTCCTCATAGACCCTGTGAGATGTCGGATGAATTGGACTGTGAATTGACGCCACTCTCGAGGTCGGCGGCATTATCGAGATGCAAATTCCGGATTTTTTTCTTCAGGTAATCCCAACAGTGTTCAATTGGATTCAAATCAGGCAATAACGCTGGCTACTGATCAATGACGTCGACGTTGTTGCCACGTAAGAACTGACCAGTTAGACAGGCAAGCTCTATGATATGGACGCCGGCACCTTATCCCTGCGTCCCGCAGACGTCGGCAAACCATTTTAGCACTGACTGTCGCACAAGTGCGGCCTTGTGTTTCACGTGCAGTTTCCGTGGCAGTGCAGAAACGCTGTCTCTAGTGTGTAAGCCAGATTTGCTCGTCTTGCCTCTGTGTCCTCTACCAAGCCGGTTGCAACATATCGCTGATGGAGACGCGAGATTGTGGATTCATGGACTCCCAAACCAGCAGCTACATCTCTGAATGTTCGTCCTGCCTCAATTTGGCCGATTGCCCGGGCACGCGCCACATTTGAAAGTCTCATATTCCGTAGATAAGCACTGTTTAATTTCTACACCGTTGAAACTCTTTATAATCAATGACAAAGATCTTTCAAATACATGTGCACCATGGCCACGATGAAATCACTCTGTTTGACTTTATTCGACCGTGAATACAAAAAATAGACTTGTAACCAGATTAATCGATTGTACAAAGATAATCCAAAATCAGGAGACATAAAAAAATATTGAAAAGTTTTTGAGTTAAAAAAAATCTCATACCCAAAAACTTGTGTTTTTAAGGGCCTTGAGTAAATTTGGAAAAGTGAAAAATGTGTGAATATACTGTTTTCTTTAAGTAAAACATGAAAACACATTTTTATATTTACGATATAAAGATATATTTATAAGGAAATATTATATAAAATAGAATAAAAAATCATAACAGACTTTAAACCTGCCTGGTCAAAAAGTTCTATTGATTAAAATGTCTGGCCATAAAGTGCTAGTTCGAAAGGTCCTAGGACGAAACGTCCTACAACTAGCCCAGCTAATGCCTCTGAACTACATTGTCTCTTTTAATAACCCCCATTAGCACTAACTTAACACCGGTTAACAACTAAAAACCTTCCTTCATATTGTATGTAAGCCGTACGAAGTCTTCAGGAATGAAACGAAGTTGCAGTTGTACGAAGTTTCCGACATCCCTCATTGGAGAACGGAAAGCGTCATTATCAACGCGATGCAAAATCAAAACATTGACCGATAAAATAACATATAGGCCTATATATACATAATGAACTAGATACCTGTGTATTAATAATTCAGCTTGACCCCAGTTATTGCGTTACAATCGTTACATTCCAAACTGCCAATGCACCTGTCGTTTTTGATCGGTGACAGTTCGAATTATTTCATGTTTTGTGTAGTCTGAAATAAGACTGGTTCCCAGCAATATCGTTGCTTTCAGATAAATTCGTAAACTCGGTGTTTGAAATGGCCGGGTATTCGTAAAAGTCAGACCAGTGATCACAATTACATTTAATCAAAATTATATAAAAGATGGACACCCTCGGTCAGATTATTAGCATAAATTGGATTTACGAGTTTAGTCGAAGCGTTCCGACAGAATATAACAAAGAACTCAGGATTTCAATTAAATTAGACGACCGCTGTCAAAGGGGAATAACCCGTGCGACCGTATTGGGTAAATTGGCAGATAAGCTCAAGTTTTTCCAGCTGATTTCATGTACACGTTTGATTCTACTTGGTTCACTTGGTTATGTCTCCGGGTCACAATAGACAGCGACCATTCCAATCAAACGCACAGATTGGTATTGCAAAACCTGTGATGGATAAAGAAACGCAGGGTAAACATTTAAGGTGATGTGTTTGATGTTATATACACTATTTTATATGAGTATAAAAAACAATCTTTAATAAACAAATTACATAAATGTTATTAGATTTTGACCAATAATTCATTAATAATTGAAACACATTTGACGGTACCCCCCAATATCGCAAAGTGAAATCGACCGACTCGTCAGTATCTCGTATGCCCCCCCTCGCGCATCTGTCACAGCCCTTATTGTCCAACGTAAGGACGACGTGCTCGCAGACCAACCTCGTGCAATCGATTCCTTCCATTTTTTGGGTGAATGTGGCGATTATGACTGCTTACCGTATTACTACCTGTTTCAGTAGCAGTAACGTGGCGATTGCGCAGGTGGGAAAGACGAATAGCATTGTCTTGACGTCGCTGTCGATCGGCAACTCTTTCGGTTTCTCTCAAACGACGGACAAGACGTTCTATGGTGGAATCATTCACACCAAACTGCATAGCAAGCTGTTCTTGCCTCTGACCTTGCATTAGCAATGCAATAGCCTGACTTCTCTGAACTTCCGTCAGCCGTACCATGATAGCAAGAGTTTTAAATTTAATTTAAAAAGCGGAAAGTGATGTGTATACCTCAAGAGTATCAATTGGTATGACAAGATGTTTTGACGATTTTGTCATCATTATATTCTGCCCGTGTTTTTTGGCTTTTCACCATTTTCTTCAAGTGGCACGGTGAAATACACGGTTGAGTAACTTTAGGTACGGGATTGAGTAAACAGTGACCAAGATAGTCGTCTGACCGGTTTTCATAATTTTACGCCAAGCGTTTAAGAAATTGTTGTATATATTGCTACCCTGCGTTTCTTTATCCTTTCAGTATAGTTTTGGGTTATGCAGCACCTTCAAGACAGTCCTGTCGAGATGGAAATGGGAGTCAACCGCATCCTGCAACTCACTACAGTCCATACCATCGTCCCAGGGCGGAGAGGTCATAGTGGGCTGGATAGGCAATGATCCCTATAAAGTCAAGAGAGACCACAGATCTCGCCTCTTCGAGGACGAAATCGCTTCCGTCCCCGGTCCCCGATTATCGATGCCACTCTCACTAATGTGTCACCGGAACCTGAAATGAGAGAAACAGCCGTCCCCCTGTCCGAAACCACCCACGCCCGATCCTCCCAGTCAGCCTTAAACTGTCGCCTATCCATTTCGGACAAAGAGCTTAGTAGGCCAACTAGGTCTCCAGTTAATGTGACATGCCACAGGTCATTCAACGGCCTTTGTAGGCATACAAACAACTCCCTAGGTTTCATCAGGCGGCCTTGAACATTCGATCTTTCTAACATCGAGACCGCCTCCTCCATCCTAACTGTCCTCAACTGGTTAGCCATATCTATAACAGAAAAACAAGATAGTTTAGTTCCTTTTCTTTTTACACAAAGGACAAGCATATTTATTTATACTCAAAGCATCATCGAACACAGGAGCCATGATACCACTCATTACAGTCATCACACTGTATCATGAATTATCCCGTTTACGGTCTCCTACAAAGACAATACGGGGTGCTTTGATATCCAGTGCTGCTGGGGACAGTTTGCAATAATGCCTGGAAATTATCTTTGTATTTGGCTAACCAAGGTGGCAATTTTCTGGTTTTACAGATGGTGAGTCTGTCATGATTGACGATCATAATCGTGTTCCTCACCATGATCCGTTACAAATAAGAACTAATTTTCGAAACAATTATTTCCGGGCCTTTCCAGGGAGTTGATAACTTTTTACACTTGCCCTTAATTTGAGCAGTGTCCAATATCAACACTATGTCGCCTGAATTGAAAGGTTTTCTGTTAGCGCGTAAGTCATAATCTCTTTTCATCCTTTTCGGAGATGTTCTCAAGATCTTACCCGCTATCTCATGAGTAGACTTCATTACACCCTCTAAGGTTAACGTATTCATCCTTGCTATCATCTAAATACCCTTTAGTCTGCATTATTGGATATATAATGTCAACAGGGAGATTGAGCTCTCTTCCCAACATCAATTTGTTAGGCGTG
The DNA here is from genome assembly GCA_031761405.1 of Serripes groenlandicus. Taxonomy (NCBI): domain Eukaryota; kingdom Metazoa; phylum Mollusca; class Bivalvia; order Cardiida; family Cardiidae; genus Serripes; species Serripes groenlandicus. Next base: position 232,694 of record JASEVX010000001.1, on the reverse strand, counting down.
AACCCAGTATCCCTGTTTACACATGACCGCATAGCGCATTCTATCTGTGGTAGAAATTTATCCCAATGCATCTGGTGTTTGTCGATGTAGCATCTAATGGCGTCTTACAGAGTTCTGTTAAATCGTTCAACTTGGCCATTAGAGGACGGACGGTCGGGGGGGTCGTTCTGGCCTTATGTATATGTAGCAATTCACATCTCTTTTTGAACAGTATACTCTCAAAGTTTCTCCCCTGATCCGTAAAGATTTCGAACGGAAACCCAAACCGAGCAAAACATTCATTTACAGCTGCATGAGCAGTGATTTCTGCAGTTTGGGACGGCAGTGAAATACATTCAACGCATTTAGTGAATTGATCAACCATCATGAGAATGTATTCACTGCCGTTCTTGGTTTTGGGCAAAGGGCCCAAAAAAACTAAGTGCACACGCTTCATTGGTGACCCCGCGTGGAAATTAACCAATGGGTGTTTTCGGTGCCGACTCATTTTCTTGTGTTGAGATTGCAGATGAGACACGATGACATATACTGCTCAATACTACTTCCCATTTTTGGCCAATAATATTTACATTTTAATTTCGCCTTCATTCTGGTCATACCTTGATGTCCGGAGGACGGAATATCGTGGTCGAGTTCCAGAATCTCATCTTGCATAGACCCCGGAACCACCAGTACCTTTTGATCGGTTTTCTTAGCAACTACCACTTCTGAAATATTGATTTCACAATTTTGTTAAATTGCAGATATTTTTTTTTGTCCATTGATAACCAAGCATGGGGTATCTTGTGAACCGGAAGGAACATCAATTGTTATGCCATGTGTCCTCATGAAATTGAAGTTAGGATGCCTAATAATCTCTAAATATCATAGGACATAAAATGTTTTTTAATGTGAAATAATTGAATATTGTTTACGAGGATGTTTCATTATATTATTGCAGATTATTCGCCGGGACTTGTGCAATGCCATACGAAAAAAGACCAGGAACCGATCTAAAGAATCTGATATTCCATCAGGACAACGCGCCAAGTCATTGGGCCGAGAATACAATTATGACTATATATGTAACTTCCTTGGATACGAGCGTTTTGAGCATCCTCCATATAGTCCCGACCTGGCTCCCGTGGAGTTTGCGTTATTCCCAAGGTTAAAGGGAGAGCTTCGAGGAAAGAAATTCGAATCTCTACAACAACTAGCGATGTCCGCACGGAATCAAATATGTGGTCAATAATTGGGTGGAGAGACACCGGAAATGTGTGAATGCATGTGGTGAATACTTTGAAAAAGCCTGACGTTAGAGGTGACGTTAGACATGACGTTAGAGGTGACGTTAGATGTGACGTTAGAGGTGACGTTAGATGTGACATTAGATGTGACATTATACATGACGTTAAACATGCAGTTATACATGACGTTAGAGGTGACGTTAGACATGACGTTAGACGTGACGTCGCGTTATGTTGTGAGTACAAAGTGCTCCGTGCGGTTGATGGTTATGTGTAATAATGTGTTTTCGTTTTATTGTATGCTGCTTGTTTTCTGAAAATTTGCTACATCACTTCAGCAAATATCTATCTTTCCAACATCTTGTTCCTTTTTGGTTTTGAATACGCCGGGAACTTTAAAACTGACAAGTACCTTCTGAAAACTCTACAGACCACATTGAGCATCCAATCTCTATGAACGTTCGTCATAACTTTCACCTCCATCAAATCTCGGTCAAACATTAAACTGGGTCACATGGGCTCAAAAACTAGATCACTAGGTCAAATTTAAGAAAAACTTTATGAACACTCGAGAAGCCTATTTTTTAGCTCGATTGTTCGAAGAATATGAGAGCCAACTACTCACCCTGGCGTCGGCGTCGGCGTACACGTCACACATTGGTTAATGTTTTGCATGCAAGTACTTAAATACTACATGTATTGCATTAAAACTTTCTACAACCCTATCCAACTATCAGACCTATGTAGATTATCAAATTAGATAACCCTATCTTGCATATTATGCAAATTATGGCCCTTTTTTTAACTTTAGAAATTCTTGTTAAAGTTTTGCGTGCAACTACATTAAGAGTCCATATCTCAGTATTTACTTGATGCTTTGCATTGAAACTTTATTCTACCCTACCCAACTATCAGACCAATTAAGCTTATCAAGTTAGATAACTCTATCTTGCATTTTATTTAAGTTATGGCCCTTTTTTAACTTGAAAGTTATGGTTAAAGTTTTGCGTGCAACTAAATAAAGAGTCCATATCGTATTTACTGGATGCATTACATAGAATCTTTTTACAATGCTTTCCAACTACCACTACAATAGAAATAATCAAGTTTGATAAGTCGATCCTGCATTTAATGCAAATTATGGCCTTTTTTTACTTAGAATTCTGGTTAAAGTTTTTCGGGCAACTAAATTAAGAGTCTATATCTCAGTAACTACTTGATACACTGTATTGAAACTTTAAACAACCCTACCACTATCACACCTAGGTTGATTATTAAGTTAGATAACTCTATCCTACATTTTATGCATGTTGTGGCCCTCTTTTACTTAGAAATTATGGTTAAAGTTTTGCATGCAAATACATTAAGATACCATATCTTAGTAACAGTAACTACTTGATGCATTGCATTGAAACTTTATACAGCCCTTCCCAACCATCACCTATGTCAACAATCAAGTACTATATTTTTTGCAAATTATGGCCCTTTTTTTTACCTAGAAATTGGGTTAAAGTTTTGCATGCAACTAAAGTAAGAGTCCATATCTCAGTAACTACTTGATGCATTGCATTGAAACTTTAAACAGCCCTTCCCAACCATCACACATATGTAAACAATTAAGTACTGTAATGCAAATTATGGCCCTTTTTTAACTTAGAAATTAAAGAGTCCATATCTCAGTAACTACATGAAGCATTGATTTGAAACTTTATACAACCCAATTTCACAACTATATAGTAAAAAAAAAAATCGGACTTATTGTAAAACAAGGGGAATCATATCTAGAACAGCGGTGGAGGAAAGGGTGGAGGTGGTTAGCTTTAATAGACAAAAGAAATCCGTCGATTAAAAATATAAATCACACACTGACGCGTGGCTTATTGGCTATGGTACATATATTTTAGAGAGAAATGAAGTGACCTTCAGGACAGGACGCATCATGGGTATTGGTATACAAGCATATCGTTCATCGATTGGGCTCTTTATGCGTATATATTGCCAACGTAACAGAAAAGTTAAACAAGCCAAGTACAATCCGCTCAATCTTCGATCTCTTGGGTGTGTTTTGACGATCATTTGTCTGATCACACACTGCGTGGTAAGAGAGCACCATGCAATCATTGAGAGTTACGCAGACACGAACCTATGTGAAAGTTGGTATACTGTTGATACAATATCGGTGACAATAACCAGCGTGAACCCCCTTAATAATCCTTATGGTAGCCAGTAAAGTCTCTTGCAGGGGACGTTGAAACGAACCCGGGTCCGTCAACTGATACACAATTGATCCTCGACGCCATAAACGAATCAAACACTAAAATGTCAGCCGAACTAGACATTGTGAAATCGGAAATTAAACATGTTAGAGGTGATATGTCTAATTTGAAATCCGAGATAGGCTCTATGAAATCAAAAATGAAGGTAATTAACGAAACAACAGAATGCCGTATTAGTAGCTTTGTACAGAAAGTTGACCAATTTGAATACGATAGAGATGTATGCCGGAATGATATTGAACATATGTCAATGCGCTATGAAAGAGATAAGGAACGGATGGATTTATATGAACAGCAGATTAATATACTCGAAGCAGAAAAGATAAAGTGTTCAATGCGAATATTTGGTATTCCGGAATCTGATTCGAAATCTTAAGCTCAGTACTGGACGACAAGGTGTTTGATATTACTGATCCGTCGGAAAATATACGTAGCAGATCTCTTACAAGCGCTATGCGCGTTGGTGATACGTCAAACGCGAAAGCAAGAATGGTTTTAATCAATTTTGCGAAACATGCTGACAAACTGAAACTGTTTAAGTATCGCAATAACCTACGGAGAAGCAATATTAGAGTTTCGAATGTCAAAATTCTGACCAAACTCCAAGCTCCTGAAGCAAAAAATGCGGCTTCTACAGTGTTAACAAGAGATTTCCCTTTAATTTGGCCTAGTGACCTAGTTTCTGACCCAATATGACCCTTATTCGAACTAGACTTACATATCATCAAGACAAACATTCTGATTAAGTTTCAACATGCTCAAGTTGAAAATGTGGCCTCCAAAGTGTTAACAAAATTTCTCTTCAATTTGACCTAGTGACCTAGTTTTTGACCTCATATGGCCCAGTTTCGAAATTGTCCAAGATTTAATAGAGATGAATGTTTTGATAAACTTTCATGAAGATCGGATGCAAAATATAGCCTGTAGTGTGTTAACAAGGGCAAATGTGGAGGACGCACGACGGACGGAGGCCGGTCAAAATGTGATCACATAGCTCACCGCGAACTTCGTGCATAGGTGAGCTAAAAAATAAAATGTTATTCTTTAAAAAGGGAGGCCAGCTGTCAAGACACGAAAAATGGTACTATAATGGCAATCTACTTGAAACAGTGAATGGCTTTAGTTATGTAGGTGTATATTTCACAAACAGGCTTTCATTATATAAAATGGCCGAGTCTATGACAATCAAGGCACAGCGTGTTCTTGCACATTTAATTAGTTCTTTCAATGATCTTTCATATATACCTGTAAATACTTTCTTCAAGCTTTTTGATGCTAAACTGTGTGCCATTATGTTATATAGTTCCAATACGTGGGGATTGAAACCCATGGCATGTATTGAGAATATACAGATGTACGCATGTAAGCGATTTCTAAATGTTAGTTTATGTTCTTGTAATGATGTCATTTTCGGGGACTGGTTTATTTGGGAAAACTAACATTTAGTTAACCAAAAACAGTTTCTGACGAACTTTGTGAACAGATTAAAGGAGCAGTACATATAAATTTGAAGAGGTAGTTTGAAAAATAATCGTAAGTTGATGATCGAGAGAGGCAGACATTTCAATATTTCAAAAGAGTTTAGAAACTGTGTTTATTGTTAATGCTATATTGAAGACGAATTCCATTTGTTACTAATTTGTCCCTTGTATGAAGATCTCCGCCACAAATATATACCTCAACATTTTACTCGCAATATAAATCATCATAACTTCATACATTTGATGTCTACCGAGAACGCAGAAACAATTCGAAATCTTGCAATGTATATATATTTTGCATTCAAACAAAGAAATTACTTTTTTGATGGGTAAAAAGTAATTGTTATGTACATGTATATCAATATCTCGACGTTCTGTGTACCATTGAAAATATGATAAACCAATTTTGATATGCAGAGACAGTAAATGAAAAATAAAAAGGAAATATTTTGGGTGAGTTCAGATGAATTACGTTATATATCTAAATCATTTTTTATCCGAATTGACTCAAAATATGATTACTTGTATATCATAATACAGTTTTTTAGGCGAATCATGGTTGGCTGAATTAGAATAATTGTAAGGCAACAATATTACATAACTATCATTCCTACCATTGTATTTTATGTATTGTATATATCATTGTATATGGGCCGATGGCCTGAAATCCAGAAATAAAAAAATTAATTGATACCCGCGTTCAATCTCGAGTAGAGGATGATGCATTATACATGATAAACAGCTGTCCTTGTATGTTACATCACAATATCCGCGTTCACTCTCGAGTAGAGGATGCTACATTAGACATGATAAACAGATGTCCTTGTATGTTACATCACAATATCTGCGTTCACTCTCGAGTAGAGGTTGCTACATTAGACATGATAAACAGCTGTCATTGTATGTTCAATAACAATATCCGTGTTCACTCTCGAGTAGAGGATGATGCATTATACATGATCAACAGCTGTCCCAGTATGTTCAATCACAATATCCGCGTTCACCCTCGAGTAGAGGATGCTACATTAAACATGATAAACAGCTGTCCCAGTATGTTCAATCACAATATCCGCGTTCCCTCTCGAGTAGAGGATGCTTCATTAGACATGATAAACAGCTGTCCCAGTATGTTACATCACAATATTCGCGTTCACTCTCGAGTAGAGGATGCTACATTAGACATGATAAACAGCTGTCCCAGTATGTTCAATCACGATATCTGCGTTCACTCTTGAGTAGAGGCTGCTATATTAGACATGATAAACAGATGTCCCAGTATGTTCCATCACAATATCCACGTTCACTCTCGAGTAGAGGATGCTACATTATACATGATAAACAGCTGTCCCAGTATGTTCAATCACAATATCCGCGTTCACTCTCGAGTAGAGGATGATAAACAGCTGTCCCAGTATGTTCAATCACGATATCCGCGTTCACTCTCGAGTAGAGGATGCTACATTAGACATGATAAACAGCTGTCCCAGTATGTTCAATCACGATATCTGCGTTCACTCTCGAGTAGAGGATGCTACATTAGACATGATAAACAGCTGTCCCAGTATGTTCCATCACAATATCCGCGTTCACTCTCGAGTAGAGGATGCTACATTATACATGATAAACAGCTGTCCCTGTATGTTACATCACAATATCTGCGTTCACTCTCGAGTAGAGGATGCTACATTAGACATGATAAACAGTTGTCCTTGTATGTTACATCTCAATATCCGCGTTCAATCTCGAGTAGAGGTTGCTACATTATACATGATAAACAGCTGTCCCAGTATGTTCCATCACGATATCCGCGTTCACTCTCGAGTAGAGGTTGCTACATTATACATGATAAACAGCTGTCCCAGTATGTTACATCACAATATCCGCGTTCACTCTCGAGTAGAGGTTGCTACATCATACATGATAAACAGCTGTCCCTGTATGTTCTATCACAATATCCGCGTTCACTCTCGAGTAGAGGTTGCTACATTAGACATGATAAACAGCTGTCCCAGTATGTTTCATCACAATATCCGCGTTCAATCTCGAGTAGAGGTTGCTACATTATACATGATAAACAGCTGTCCCAGTATGTTCCATCACGATATCCGCGTTCACTCTCGAGTAGAGGAGGCTACATTAGACATGATTAACAGCTGTGGGCAGGATAGCGTAGTCCACTGGCTGGAGAATTGGTTGAAATGTATCGAGACTTTAGGAAATCATGAGGGGTGATCCTCGATTGTGAAACGTTTTTATCTACCTTAGAGTTAAATGTCCACTGTCTTCTTTACTATGGACATTGTATCAATCAAAACTTCGTTTAAATGTGCACCAATTTCATGTGTTTGTCTACTTTCGAAATAACGAAGCTTTGTATAGTGTGTCACTGTTAACAGGACGGAAATGTGGTCATCTGGGCCGCTCGTTATACATGTTATCAAGGCGGACATTTGGTCATCTGGGCCGTTGTTTATACTTGTTAACAGGACGGAAACTTGTATACTATTTATTATTTATTTATTGGGGTTTTACGCCGCTTTCAACATTATTTCAGTTATATTACGGCGACTGTTCACTTATTCATGATCCCTGGGTAAACAAACCAGTACTAGTCTAGAAAATATGCCTTGCCCAATGGCACTCCACCATGGCAGTAGTGCCGCGACTGGGGGACGAACCCGGGACACCCGGTTTCGGAATCCCCGACGCTAACCACTCGACAACAGCGGATTCCTTAAATTTGTATACGTGTTAAGGAAAATTACGACTATTTTCTGGTGATGTTGGTATATTGTCTACGTTGGACAAACGTGTTTACAAACATTTGTATCAGAATGGTTTCGTGTTCAATATTTCCTAATGGTTTCCTTTTTGTCACATGAGTTGATGTAAAGATGGAGATTATTGAATCATCCGAGGCTTGTTTTGACAATAAATATTCCAGCAAAGCAATAATTCCCCAATGAAAAACAAATCTTGTTTTTATTTTCGTAAATTTTCTTTAATGAATCTATACTTAGCCAAAAAAGTAAGTGCCCACTTTTATTTTTTAAATTATTTCCTCAATATTAATAATTGTCAAAATAAGCTATAAGTAGTGCACATGTATTCGTTGGAGTACCTGTCCAAGTTGGTTTAATCAACAATCAGTCAAGCGCGTAGCCGAGAGGCCCGATTAACTTATTTTGCACGTGCGCTCCGTGAAGCGACGGTCGATATCCGGTGGTGGTATCTGACTGGTCTTCTCTACACTAACATATAACACAACAACATATATATGCGATGCCAGACGAGCGCTATGAGCAAGACGAGCGCTATCCGTGTTTAATGAAGTACAGAGCAGTATGACATAAACAGTGTAACAAGCAATGATATAAGGAATTTTTTACGTACATCTTAAAGTAATGTTCCTTGTCATGAAGCTATGAATGTAACCTTGATTTGCTGACGCGAACTGACTCGCCCAGGAAAAACACAGAGATCAAAACATCATGTTTTCAAAGGGTGGATGAAATTGCTCTGAGAAACCTGTGTCCATTTGTCACCTGTCAGATCGCTATGAATGTTGGACCTCATTCGATTTTCACACATACATGACAAGAAATTTATATCATTAGAAACATTAGAAAGTAAGTTGATTTGATAGCAAATGGGAATTTACCCTTATTAACAAATATTTCACCGAAAGACAAAAATTTAACTTGCTCGGTGTCGTCTGGTAGAATGACCAAAACCTGGACTGAATATACACACATGTACATGTGTATGCACGAGATACCCCATACAGGGAATATCCATTATTTCACTACTGTGAACCATGTACGCGTTATTTCTTACACGTAACGCTTAAGACAAATATTTCACTCTATACTAGCGAAACGCGTGAAATAGATAGTCTTCTCTACACTAACATATAACACAACAACATATATATGCGATGCCAGACGAGCGCTATAGAAACACAAAAAGAGCGGGCTGGACTGACTGATCCGAGCTATCCGAGTATGACGCTAGAGCGACAGTACTGCAGACGTATCAAAGCACCCAGTACACCCATCCATGTATGCCCGACGTTTTAAATAACGTATTTATCATTAATGCGCATCTTAAACGGCAGACTAAGATTGAGTTAAGGGTTATACCCTTCATGGATGCTTTTCCACATACTATTAATTTCATTTTAAAATGCTAGTGATTTTGAAACAGAAAGTCTCCTCTCCAAAGAGTCAGAAATATATCCATCTTTACTATTCTCTCCTTTCCACCTACCATGCTTTTTCCAACAACGGTCATTTACACCAGCATTTGCTGCTGCTGTAGCACCGCCAGCTCGCAAGGAGTGAAGACCTATGTTTAAATCCGTGACCACATCTCTCAACCTAGATAACAGTCTCTCTAGTGCGGGTATAACTTAGTGATTTGTTTTTGCTGATAAGCCCACACCTTTCCTTTGAACGAAAGCCGGGTCTAAACATAAACATATCCTCTGAAGTGCTTAACTTTGCTACATCGAGATAGCGTTTAAGCATGTTATAAGGACAGGCGATGGTGCTACCTTTTGCAATAACGATCTCATGACCCTGTCGGTATTGGTCTGTTTTGCTTTTTCTAATAAGGAGAGAGTAGTGGTCGCTGAAAAAAGTGACGTCATTACAATGTAAGTTTACAAGCTCATCAAAACGTAAAAAACCTGTAAATGCTGTTAAAATCATGCATAAGTCACGAACTATCAGAACGTCTGTGGATGTACTGTACTTGCTGCACAGCGTAAATATAACTTCTACGGATATTGGATCCTTTTTCCGTACTGGTTTGGCTAACACACGCTTCGATGCCTCCATTAAGTTTTTGACGAATGAATTATCTGTTGGATCAGGTAAGTTTCTGAGTGAATGTGCCCATTTTATACTATACACTGTCGTTAATACAACGGAGCTGGATACACGTTTGTCTATGAGCTCCGTTAGATACAACGCTATATGAATCGGGGATGCTGGAATTGCTGATCCCCCTTTTTCAGAAATGAACTGTTCCCACTTTTTGAAATAAGCCCAGTACTTAACGTTTGTGCTGTCACTTCTTGCCAAAACAAGGAAATCCGCCATCTTGGTCGAGAGCTCTCCAAACCGATCGCTATCTACACCACTACTCTGTACTTCTGCATCTATACTTTCCTTCAGACTCAGACCTGTCAAAAAAATATAACCATTATTTATCGATTTCCATATACCTCGCCCCCTCGAACCGTAATGCTATGAACCCAAATTTCAATTCTCTTCCATCGAATATGCCATTTAGACCTTTTCCTCTCACTGTTAACCTACCGGGAGGAAACAGTACTGTATCATGTATAAACTTTGCTCTTTTATTGCTTTCTGGAAACAGAACTGGCCAATATGGCGACGACCTCCATATTGGAACAAGTAATGTACATTTGCATCTTTCATTCATAATTTTGCTCAAACACTGAGTGACCACACGTGGTGGAGGAACTAACCAACCATTTTCTCGAGCCCAATTGCAGTTAAAAGCATTTACACCTGCTGTACCTGGACACCAGTACTTTGAAAAGAATCTGTTGCATTTTGTATTGTAATTACAAGCGAATAAATCGCAACTATATGGACCCCAAAGTCTGTTTAATGTATCAAAAACATGCGTTTTTACTGACCAGTCGTCGCTATCTGTGCATCTACTGAGAAAATCTGCTTCTATATTTTCCTTTCGTGGAACCCATTTCAAATCTAAATGGATCTTGTTTTGCTTGCAAACATTATCAACACTGACCGCAATAGACTGCAAATGCGCCTTTTTGCTACCAATATTTAAAATACTTGCCACGTTTTTATTATCTGTATGCACCAGTACTCTTTGACCTTTTAAACGTTCCAAAGAACTGTTCAATACTCTATGTACAGCCTCCAGCTCTCTCCATGTGGAGCTTAATCCACATTCAGTATCGGACCAACCACCTATGACGTCACTGTCCTCATTGTTTTCAATGTATCCTCCAAATCCAGCTCCACTGGCGTCGCAAAAGACGAACGTCTGCGCTTTTTGTGCAGACTCTACATATAAATGATGATAACTAAGCTCGGCTGCGTTTAAAGCCCTAATATTTTCCCGCCAAAAATCAATCTCATCTAATGCCTGCGAACTTACCATAACCGGTGCCGTCCAACTAGCCCTGCTAGTGACACAACTATACAGAGACCTTGTTCTGAAACAAGCTACTTTTCCTACTGCGCTTTGCATTGAAATCAACTGACCAACTAAACATGCAATTTTTCTGACAGGAAATAGCAATTGCCCTGAAATAATTATTTCCATTAACAAATCTTCTATCAACAGCATTGATCGCTCTATACGATCTTCAGTTACTGATAGTGTACCTTTAAGTGTATCCCAATTATAACCCAGCCAGGTAATAAGTTGACAAGGAGTCCAAATGCATTTATCCTCTGCAACTATGAATCCAAACTCGGATAAATCTTTGTGCATATAATCTGACAGTTGTAATGCTGTTTCAAAAGTACGAGCGCCCCCTAAGCCATCGTCAAGAAACATGACTATTCTTGAACCATTCGTTCTCCATTTAGTAACCACTACTCTCAGTAGTTTTGTAAATATGTAACCAGCCGTAGAAATTCCGAATGGAAGCGTTCTGAAGACAAAATAACGCGTCTCATTTTCCGATGGCCAGGTAAATCCCAAGTATGTGGTATGTTCATGATAAATCATAATATGGTGGTAAGCACTTCTTATATCAAACGAAAAGAGAAAATCACCGGCTCCAAACATTTGCCGAGCCACAGACTGGTCTTCAAAACAACATCTATATTTGAATAACTCCGGATTAATATGACGACAATCTAAAACCAGTCTCGGTTTCCCGGATTTACCATAAGCCACTGTTAAAGGGTTGACTACTTTAGGTACATGCTCCACTTCTGAAATACACCCTTTACCCAAAAGACTCTCAATTTCGCTAAGTACAAAAACGGGATTATCCCGAGCAGACTTGTTATTTTTTAATATAACTGACTCTGGAATATTTCTGAAAGGTAGCTTATAACCTTTATTTACCACTTCTAAAACATATTCGTTAGCACCCGCCTTCTCCCAATGTTTTAAACAATGTTTTAACCTATTTACTGGTGTAGCAGACGCCTCTTTTAAAGTTGCACTCTCATTTACCCTCTCCAAAGGTTTAAGACAAATAGTACTTATCTGTTTCTCGTTATTTAGAGCACCATAACCCTCAGTACCAGCCTTGCATTCCTGCCTCCAGTGTCCCGGTCTGCCACACCGGAAACATAGCCCAGGTCTTCTTCCAATCGCATGTGTCGTTGGTAGTTGGTTCCGCCCGCTTAGTGTTGAAGACGTCGAAGGCGACGCGCTGCCTGGTGTGTAGGGAGCAAAACGACGTGTTCTGACCCTCTTCTCCTGTTTGAGCTTACGCTCGGTCTTTATCTGAGCTCTGTTGATCTTTTTCTCATCATCGGAGTCGTCCGCTAAGGGGTGAGCCTCGTATTCATGGACTACGCGCCATCCGCCTTCGGATGAGTCGGCCAATTTAATAAGTTTCTGACGGTGAGAAATAAGATCAATACCTTCTGCGAGCTTCTTCTGAGCCGTAAGCACAGCTTCCTGGGAACCGGTATCTATCGCCTCCGCAAGGTATCCGTGGGACTCTTGCATTTTTCCCAAGACGTTTTTGTTTAATCTGTGCTGTTCTTCATTCCCTTTCTTACGAAAGCTAAAAGTCTCGTTAGTATTGAAACCGTGCTGAAGTTTAGATAACTCCGTCTGCGTTATCTGCCTCTGGGAGTTAGCGACACGGTGTTCAAATGCGTCCAGTTTAGCAGACATGAGTTCCTCTAGACGCGTCAGCATTGCGTTTTCGGTGGCCATCTTGTACACGGAACGATTTAACTTGCTCGGTGTCGTCTGGTAGAATGACCAAAACCTGGACTGAATATACACACATGTACATGTGTATGCACGAGATACCCCATACAGGGAATATCCATTATTTCACTACTGTGAACCATGTACGCGTTATTTCTTACACGTAACGCTTAAGACAAATATTTCACTCTATACTAGCGAAACGCGTGAAATAGATACACTTATTGACCAGAAATTAGGCACAATACAAAAAGATCACATAGAATCAAGTCAAATTGCAATGCCAAAACTAAATAACTAACTATAATAAGAAATCAGGCGATGGGATGCTGAATGCTGGCTCTACAGTTGCCGAAGTATCCCGACTGTTCGGCTGCACGAAGAAGACAATTGAGCGTTTGCGAAGACGTTTCCAGATCAGGGGAAACGTTTGGGACCGTCCCCGAAACGGGTGACGACTGCAGCCGATGATCGGTACAACACGGTTCAACACTTACGTAACCGACGTCTGTCGGCGTCAGCAACAGGGCGACGGCATGGAATCAGTGCACAGACAGTTCGGAACCGATTGCGACAAAATGAGGACCCGATTCGTCCGTACAGACCGTACTTTGGCCAAATTTTAACCAGACGCATCGGACTGCGAGACTTGACTGGTGCCGACGTCTCCGGCGTTTCCGACGAGCTGATCGAGCTGATTGTAGATCAGTATTGTTTTCGGACGAGTCTCGATCATTTGAGTCATGCCGACGGACGTGTGAGAGAATTTACCGTCGTCGGGGGGAGTGTTACGCTGATGCGTGCGTCATTGAGAGAGACCGCTTTGGGGGAGGTTCAGTATTTGTCCGAGGTCGGAATTATGGATGTACACAAGACCCACTTAATTATTATTGGAGGAATCATCAATGCCCAGACCTACGTCAATAATGTTCTTGAACCAGAACGCCCGTCACCATACAGCTGCATTTACTCGACGTTTTTTGGCGGATCGATAACGTCAATGTTTTAGACTGGCCGGCGAATAGTCTTGACTTTAATCCCATCGAAAACATATGAGATGAGTTAGGACGCCGTGTTAGAACCAATCATGCAATCAACACGCTGCATGACCTTTCAGCAGCCTAACAGGCCGAATAGGACAATTTACCGGCGCCGTACGTACAGGGTTACGTCGACAGCATACGACGGCGAATCATGACGTGCATTGGGCAACAAGGCGGACACTTGAGATATTAAATCTTTTACTGTAACCCATATCTCATTTTCACCGCAGAAAAATCCCATAAAATTGAGTTTTAAACTTTCCCGATTACAAGTGCAGATTTATCAAAACCGTTGTTACTTCGGAAATCGACCCCTACGTCATATCGGTCCATCTTTTTCGATGAAACACATATTGCAGCTGCTTCAAATTTTCACAGGACTTCAAGAATAAATTGTTCTTTACTTCAATTAAAACAAAATATATAGAATATATACTCCTTTTCTTTATCAGTCGCCGGGCAGAAGCCCGCGACTTATATTTTCAATAGCTTTTCGGAAACGACATGGGAGAAGAAGTTATTAAAAACACTTAGTTATGACACATCTATAATGAAATAAATATTCTGATGTTTTAAGTATTTGCAGTTTCTTTATTTTGACTCGCATTTATGTTTTTTTGTTTATTTACGAAGACATTTCAGTCCCTATTAGACTTGCAGCAGACTGTTATGTGTCAATATCGAGATAAAAATCACGTCAAATTCTCCTTTTAATAGCAATTTGAACTTACTGAATGTTATTTTCATGTTCAAAGAGATGTCTTCATTTGTGAAGAATGCATTTAATAATGTTTATCCATGTATATCTAAAATATGAACTGTTTCTAAGCTAAAACTGTTGATCGCGAGTGCAAATTTCGAATTGCGAGGTGAGATTTCAGGCACCAGCATATGTTTGCGAGTGAAATGTGTGGGCCGAATAATATGCATTTCCAATCGTCGATCTTTTACAGGGTTATTTCTTTGACAAATCGCGGTGATTACAGTGAATTTTCGAGATTTACCGAGTGGCTGGCAGTATACTTTCAGTTTTGCAATATGAGCGGAAGTTTAGAATCAAAACATATCTCGTGCGCATGCCTATTCAACGAACCCAATATTGATGACGTTTACCGCATACATTTGGGCTTTCGGAAGTCTTAAATTAGTTTTAATTTACATATCGCAGAATGGTCACGTGCATATTTTGGGTTTCTCGAAGTTGTATTCATTACGCTTTGTTGCACTTAAAGCACACCCTCTACATGATAAAAAGGGCTGTGACCTATCCAAAAAAATCATTTCTG
This sequence comes from Serripes groenlandicus, assembly GCA_031761405.1. Classification (NCBI taxonomy): domain Eukaryota; kingdom Metazoa; phylum Mollusca; class Bivalvia; order Cardiida; family Cardiidae; genus Serripes; species Serripes groenlandicus. The sequence continues at coordinate 217,471 of JASEVX010000001.1, read as the reverse complement.
TGTTTATATGTTTACACCTGAAACCACAAAAATCCTTTATACCAAATTGAAGAGCATATGTAAAATAACAAGGTTACCGATTTAGGTCAATCACTGAAACAGGGCAGTACGATTGATATGTCCACATTTATATTAGTTTTCAAAACATCCGATCCTAGCAGGAAAGTAATTTAAAATGATTCCAAGCAGGAATCGAGAATGATACTCTAGATTCCTGTTTCAAATCAAAAAATAAAAGCTCATCAGTTTTCATGAATTACTTTTTTTTTTCATATTTAACTTTTGAACGTTAGCTTAAATCTCATTTATCGATGCAATCTTCACCTGAATAATGAATGTATATTGTTTTATGGCGCATCGACAGCTAAGGTCATTTAGCGCGCAATTAAATTTAATTATTCATGATCCCTGGGTAAACAAACCAGTACTAGGCTAGAAAATGTGCCTTGCCCAAGGGCACTCCACCATGACCGTAGTGCCGCGACTGGGGATCGAACCCGGGACACCCGGTTTCGAAATCCCCGACGCTAACCACTCGACCACAGCGGATTCCTCACCAGAATACCATGAACCTGTATTATTTGGGATTGGTTATGTGTGTTATTTGGCTATTGCATCATTTGAGAGAGCCTTTTCCACAATGAACAGAATATAATCTGACCGGAGGTGTATAGGCTTGGTGCTGATATTTTGATGAGATTAAAGTTGCTGATGTTGCCCTGATTCATGACCCAAAACCTGCTGTGACAAGATGGTAGTTGTCTGGACTAAGACTGAAAATACCCTATACTCTGCCATATGGAGCCAGAAACTGAGACACAGTTTCAAGACTGCTGTATATCTGACACAGTCTCAGTAGCTTCTTTTCGCAGCATAATTATATTTCAATGAAGGACATTCACTTCGTTGACAAGAAAATGCAAGTTAAGTGTTATGCATCACTGCAGTATGGATTTGCGTTGTATCATCTTCCTCTTGTAATGATAGATATATAGAGTGTGTACTTTAGGTATTGATGATATAAAGTGTTTTACTGACTTTCTTCCCTTTGGAAGATCTTCTATACAAAGAATCTATTATAGTTACTCTCATTTAATTACGGTAAATAAAGTAGTATTTAAATTTCCAATTAAATTTTTAATTGGTAAATAAACGAGTATATCCTTACCCACATTTAATTACGGTAAATAAACAGCCGTGTACATTAACAGATATTCATTTTAAGTTTTCACTCAGGCCATATAAAGCAAAATAGCCTCGCCCCCTGGCGGACATGTTTTCGACCAATCAACATGGCTTGAAGGAATCTGATAGTGGGTCACTTAAAGGTGATATCCGGAGGTTTTTATTTACAGATTTTATAAAAATATATGACAATTTAAACAAAAAATAACTGTTTTAATAACCAATAATAGACGAATTATGTTTTTATTCACATTTATCGAATTACAAATTTCTAGTCCCAAACAAATACCACATGGCTTACTTCCCTTGAATTTGGCTACACTAGAGTAACTCCCCTTTGAATTGTGACGTCATAGGTCGTCTCGAGATTAGTTTGTAAACAAGGTGAATGTAAACGACAGGAAAACATGGATTTTTTGGTAGACAGTGATCAATCAAACATTGAAATTAACGAATCTGGACCTATAATACACTATTTGTATGAACCATTTAAACAATTTGCCTTTGGAGATCCAAGAAGCGCATGAGAAAGCGAGTCTTAGTTCGATGCAGACATCGGGGATGAAATTCCAGCCGTTTCAATAGTGTAAGATTTTTATTTTCTGATGCATATTATGCTCGAACATTATAAGTGAAGGATTTATACAAAAAATATTAGATATTTATGTAAAGTTATTAGACGACGAGTATGTGCTGCTGTGTTTTAAATTACAATTAATGACGACGACTGTAAACACGAAAAATGTAGTAATATGTTCCTTTCCCGTATGATTCTCGGTCCGAACACATTTGAAATCGTGTACGCGACACGTAAAACAAGTCTGTGTTCATGAAGTTGTAATGACTGATTATAGTTTTAAACATTGAATGATTGAACATTTCAAACGGAGAAATTGATAATTTTGAGTAGCATCTCCTTTTTTTCAACAATGATCACCTAATGACACCCTCTGTGTAATTGTTCGTTTCCTTCATAAACGTCACTTTCAGAGCTGGATAAACAAAATATATATGAATAATCCATATTGTATTTCCTTTTAAATTCCAGATGCCTATGTGGGAACTGTATTTACATGACAACGTTCACAGAGGCAAAATGCTGTAAAATATCAAATATGAGACAGCAAATCAAAGGGTTAACACAACATGATGGGTTCATTGTGAACTGTCTCAATGTGCATATTTTAGAAATTGCTTATTTTGATCACGTTCTGGAATCTGGACCCTTGGAGGAGAATGCATGAGTAAGATGTTTTTCAAATAAGATATTCTGTTACTTGCATATTCTTATAAATGCTATGGTTTCAATTTCTTTCAACTCAAGTCATAACAAGGGAAGGAGAGTGTTTGATGACGTTCCACAATGTGACTCTTTATTCTTTGACCTATTTATAAGTCTGTGTCAGCAACATGTAACACAGTGTTTGTGTTATAATTTCTTTTTTCTGCGAGGGTTAAATAATTAAAACCATTTTTAGAGAATAATCCAGTTGAAAATGCTGGAAAGGATTAACTTTATTAAGGGTAATGGTTATTAGTGATTCCCTTTGCTTCAGGTTTATTATTACACAGAAATAATACCGGTAGTCTTAACATAACCCTATTCCTGATTTGGGTATGCACACCTTTTGCTAAAAGCTGTTATGGCTGGATAACAGGTCATTACATGTTAATATTTGAAATAAAGTTAATTAAATGTGAGGAATGGTAAAATTACCATTTTTCCGAAATGTGTCTGCTGTAAAAGACTTCAAATGTCTTCTGCATAAGGGAAGTGGTTAATATTCTGTTTATGCATGACAGTCAATTAACTTAAGTGGTCTACTGCAACCCTTTTTAATTTCATAGCCTGAATTTCTTTTACTTTTAGACTATCGCCACACAGCATATGGACGTTTCATCAGATGGACTTCTTGGGAAGAGAGTTAGGAAAGTTTTCCCCGCATGACTGTTCAGTAACGGCCATTCAGAATGCTTAATTTTCCATTGCAAGAATATTATGGATTAAGCTACCCAGTGAATAACAAGGCAAATGATAAGCCAAAGATTATACTGAGAACTTCCTTAATTATTACATGGACATTGTTCATTTTCTTGTTTTTGTCACCATTCATGTGTTATAAACAATACCAGTTCAGTTGCTTTTACACATCATTCATGTGACCGCCTTGGTGGTTTCGAGATGGAGCCTCCAACTCGGGTACAGGAGGTCGCAGGTTCGATCCCCAGTTGGGTCGTACCCAAGCCTTTAAAATATGGTAGAAATGGCTGCTCAGCGTTCAATTAGTGAATTACGATCGACTGACTGGTGTCAAGATAAATGGACCATTAGTATTGGTAATTTACTCGGGAAATGCTGCAATATAACTGAAACATTGTTGAAAGCTGTGTAAAGCATCAAACAATGTCTCAAAAATGCCAATGTTATGAGGGGCTTTGTGTCTATGTATCAAGATTCCTTAAGAAGTTGTTATACTTGTATTCATTGTAAAAACATTTCAGATACTATGTTGTTAATGAATGGGAGACAATACTATTTTAAAATACAAAATGTCTTTTTTTATTTACTATTTATAATTCATTATAAGAAATATTAATTGTCAGAATGTTATCTTCAAAATATTTTAAAATTGTGTAAACAAAAAAGTTATTGCTCCTTTTTATACTTTGTATTTCTCCCACAATGCCTTAAAAACTTCATCTTCAGCTTGTTACAATTATAAGTCAGCCATATAATAATATTTTGACGTGTAATAATTGAACCTTATACAACATTCTGGTTCTTTATCTTGAAAAATACTGAGAGGTCGTTGACCTTCTCCAGGAACGAATGTAAAGGTAGAATTTCTGTTTTCAATATATGCATCATCCAACAATGTGTCAATATTGCCAATGTAAAGGACATGTGACAAATAAATGAAGTTTTTATCGTGTTCACAAAGTCAATTATAACAATTTTGCTAACTTTAAAGGGCCATAATTCAGTCATGCATGACGGATCTGGTTTTTAAAAGGAACTGAGCTCTCATGTATATCTAGCTACTGTATAAGTTTGGTAAACATCGGTAAACATCGGATAATAAATGATGACTTTATCTTGTTCACGAGGTCAATTATAGGAATTTTGCCAAATGAGCTCTCATGTATATCTAGCTACTGAATAGGTTTGGTAAACATCGGATATTAAATGAAGACTTTATCGTGTTCACAAGAAAATGTGGACGGACGACAGACGGCGTACGACGGACAGAGGGTGATCACAAAGGTTCACCTTGTCACTATGTGACAGGTGAGCTAAAAACGGTTGAATGAAATGACATTATGCAAAGGAAAGCAAACAGTGTGACAGAACAAAAATCAGCATTGTTGGGAAAATAATGACAATTCCTTTTATTTCTCATTTTCATCATATATGCACCTAGAAGGCTTATGTATATGTCTATGTCTGCACACCAAATTTGTACCACGATGTTGACCTGTAGGTCTCGCCTGGACGTAGAATACAGCTAGGGAAATTAGCCTGAAATACCAAATGAGTTTATGTTTAACACATCAAACGTTATGACTTTGCGAAAACTATTTGCATCCTGCAGATATATGTTATAAATCGTTATGTATATATATGAAAATCATAATACAAATCGCTATGTATATATATGAAAACCATGCTACAAATCGCTGTGAATATATATGAAAACCATGCTACAAATTGCCATGTATATATATGAAAACCATGATACAAATCGCCATGTATATATATGAAAACCATGAAAACCATGCTACAAATCGCCATGTATATATATATATGAAAACCATGCTACAAATCGCCATGTATATATATGAAAACCATGATACAAATCGCTATGTATATATATGAAAACCATGATACAAATCGCCATGTATATATATGAAAACCATGATACAAATCGCCATGTATATATATGAAAACCATGATACAAATCGCAATATATATATATGAAAACCATGATACAAATCGCTGTATATATATATATGAAAACCATGAAAACCATGATACAAATCGCCATGTATATATATGAAAACCATAATACAAATCGTTTTGTATATATTTCAAAACCATGCTACAAATCGTTTTGTATTTCAAAACCATGCTACAAATCGTTTTGTATATATTTCAAAACCATGCTACAAATCGCTATGTATATATATAAAAACCATGATAAAAATCGCTATGTATATATATATATGAAAACCACGATACAAATCGTTTTGTATATATTTCAAAACCATGCTATAAATCGCTATGTATATATACTGAGCCAAACAAGTTACGATACATGAAATCAATTGGATACAATTTTATCGTGGGTCAGTAATATGAATATGTTTTAAGCATTTTGAAAATATGGTCTTTGATACATAATTTAATTTCATTTAAACTTTTTGAAAATCAATAAGAAAATGGACTGATGAAAATGTTAAGTTCTGGAATTTGTTAATACCGGGTGTGACCTCCCTGTGCATTCATTACAGCAGTGCATCGTCTACGCATAGAATTGAAAAGTGTTTGAACATCTCGCTGTGGAATGGCATTCCATTCTTGAATATAAAAAAACTCCAACTGCGCTAATGTTTGGGGATTGCGACGTCTAATCCGACGGTCCAGGGCATCCAAAAGATGTTCTATTGGGGACAAATCTGGTGAACAAGCAGGCCAATCTAGAATATTAATGTTTTGTTGGTTAAGAAAATTGCGGCATACATATGCTGTATGGCACCTAGCATTGTCTTGCTGAAACAACGTGACGTTCACGTTAGCGTTAATAAATGGTACGAAAACTGGTGTTAAGACGTCAGCATAACGTTCACCGACCCTACAGTATACTCTAGCACGTCCATATCATCGCCTCAAACAAAAATTTGACTCATCAGTGAACATTACCGTATTCCATTGATTTCTTGTCCAATTCAAGTGTCCAGTGGCCCACTGACCTCTCAAGACGCGATGACGTTGGGTTAATATAGGCCCATGATACGGACGTCTGGCTCTTATACCACGCTCGGCGAGTCTGTTTCGGACTGTTTGAGCACTAATTATGTTGTGTGTACGACCATGTGTTACAGCAGCAGTAACAGTAGATGGAAGAAACCGGTCACGTAAGTGTGACGTCCTTATGTGACGGTCCTGTGCAGGAGTCGTTTCACGGGACCTTCCAGAACGGGGACGGTCATTAACAAAACCAAGGGCACGATAACGGCCTAAAAGTCGGGTTATAGTCAACCTAGACACTCCAAAGTGAGCAGCGACGTCAGTGTGACGTAAGTTTGCTTGTAGCATACCAATGGCTATAAGGCGTTGATTTGCATTCAGTATCGGCATAATTACAGCAGAGAAATGTTGAATTTTGCTTATGTTTTCACAATACAGGTACAATATCTGTGAAATGCGTATATTTTTATATCGATACATGTTCATCATCATGGGTTTCCCGTGCAGTTCGTGCAAAACGTAAAAATCCCTCTTGCCAGTAACACGATATTCTACAATAATCGATAATGGGTCTGTGAAAACAGTCATACGTTTAAGCAATCATGTAATCACATTACATATAACACAAGTTTAAGATTTTACAAATGATCTAAGTATGTATCGTTACTTGTTTGGCTCAGTATATATGAAAACCATGATACAAATCGTTATGTATATATTTCAAAACCATGCTACAAATCGTTTTGTATATATCTCAAAACCATGCTACAAATCGTTATGTATATATTTCAAAACCATGCTACAAATCGTTATGTATATATTTCAAAACCATGCTACAAATCGTTATGTATATATCTCAAAACCATGCTACAAATCGTTATGTATATATCTCAAAATCATGCTACAAATCGTTATGTATATATTTCAAAACCATGCTACAAATCGTTATGTATATATCATCTCAAAACCATGCTACAAATCGTTATGTATATATTCCAAAACCATGCTACAAATCGTTATGTATATATCTCAAAACCATGCTACAAATCGTTATGTATATATTCCAAAACCATGCTACAAATCGTTATGTATATATTTCAAAACCATGCTACAAATCGTTATGTATATATCTCAAAACCATGCTACAAATCGTTATGTATATATCTCAAAACCATGCTACAAATCGTTATGTATATATCTCAAAACCATGCTACAAATCTTTATGTATATATCTCAAAACCATGCTACAAATCGTTATGTACATATCTCAAAACCATGCTACAAATCGTTATGTATATATTCCAAAACCATGCTACAAATCGCTATGTATATATCTCAAAACCAAAGCTTGCCCCGACGCATATATAGTTTAATAAATGTAGATATGCGTACACAGTGACTTTCACTCTAGACCAGCAAGGCAATATTTGATCAATAACTAAAGAAAATCTTTCCAAAGCTAAGATTTGAAAGGTGACCTAGATTGTGACCACACATGATATGAAGTAGATTTCGAGAATATTAGAGAAATATGGCCTCTAGAGTGTTCAAAGGTTAGACCCCCACATGATCCAGTTTCTATCTTGATCATGATATGATGATGATGACTGTTATGATTATTTCCAAAAAATGTGAGGATTATATACATATGTCTTCTCTAGTGTTCAATAGGGTTTACCCAAATGTGACCTTTAGATGAAAGTTTATGATGCTTTGAGGAAAATCGTTCCATTCAGAATATTCACAAGGTTTTAATACAAATTGACACTATCTAAATTATCATTCTAGATATAATCAAGAAAAAGATTTCAACAAATTAAAGTCAAAATGCGAGTGTACAAAAGATATTTCTTAAATTTAGTTTGCTGACCTAGTTTTCGACCTCACATGAACCAAATTCGAATTTAGCCTAATTATTATGGAGTAAACAAAATGTTACTATTAAAGTGTTTACAAGGTTTATCTAAAAGTTGATCAAATTACCTTGATTTTGACAAATGTGACTCAGTTTGTATCATGACCGAGCTTTGATGCCAATGACTATTCTGATGAACGTTTATGAACATTGTCTGTAACATGTGACCTGTAGCGTATTCATTGACGCCGCGTGGAAACGCGGTGTCATTATTGAATAGGTTTAAATTGTGTACCATGGGGCGACGTAATCGAATAGGGAGCAGCCAAAATTATTAATGTAAAGCAAACCTCTGCAATACGTTTGAAATTAACAACCTTTATGAATCAATAAATTGTATTAACTGATTTAAGAAACAACAAGTTGCAACATACGTATGTCTTCTACCGTTATTACAAAACTTTAGACACATTTAATTTGTATTTAATAACTGTTCCCCAACTTCCTAGGCTACGCTTTTTTTTAATAAATTGGTTTACGGCCCTGACCCGATTTATCAAAGCTCAGAAAAAAAGTTCACTTTTCCCAAACTTCCTAGACTACGCTTTTTTAGTTGTTTTGTTTACGGCCCTAAAAAATGTGTCGGGGGATGTTTTTGCCTATTTATAAAATTCAGTTGTATTTCTAAACTTAAAACGTTCTTCCCCATACAGTTAGTTAGTTTAAACTTATTTATTTTACATCGATTGCGAAACAAGCCTTTGGCTTAGATTAATCACTCTCGATGTCTGCTTCCTGGAGACTTAACCAGTACTCGCGCCGTTTGTGTGGAAAAATCCCAAAGTCAGGACCCGCTCATCACGGGACTCGAACCAGGGACCTTTGATACGAGAGGCCGACGCTCTACCTCTGCACCACTGTCTTCCAGTCTTACAGTTAGTTCATTCAGATCATTGTATTACTGCTATATGTTGACTATACATGTGAACTTTTTCTTTTAATTTCATAAATGCTCAATTCTGATAATAACTTTAAACTTGTTAAAATTACTTTGTATTTTTTATATATATACTCTCGTTTTTGTGTTCTGCTAAACTAGAACGTGAATAGACCCCTTCTGGCAGCCAAATGGGATTTTAGTGGTATACCCGGAAGTAGAGTATATACAATGTTTTTTTTTATTGATTTGGGTCACTGAGATCATGAACATTAACAATCCGCTTGATGACACCCTGTCACCTTTTGGCATTTCTTCTAATTTGCATAACACCAAGCTGGCTGCCAGTGATCTATTGAATATAGTATAATTAAGATATCCCGGTTTTAAGAAGGGATTTTAAACCAATTTAAAATGTTTTAACAGGGCTTTAAGACATAAGGAATCCAATGGAATAACTTTTATAATGATTTGAAAAATCTTTCATTTGCATAAATCCAAGATTGCCGCCGTCAAACCTCTCGGGTGACTGGTTTGATGTCACCACATTCTGGATACAATTTCGGATACATTTTAAATGATTTGTTTAAGTGTTTTGATAAAATAGAGGTCCCATATAATACATCTTATATTACAATTTAAATATATTAGCTTCATTTGAATATGGCCGTTGTCAATCTGTTAACAGTTTGCTGTACTTTTGAATGACATGCTTGATTGATCTAAATGGTGACAATATCATTGAACACCTTCAATATATATTAGTAATTTGTCATTAACGTAGAATATAATTAAGCTCACAGAAACCAGATCATAAAGTTAACTAATTTCAGATATCCATTATATAGAATAAAGTGACTGAAAAGTCATAATGTTCTAGTAGTGTATGTTTGGCAAGCCATGGCGCATTAATAAATCGTTCACATTTCTTCTCCTTTAACTACTGCGATATTCGAGTTTATAGTACATGACATTGTACATAGTTATCAACATGATGTATCTCTCATTTGTCTGTTTTGGCATTAATACCTTTATGTCAAAGTGTCATCGTCGTCATCTGCACCAGAGGCTACATCACATTTAGTCAGTTCGTTATGACAGTCCTCAAAATACAGTGCACGGTAGTTTACCGCTCACACATCCACATTTTGCTGATTTGCAAGGTCTTTCACTTTCACAAGAACAGCGAATCCGTTTCAGAACCTCTTATGGAGCAAGGGACACATCTTCAAGTATCGATTTAGGCAACATAGTCTTGGAACTTTCGTCACGAACGTATCCATGTTCTGTTGGATCTAGCGAGGGAGGGTCTAGATCCAAAGCGTGTCTCCACACAGCTGCCTGCAGGTGTGCCCGTTTCACATTTTCCTAAGAAATGCTTATGTTGTGGGAGGTAGAGACTTTAGCTGTGATATGGCTGTGGTGCCCTTTCCAACCTGTATCGCCAATGACTTCTTCCTTGCCTCAGACATACTGCTACTGTCCTTGTGTCCATAGCATGCGGCCACAAACTTGGCGATTCCATGATCATGTTTCTGGTTAACTGTCCTTCAAAGTAGTGGTGAATCAGAAGGATAAAGACGTCGGTATCATCTGCAATCACTGACATGCCTACTTGGAATTCAGTCGCAACTGTCACTTGCAGTCTGCCTCTTCATGAGATGTCTTACCAGTGAATCACCAATCCCCAATAACTTATTTCAACAGGTGTGTTATTACTGCTAGTGATGACAAGTTTTTGGGTCATTGTGCAGCCTCGAGGGAAGTTATTGTCTCTGGTCAGCTCTTCACAGACAATTTTCATCACCTGTGATTGTCAGGACAACTTTACGTGGGGGTTATGGTGTATCTAGAGCAAGTCGATGTACTCTGCTTGCTTCTGTTGCATTTGGTCATACCCTTGGTACTCAAGTAAGTTTCTGCTGGACGTACTGTTTAAAGTTCACAACAAAGTTGCGGACTGTCCCATACTCTGGCCAGTGTATCACCCAGAAGACAGTTGAACCATCTAGCACCCTACATCTGGTAATACGTTTCTTGGTGACATCTCAACTTGTAGTTGCTTCTTAAACTGTGCCTTAGCCTTTTCCGTGCTCATGTCACCCGAGTCGTTGAACATCCCTCTGAACATAGGCTCTGGGATAGCTCATACGATAGTAATAGGCAGCTAGCCTAGAGTCCTATGAAACGTGAAAAGAGAAGGGTGGTATTGAACAACTTTACATTACCAATATTCACATGCTTCTGTGTTATTTGCATTGTCAACGTTTTCTTTAAAATGGGATTGTAGAAACCATCTGGCCAAGAACCCTCTAATTCTTCCATTTCTTTGTTCCCCATAGCCACAGTCTTATCAACGTTCACTGAAACAGATGCCACTCGACCACTGACAATGTTCACTATCTTGTCAGCTGCGTTGCTGGTGGACAGAGGATCAATGCTCCAATCATACTTTTGACGAATGGTTGCCCTGTCAGCTGCGTCTTCTTCAATTCTTGATTTCTGCTCCTCTTTGAGGGTGTCCTGTATTGCTGCATGATCTGAGTCACTCATAAGGGCATTGTCTTTAACCAGCTTGCTTCGAATGTGCAGACCAAGTGCCCATGTCTTCAGAGTGTCTGGTCGCATTGTTATTCCAATGATGCCTCCATGACTTTGACCATACCTCATGGATGTGGTTTCTATGAATATCTCACCCCAAATGCCGTTCCATACACCTTGGATGTGGTGCATGACATGGTCACCTTTCATGAATCTATCTCTGACCTATGGTATTCCTTCCATTGACCGAAGGTAATATAGCCCATATCGTGCATAATTGACATGCCCGCTGGCAAAGAAAAAAGGCATCATCTGTTGAACAGCCTCTAGATAAAGTGGCCAGTCACCTTCCTTCTCTACTCTGATGCACTGCATCGGGATGAAGTCGTGTTTGATAACCTCATCGATCCACAACTGTGCCGTTCTATTGCTTGCCACATCGTCAAGGCAAAAGTTGAGTTCATGATAACTTGCCATGTTATAATCCTACGCAGCAGTTCCTCAGCAAAAATGCGAAGGGCGCACATTCTGTAGGAGCTTCTTTCCAGACAAGTTCTGATGTACTGCATCAGGATAAAGACGGGTTTGATAACCACATTGATCCACAACTTTGCCATTCTGCTGCCCCATCGTCAGCAATAGTTCCATGAGGAATGTGAACAATGTGAAGGGCGCGGACAATCATTGAAAACTTCTTTCCAGATAACATTTTTGCAACCCCCCGAAAATGCTTCATTCATGACCTCCGCGAGAGCGGCCATCTTAGATTCATGCAAATTAAGGAGTTGTCAAATCATAATAAAAGGGGTATCACTAAACAGAGTCTGGTAGAGTCCGGTATAGTCTGGTAGAGTCTGGTCGTCAAATATCCCACTATATGACTGTTTTGTTGTGTTTTTGTATTGCAATGAATTAAATAAAGTGCTATTGTATCATATAAATAAAAATAAAAAAGGTATTTGCCTATTTTAGTTTATTTTCGAGTGAATATAGAAATATTATATGCGTGAACACGGACACTGGTAGAGTCTGGTCATTATTAAGCAATAAATACAAAGTTTTATACGATTTTTAAGTTAAAAAAAGTTTAATTTGATTTATATGTCATATTATATATTTATTTCTTATATTATTTCAGCTGATAATCGGAAAAGTAGTCAAAGATTGAGGATTTTTAACGATATCATTGTTTTCGTAAATCAAAATGGCTGACGTAAAATTTCTGTTTATAATGCGGCCCTATCGTACATCCTGAACGAGTAATACTCTAAATTCTCTCTCTATTATGGGCCAACTAATTTATTAGGTGTGATCAACAGATTAGTGATATAATTACCAAGATTGTTAATGTATGAAAACTACTAGATTGGAATAATTTATGTTTTATATGTCATTAACATTAATTAAACCAAATGCTTAGAGAGCTATATACTTACTTAAAAGTAATTCATATGAAATTGCAGGATAAATTGAGTGACATCGACGAGAGTAAATAAAACATTTGTTCCGACGAAGAGTTTTCGACTTGTAAAGCCATTGACATATGTTTCCCACAAGCCACAAGAGTTCTTTGCGCGAAACATTTGAAGGATAATGCGGTAAATAAACTCAGTAAGTGTCTTCCTCAACCTGAGGTTAACCGCATTATTTGTAAACTCTTCGGTCCTAATGGTATCTTAAGTGCTGAAACTGCAACCTCATTCACAGAAATGGACCAAGAAGTATCCAATACACATCAAAATTTGACATATTTACAACGGATACTTACCAATTTGGAGAAGCATATGTTTCTCCCCAAACTCAAACATCCCTGGCTACCACAACAATGGTTTAATAATGCAAATGAGTCGTACAACCATGTTATCAAAAGGACGACAAACTGGGTAGTCCAGAAAATTCCCGACATGATAGAAAAGTTACAAGAACTGGAACAGTGTCAAAATCTTGATGTGAGAGGCGCATTGCACGACTCGGGTAACACATGCGTCGGTGCTACATCTTTCTCATGCTACATAGACACAGTTAAGTTCTGACGAGAGATCAAGACGATTTATGAAATTATTGCACTTTAAGTCGAATCACATTTCAAAAATCACATCAACAGATAAGCAACTAACACTACCCTCCAGTACGAGAATTGCACGAAAACTCGGCACGCGCAAACGCCTGAAAAATTGCAAAACATACACAATTGAAAATAAAAAACACAGATTATATTGAAACACATTCATGTAAAAAGGACTGCATATTTAGGTTGCAAACCAAACAATATATTTTTAATCCATCATTCGCTAATACCTGTTTCGACAATTTCAACAATAATTTCTCTATATCTGTCTAAAATGTTAACGCTAGGACAAGGTTTAAATTTGAGTACTGGTTATGTCACCAGGAAGCAGACATAAAGAAGCGGAAAATTTAAACCATTTTGGGCCATGAGAGCGTTTCTCCACGTGGTGTGGCCCAGATAAAACATAAAATTATTCCAATCTAGTAGTTTTCATACATTTAAAATCTTGGTATTGTTATAATATAATTACAAGAGAAAGTTGATGCAACGCATCAATGTCGCCGGAAATCCATACTGCAGTTATGCATACATAACACTAACATTATAGTAGTTGAATAAACAGTTATCAACTGAGGGGCATATTGGAACATCAGGGGTGGGGTCAAGTGAAAATGTTTCATAATTTGCATTGTTTTGTCAACCAAGTGATAGATAATTGAAGCCTTTCATTGTTTATGATCAATCTCCATTCCAAAGTAGGTTGACCATACACACAACCAACTAAGTATTGATCATAAAAAGTAATAGAAATGAGTAATTAATCTTGACAATCATTAGTCTTAGTATGTATACAGTGCTTTCATTAAGCCTAAAGGAATAATTATAAGATTTGTGAATTCCACATACACTTTTCAAGATGTTTGTCAGAATACTTGAATTTTATTATTTTTCAATAAAATGACAAAACAGACAATTTAGGATTTTCATGCAATAATACGTCATTTTACCTTTCCTCTATTACAGTCAACAGTGGACACTTTTGCAGCAATCTACTTTTAAAACAAGGCGATAAGGGTTAAATCGCTGAAGAGTTTTCTCTTTTTCTCAAAATGATATTAGCTTGGCATCCTAATTATATCATACTTAAGCCCGCAACTTCTATTTTTAATAGGTTTTCGGAAATCACATGGGAGGGAGGATTATTATTAGAAAGAAACACATTTAGATGTCTTGAACATATTACAATTGTGTTTGTTTAAAAACACTAAGTAATGACACATCTAAAATGAAATAAATATTCCGATGTTTTAGGTATTTTCAGTTTCTTTATTTTGACTCGCATCTATGTTTTTTTGTTTTATTTATTTTACACTATATACTACATGTACTCAAAAGGCGATAACTACAAACCTTTACGTCGCAGTCTAATTTGTTTACATACGCGCACCTGCTTGAAGCGTGACTCGCGAACACCAACTGCGTAGATCAATCTCCTTTGCAGAGAGCCGTCTCTTTACACTCACTTACAAATAGTAAATCGTAGGTGATTTAAAATGTTTATTTGGTTCGAAACAAATGAAGAAAACAACAAACCAAGATAAAACTAGTTTTAATAGAAAAATTACTTTAAACGAACACTCTTTGCCTATAAAGAGAGTTTCAAGAACGACACCTCTGCGAATAAGAAAGAATCGGGTCTTTCGTACAAAATTAGTTCGTCCTTGACAATTTTAAATGTGTCATTTAATTCCCTAAAGGCATATTGCTTCCGATCTGCATATTGTTATGCATCATTGACACAAGAGCGCTCATCATAATATAATTTTAAAACATGAGTAGTTTGTTATTTTCGTTATAAAAAAGGAAGGAAAGAATTAAAATAAATTAACATGTTGTAGGGCTCAGTTTATGTTCGAAATTAAGTTTAAATTATACAACAATTTCAATGAGATTTAACTGTTTAGTTAATATTATATTTCGAAGGTGGTCTAATTTATAAATATTGAATTTGGACTACATTTCAACATTTGTTAAAGTATGATATAATTAGGATGCCAAGCTAATATCATTTTGAGAAAAAGAGAAAACTCATGTCTTCAGCGATTTAACCTTTAACTCATTGTTTTAAAAGAAGATTGCTGCAAAGGTGACCACTGTTGACTTTAATAGAGGAAAGGTAAAATGACGTGCTATTGCATGCAAATCCTAAATTGTCTGTTTTGTGGTTTTATTGAAAAATAATAAAATTCAAATATTCTGACAAACATCTTGAAAAGTGTATGTGGAATTCACAAATCTTAACATTATTCCTTAATGAAAGCACTGTATACATACTAAGACTAATGATTGGCAAGATTTCTCATTTCCATTACTGTTTATGATCAATAATTAGTTGGTTGTGTGTA
The DNA here is from genome assembly GCA_031761405.1 of Serripes groenlandicus. Classification (NCBI taxonomy): domain Eukaryota; kingdom Metazoa; phylum Mollusca; class Bivalvia; order Cardiida; family Cardiidae; genus Serripes; species Serripes groenlandicus. The sequence continues at coordinate 201,568 of JASEVX010000001.1, read as the reverse complement.
TGGTCAACCTACTTTGGAATGGAGATTGATCATAAACAATGAAAGGCTTCAATTATCATTCACTTCGTTGACAAAACAATGCAAGTTATGATACATTTTCACTTGACCCCACCCCTGATGTTCCAATATGTCCCTTAGTTGATAACTGTTTATTCAACTACTATAATGTTAGTGTTATGCATAACTGCACTATGGATATCCGGCAACATTAATGCGTTGCATCAACTTTCTCTTGTACCTCTCTATATATAATTATCCGACAGCGGGATATCAGGGGAGGTAACCAATCTAATAACTTATTAAACTGGTTCCTCTCTGAATATACCTCTATATATGGGCAAGTTTGGATGGGCTTCTCTAGGATAGAGAACTGTACGTCATGTGTAAATATAAATTCAGAAAACATGCGCCTTATGCTTTCCATCTGAACGGTGTTTCCGCGTCTTAGTAGTAGACCATTTGGAACTACTCGAGTAATTCCGTAATCCTTCATCATCCGTTGGTGAAGCATTCATCACCGAGGTATTCCGAATGAGTAGTAAACATCGTTGGTCGCCATTTTGAAATGCTTGTAACTCCAAGCTTGAGGTGGGTTATTAGATTCGGGTCAAAAGGTCTAAATGACGTCACTAAGGTTAAAAGTATCACCGTTCAAATGGATTCCGAGTGCACTCGTGCTGTTCTCGGATCCCATATGAACTCGCCCTGTGACAGCGGGATATCAGGGGAGGTAACCAATCTAATAACTTATTGAACTGGTTCCTCTCTGAATATATCTCTATATATGACAGCGGGATATCAGGGGAGGTGACCAATCTAATGACTTATTAAACTGGTTCCTCTCCGAATATAACTCTACATGTGACATTGGGATATGATATCAGGGGATTTAACCAATCAAAAAACTTACATGATTTATCGCATCTGGGTAGCCCTGTGGCATGAAAAGCAGAGCCCCACTCTTTTGATACGCTATACCGCCCTTCCCTTTGGCCTCCTTCATTAACAACTTCAAATAGTAACAACTGTATGCTATACATATGGACTCTGTTGTATAGACCTCGGCATATCGCCCATTGCCTGGGTGACTCAATCTGTAAATATATTTTGAGTATAGCATGTAAGCCCAATTTAACACTAGAACTTGAAACAGAAATGAAACATGAGAAAATTTCAAAAGGAAACAATTCCAAAATACACTCAACATGTAAGTAGAGGCATTATGTTGATGACTGTTCATTTACTGGGTAATACGAACATTCACGAAAGTATCATTCGTTACTGTGATTTAAAAAATTAATTTGTATTAATTATTTTGAGTGACCGTATCGCCTTTAAACGTCACGTGGAAAGACTGCACATCTTGAAAGATAACCCCGTCAGGAAATATGAAATGTTGTAGCACACACAACAGATGGAGTATCAGTAATACGCATGCACTTCAGAATCGTCCACATCCAAAAGAGGAACATGACCTCAGATTCAAAAGTAGTACTGTATCAACACTGGTTGGTTTAACTTCTATACCGCTGTATGTAACACTAAAATGACTGGTTGGTTTAACTTCTATACCGCTGTAACGCTAAAATGAAGGGGTTCCAACAATTAACACTGGTTGGTTTAACTTCTATACCACTGTAACGCTAAAATGAAGGGGTTCCAACAATCAACACTGGTTGGCTTAACTTATATACCGCTGTAACGCTAACATGAAGGGGTTCCAACAATCAACACTAGTTGTTGGTTAAACTTCTATACCGCTGTGTGTATCGCTAAAATGAAGGTTTTCCAACAATCAACACTGGTTCAGTGGTTGGTTAAACTTCTATACCGCTGTGTGTATCGCTAAAATGAAGGTTTTCCAACAATCAACACTGGTTGGTTAAACTTCAATACCGCTGTGTGTATCGCTAAAATGAAGGTTTTCCAACAATCAACACTGGTTGGTTAAACTTCTATACCGCTGTGTGTATCGCTAAAATGAAGGGGTTCCAACAATCAACACTGATTGGTTTAACTTCTATACCGCTGTAACGCTAAAATGAAGGGGTTCCAACAATCAACACTGGTTGGTTTAACTTCTATACCGCTGTAACGCTAACATGAAGGGGTTCCAACAATCAACACTGGTTGTTGGTTAAACGTCTATACCGCTGTGTGTATCGCTAAAATGAAGTTTTTCCAACAATCAACACTGGTTGGTTAAACTTCTATACCGCTGTGTGTATCGCTAAAATGAAGGGGTTCCAACAATCAACACTGGTTGGTTTAACTTCTATACCGCTGTGTGTATCGCTTAAATGAAGGGGTTCCAACAACCAACACTGGTTGGTTTAACTTTTATACCGCTGTGTGTAACGCTAACATGAACGTTTACCAAAAATAAACACTGGTTGGTTAAACTTCTATACCGCTGTGTGTAACGCTAAAATGAAGGGGTTCCAACAATCAACACTGGTTGGTTTAACTTCTATACCGCTGTGTGTATCGCTAAAATGAAGGGGTTCCAACAATCAACATTGGTTGTTTTAACTTTTATACCGCTGTGTGTAACGCTAACATGAAGGTTTACCAAAAATAAACACTGGTTGGTTAAACTTCTATACCGCTGTGTGTAACGCTAAAATGAAGGGGTTCTAACAACACTCATTTTGCCTTACGCGACTTCAATATTTGAACTGATCAGATTATCATTAGAAGCTAAATGCGAGTTCGATGAACATGTGGAGTAATTGCAACAGGTATGCTGATTAGAGTAAATATTAAATTATCTAATTACTGGTAGTTCTAGTCACTTTACCTCGCAACAAGTTTCTTGTCCCCTTTACCACCATTCAGTACCAAAGCACAGTGTAACCCATCGCCGCCCGGTATTCTGTCTAACATTGTACTCAGTAATGTCGGCTTTTGAAGGTCAAAGACAGAACCTTCCAACGGGGCTAACTCACCTGTTTGAATCCACATAAGAAGATAAATATCAAGAGTGTGATAATGACCTGGAATCGACCACAGTATTGTTTACTAAAGTGAACTTGTTTTTGACAAATAAATTGGTTTTCTGGCTTCACAAATAAAAATGACTTGAACAAAACAGACAATTCTGTGAAATAATTTTTAATCAAATCTGATACGGCGGCCATCATTTGCAGGGAATTTAAATTGTTGAACACTTTTGCTAAATGCAAATGTCTGTGAATTTATTTCGGAATTAGGTCAGTGGTTTAGATGAAGACGTCATTTAAAGATGTTTTCTATTGAGCTATAGCGGCTATCTTGTTATGTTTCTTTTTTTTTAAAGAGGATCTATTGATCCATTGGTTTAGGATGAGAAGTTGTTAGTAGGGAAATGTGAACGAAACCCGGTCCTCTGTTGCCTATATTGTCGGTAAATAGTATGGTTTTAAGTAATCACACCTTGAAGGAATCTTCTAAAGTGCCATTCCATATTTGTTTCTGTGGATTTGTTTAAACATTGGATGATTATTTCTGATAAGATGATTTTTAAAGGTTTTGTTCACCATGTTGTGTTATTTTTAAAGATGGTCATCGACAAAACATTTCTGGGATTATTTGAACAGTAGTTTCCGAGTAGAAGACTTTATGTGCATATTGAAGGCACGAATGCAAAGTATGAACGTCTCCTGGCAGCTATGTTATATAACAAACAATATGACTTGAAATAGTTTGGTAGATCAAAACAGGGAACATTTTGTAAAATTATTTGAAAGTAAACCAATAGTTTCCGAGGAAATCTTTAAGAATGTTCTATACATATGGGAATTTGCATCGTCCCGTGGCGGCCGTGTTTATTAACGACTCAGTATGGCTTGAAAGAAAATGATTGAGGGTCGCCCTAGGAGCATTTCTGTAAATTTGTGTAATTAAAGCATTAATAGTACCGGTGGGACGGTTGTGTTGGTATTTGTAAATTAAGGTCAGACAGGCGGTTGCATGCGTTTGTACACAATAGGTCATTGGAACAAATCAAATGAAAACATTTTGTTAACGGTCTTTAGTTACATATAATACCCAATCGTCATTAAATTTGGAGATTAAAAACAAGGTCAACAGATCAGTTCCAAGGAAAATCTTATTGATACTAGAGAATTCACATTTTATAGCAAATACTTATGTAAACTAGTCTTCATTAGCCATTTGAGCCATTGGCTAAAATCGGCTAAGAAAAAATGCATGTGGCTAAAACTCAATTTCACTCCAAACTATCGCTGCAAAAAAACTTCTTTTTGTTTAAGTTATCAGAAAAATATTCATTGTTTAGGATCAGACATTAATGACCGTTTATTACACATATCTTGCTAGGTAATAAGGTGTACAATCTACAATATTGAATTAAGATGATGAGTATGTACATGATACATAAAAGACAGCTCTGCAATAAATTGTATATAGTGATCAGAGGGCAACCAAATGCGTTATAATGAAAACATTATCGGAAAGAAATTCAGAATAAGAAGACAGAAAGAACTTATAGACGCATGTTTTATCATTCATATATTCTGTTTTTATATACATATAAACCGGGTTTATATGCGCTTGAAATAAATGAAAGTTGGATAAGCTTGATGTTTCCATGTTTAATTATTTTCCCTTTTACGAAACAATATAAAAATAAAATGACCATGGAAACTTTTATATTATAACTTATAAAAAGGAAATGACCATGGAAACTTTTATATTATAACTTATAAAAAGGAAATGACCATGGAAACTTTTATATTATAAATTATAAAAAGGAAATGACCATGGAAACTTTTATATTATAACTTATAAAAAGGAAATGACCATGGAAACTTTTATACTATAACTATCATTAAAATGTACAAACTATTAGCAATTTGATACTAAGTAGAGGTGGGAGATTAAGAGACTCGTACCGCTGTTGTAGGCCCCAAAATACACAGTCATCAGAATAACGAGAATCCAATGCATTTCACCAATATAAGTATGTGACTAACACCTTCATGTTGAAATTTTAGCAATTATACTGCTTTGAAAGTTACCAGCGACTTGTTTTCCTTATATGTACAAGGACAAAAAAAAATCTACCTTTATTGATCATCAATTATGTTACATCGTGCCGATTGTCACACTTAAATCTATAATAACATGCTGGCTTCTTCCCTTGTGTGTTTATCAAACCCACCCCTCACACGAGCATTACAAACTTTGCAGTTGTTTTAATGGAATCTGGTCTGTATGTTGTTGACATAGTCAATTCAAAAACCCACGGGCATACTAAAATTAAACTGATTTTTCAAAGTGACTCATCTCATTGGTAAAGGAAGGTAATCATATTTGACAATTGATTGATTTATTGATTGGGATTTAACGCCGTTTTTAAAAATTTCTCAGTCATATCACGGCGACCAGTTCACCTACTCATGCATTTCCTGGTTTTCTCACACTAGTACTCCACACAACAATCTTCTTAAGTAACTGGCTGCTTTTCCACATAGACTTAGCCCATTGGTGGAAGACAAATGACGCATGTCGCAATGACTTTTGTCAAACGTCGGAAAGAAAGTTGGCCGAGCCGGGATTCGAACTCACAACCCCTGGATCATATTTGACAAACATCTCTTGTGAACATACACATACAACCGCTTGTCTGACCTTAATTTACGAATACCAACCCAACTGTCCACCAGTACTTTCAGTGCGTGAAATATACTCCGTTAAGAACTATTTGTTTCGGCGAAGCTGAATGTGTTATTAGGAAAGTAGTAACACAGAAAACCCGTTTATTAATTGTGTAGTTTGTTGACTCTGGAACGGATGTCTGTCGACAACCGTCCAAAAATTATTTTGATTGTTCCCCTTTTATTGCCATGGCACTCATAATTCTGTATTGATCCAAAATGTTCCTAGGAATTAAGTAGTGGACATTGAGGAATTAATAATTGCTGCAAAGTTTATCAAAATCTGTTGCAGAGGACAGTTTTCTAATGCAAAATACATCAAGACAATTATTCTGACAAAGACTCAAAACGTTTAGAGAGTTAACGAGATTTTCCTTCATTTGGCCTAATGACAATTTTTTGTTTTACCTAATGTGACCCATATTCGAACATGGACTAGATATCATCAAGACAAACATTCTGACAAAGTTACAACTTGATCAAAGTAAAAATACAGCCTCCAGAGATTTAACAATAATTTACATCAATTTTGCCTAGTACCTACTTTTTAACCCAATATGACCCATATTCAAACTTGGCCTAGATATCATTAAAAAAAACAACATTCTGACACAATTTTAAGCTGCTGAAGCAAAAATTGCGGCCTCTTGGTGTAAACAAGATTTTCTTTCAATTTGACCTAGTGACCTATTTTTTTACCCGACATGACCCATGATCGAACTTGACCTACATATCATCAAGACAACCATTCTGAAAGTTTCAACGCGGCATCTAGAGTGTTAACAAGATGTTCCTTCCATTTGACAAAGTGACCTCTTCTTTGACCCGGCATGACCCATATTCGAACTTGGCCTAGATATCATTAAGATATCATTAAGATAAACATTCTGACCAAATTTTAAGCTACTACAGTGTTAATAAGATTACCTTTCAATTTGGCCTAGTGCCCTACTTTCTTCCAAATATGACCCATATTCAAACTTGACCTAGATATTATTAAGACAAACATTCTGACCCAATTTCAGCCTCTAGAGTGTTAACAAGATCTTTCTTCAATTTGACATAGTTACCTACTTTTTGACCCGAAATGACCCATGTTCAAAGTTGACCTACATATTACCAAGAAAAAAATTCTGATAAAGTTTCAACATGCTCCAGTTGAAAATGTGGCCTCTAGAGTGTTAACAAGATGTCCCTTCAATTTGAACTAGTGACTTAGTTTTGACCTGATTTGGCTCAGCTTCAAATTTGTCCAAGATTTGATTGGGATAAATGTTCTGATAAATTTCATGAAGATTGGATGCAAAATGTAGTCTGTAAAGTGTGAACAAGGTAATAGTTGTCGTCGCAAAATGTGATCATAATAGCTCACTTCGTGCACAGGTGAGCTAAAAAACCTGTGTTGACGTTTGATCAATACCGCGTGGTTTTGAAAAATGCAAAAGAAAACCCTTAATAGGAAGCTATGACTCCCTCCAGTCAGATCAGGGTCTGTCATTCTAGAAATTTAAACATCCTGAATGCGTAATGGGTAACTTCAACACAAATCATTCTGTAAGACGTAGTTTTTACGTCTGATGCAGACACATTTAGAGTACGTTACCTGTAGGAATAAACTTGTCGTTAAACACGACCTGCTGACTGGAATTAATGTTGACAACGTGATCACCACAATAACCGGAGTCCTGGAGAGAGATATAAACGTTCAGACCAATAACCATCAACCAATATATCTACTCTTTTAGGAAGTTATCATTCAGAAAAAGGAATACTGCTGTTTTAAGGAAAATGTAGCTTATAGAATGGATGCACTTGGATAAAACATCTTTGCGAATGTTTGGAAATCATAGTGTGTCGGTCTGCCTATATGTGTCCATGACCTAAACATAGGGTGTCGGTCTACCTATATGTGTCCATGACCTAAACATAGGGTGTCGGTCTGTCTATATGTGTCCATGACCTAAACATAGGGTGTCGGTCTGTCTATATGTGTCCATGACCTATACAGACAGCCTTGAGGAGCTGTTATCTCAGCGATGATGAATCCGTTGGTCTGTATCTAAATTCTGCGCACATTTTCTATCGTTGAATTTCTTGTATTGCAGCTCAAATAGAATTGTTGTGATGAAAAATATGACATCGCTTTATAGACAATCAATTATTTGGGTGTAATTCATTTTTTTCAAAGTGAATCACTCGGAACTCGTCTGTTTAATTCAATTCATCACTCAGATATCATTGAAATAGCGAGTCGATATATCCGAGTGCACGTTTAGAAAAACCCGGGTTAGGCCAAATGAAAATAATTTCAAAATATTACAACGTATTATCATATGAAAACTAAATATTGTGGCATTATTTGTCTAACTTACATGTCCTCCTAAATTATACATGAAATGATTAGACAAGTCAATAGGAGTCGATTTATTTGTCGTTGCCTTGTAATCCATCATCAGACCATTCTCCTGTGTAAGTTCATAGGTCACCGTGATACTGACGTCACCGGGAAATCCCTCAGAGCCGTCTTCGTCAACATAGTTCAATACAAGTTTGGTACCATCGATGCTCGAGTCAAAATAACGCTAAAACAAAACCAATATGTTTATTATTTCTGTTATAATACAATATTCATTATTTCTGTTATAATATGATGTTCATTACTTCTGTTATAATACGATGTTCATTTATTTCAGTTATAATACGTTGTTCATTATTTCCTTTAGTAGTAGCGGGCCCCTCGTCTAATATATTTCAAGTAGAATGTTAATGCCCTATGAGCTGCAGAGGTCTTAAAGGGTATAATACGTTGTTCATTATTTCCTATAGTAGTAGCGGGCCCCTCGTCTAATATATTTCAAGTAAAATGTTAATGCCCTATGAGCTGCAGAGGTCTTAAAGGGTATAATACAGGTATAATGTTGATGCCCTATGAGCTGCATAGGTCTTAAAGGGTATACTACAGGTATAATGTTGATGCGCTATGAGCTGCAGAGGTCTTAAAGGGTATAATACAGGTATACTGTTGATTACCTATGAGCTGCAGAGGTCTTAAAGGGTATATTACAGGTATAATGTTGATTACCTATGTGCTGCAGAGGTCTTAAAGGGTATAATACAGGTATAATGTTGATGCCCTATGAGCTGCAGAGGTCTCTTAAAGGGTATATTACAGGTATAATGTCGATTACCTATGTGCTGCAGAGGTCTTAAAGGGTATATTACAGGTATAATGTTGATGCCCTATGAGCTGCAGAGATCTTAAAGGGTATGATACAGGTATAATGTTGATTACATATGAGCTGCAGAGGTCTTAAAGGGTATATTGCAGGTGTAATGTTGATGCCCTATGAGCTGCAGAGGTCTTAAAGGGTATAATACAGGTATACTGTTGATTACCTATGAGCTGCAGAGGTATTAAAGGGTATATTACAGGTATAATGTTGATAACCTATGAGCTTCAGAGGTATTAAAGGGTATAAAACAGGTATAATGTTGATTACCTATTAGCTGCAGAAGTCTTAAAGGATATATTACAGTTATAATGTTGATAACCTATGAGCTGCAGAGGTATTAAAGGGTATATTACAGGTGTAATGTTGATGCCCTATGAGCTGCAGAGGTCTTAAAGGGTATAATACAGGTATACTGTTGATAACCTATGAGCTGCAGAGGTATTAAAGGGTATACTACATGTATAATGTTGATGCCCTATGAGCTGCAGAGGCCTTAAAGGGTATAATACAGGTATACTGTTGATTACCTATGAGCTGCAGAGGTATTAAAGGGTATATTACAGGTATAATGTTGATAACCTATGAGCTGCAGAGGTCTTTTAAAAAGGGTATAAAACAGGTATAATGTTGATAAACTATGAGCTGCAGAGGTCTTAAAGGATATATTACAGGTATAATGTTGATTACCTATGAGCTGCAGAGGTCTGAAAGGGTATATTACAGGTATATTGTTGATTACCTATGAGCTGCAGAGGTCTTAAAGGGTATATTACAGGTATAATGTTGATGCCCTATGAGCTGCAGAGGTCTTAAATGGTATATTACAGGTATAATGTTGATGCCCAATGAGCTGCAGAGGTCTTCAAAGGGTATACTACAGGTATACTGTTGATTACCTATGAGCTGCAGAGGTCTTAAAGGGTATATTACAGGTATAATGTTGATGCCCTATGAGCTGCAGAGGTCTTAAAGGGTATATTACAGGTATAATGTTGATGCCCTATGAGCAGCAAAGGTATTAAATGGTATAATACAGGTATAATGTCGATTACCTATGAGCTGTAGAGGTCTTAAAGGGTATATTACAGGTATAATGTTGATGCCCTATGAGCAGCAGAGGTCTTCAAAGGGTATACTACAGGTATACTGTTGATTACCTATGAGCTGCAGAGGTCTCAAAGGGTATATTACAGGAATAATGTTGATGCCCTATGAGCTGCAGAGGTCTTAAAGGGTATAATACAGGTATACTGTTGATTACCTATGAGCTGCAGAGGTGCTTAAAGGGTATATCACAGGTATAATGTTGATTACCTATGTGCTGCAGAGATCTTAAAGGGTATATTACAGTGTATAATGTTGATGCCCTATGAGCTGCAGAGGTATTAAAGTGTATAATACAGGTATAATGTTGATTACCTATGAGTTGATGCCCTATGAGCTGCAGAGGTCTTAAAGGTGTATAATACAGGTATAATGTTGATTACCTATGAGCTGCAGAGGTATTAAAGTGTATAATACAGGTATAATGTTGATTACCTATGAGTTGATGCCCTATGAGCTGCAGAGGTCTTAAAGGGTATAATACAGGTATAATGTTGATTACCTATGAGCTGCAGAGGTATTAAAGGGTATATTACAGGTATACTGTTGATTACCCTATGAGCTGCAGTGGTCTTAAAGGGGAATACTACAGGAAAGCGTTTTTTTCTGTTAGTAATAATCAAATATTACTGATGTAAGGCATCCATCACCGTCATTTAACTGAAACAATGTTTGAAACGGAGTAAATTCGGCTATTGCAATATTGAAATTATAATTATTTAAAGAACGTTTTTTCTAAAAAAAAAAGAAAATAAATTATTTAAGTTTCTTGTTCTCTAAAAGACATATTTAATATATGTGTATCTCACGCGACTAAAACCTGTAAACCCTCCGTGACACATGTTGTTTCCGAGAGGATCGTTCTTAGATACGTCATATTTCACTTGATCTAGCGTGAATCTGGCACCACCTATACGGTTTGCAACACGTCCACAGATACATCCCAGAAATGCTGTGTTTTCTTCGTATCCTAATAAGCAATTAAGTATATGAGCATTACAATACAACAGTTAACCAAAGCACTGATAGTGCTGACAGCGAGGGGGAGCTAACTGCACATTACATTTGGACATGAAAATACTGATCCCGAAAGTCTAACAAGAATCCTTTACGTTGCACTTTGCTATTTCCATATGCATGTTTTGAATGCATACCGATATACTAAAATGTGACACAAACTACTTCGCTTTATTTTGCACAATTGCTATCTTGATAGTTCCTGTTTAGAACACCTTCTGGTGAACAATATGTACAACAATGTTTATAGCAAATAAAGAAATTTTAAAACATACAGACGGAGAAATGGATTTTTCATGTCATATCAAAATCAAATGAAGATCTCTGCCTAACAATAAATGAATTGAGAGTCCAATTCTAATATCAAAGCAGATATCAACTCCTGTGTATTCTACAATTTCTACGGTTTGATGTACCTAACATATTGCTCAAAGCAATGTAAAACATCATGCAAACAAACGTATCATTTTCTAATATGGCTTCACAAAGCACAGGCGAAAAATTAAATGCAATGCTTTTGAATTTATTTTGAATCCCAACATTTTGAAGGAGTTGGTTGCAGATGAGTCAAAGGACGTTTGTACCAGTGATATGAGGAATGCATGATACAGGATATAGATGGCGTTATTAATTTACTGTTTGGTTGAAAAATAAAGGGTAGGTAAGTCAAAGTAGGCCGATTGACCACCCCGACCTCACACAACTCCAAAATCCAGTTGTATTTAGTTTATATATACACGCACACTGAATTTCATGTGTCTTTTGGTAACTGTGCTGATTAATTAACTAATTAATTGGTTGATTGACTAGTGGTGCAGGTAAGTAATGATAGGTGTATTTACCACAAACCCACTCACACAAGCCCATTTCTTATCCAGAGGAACATTTCAAGGTAAAGTAAATGACAGAAATATAGGCACATACAAACAATTGTGTCACGGAGCTATTTGACTGAAATAGGCTTGCTTGTATAATGATGATTTAAAATTATTAGAATACTTTGTTTTGTTTTGAAAGGGAGAATAGTAAGAAAACGTGGTAGCGTTCTTTGTAAGAAACGTTATCTTTTTTTCTTTTCCGTTGTAACGAAAGCATTTAATTGGGATGAAAAGGGATAATTGTTATAAGTGTGACACTCTGATGCAATACTTTTAAAATTGGTACAACTTATCATTCGGCTAGGCATATTTAACCATATTGTTTGGTAATGTATACTCTACCCCCGTTTGGTCTTATGTGTGCCGCCCACCAATTAACCCTTTCCCACATACAACACATCTGCAGCAGACGACTTTGAAAACATGAAGGCAAAACTATACAAAAATCTCTATAACTGAAAGAATCATTATTGAATGGAGTTGAACATATTGTGGACAAATTTAGTAATTGCTCATTATGAGCAATTTCGCTTCTGTTTCATCATTTATAAAAGTCGTCTGCTGCAGATGCGTCAAGAGTGGGAAAGGGTTAAAATTAAAAGAGATCACATTTTTCAAGTAACTTGCATTAATGTTTCCAAAGTGCGTCATACTACAATTGATAGCACCGATTCACGCAAGGTCCCCCCCCCCCCCTGACCAGTACTTGACCTCTAGTGGAGAGGAAGGCGCTTAAAGGCACCCCTTAAATTTCCAGAACCCGGACCGGGATGTGAACACCAGACTTCTGGATTGACAGTCCAGTGTGTTGACCAGTGTGATTAGTTGGGGTTAAAAGCCATTTCAACAACAACAAGAGCTGTCGGAGGACAGCGCGCTCGACTATTCCAACGCTTATATAAAACATACTGAGATATGGACTATAATGTAGTTGCATGCAAAACATTAACCAGAATTTCTTAAAGGGTGATAATTTGCATTATATGCAGGCTAGAGTTATTATCTTGATTATGTTCATATGTATGATGGTTGGGAAGGGTTGTATAACGTTCCAATAGAATGTATCAAGTAGTTACTAAGATATGGAATCTTAATGTTGTTGCATGCAAACCTTAAACCATAATTTCTAAGTAAAAAAAGGGCAACAATTTGCATCATATGCAAGACAGAGTTATCTTAATTTATTGGTTGTGTATATATTTGTGAAATTGGAAAGGGTTGTATAAAGTTTCAATACAATGCTTCAAACAGTTACTGAGATATGAAGCTTTAATGTAGTTGCACACACAACTTTAACCAGAATTTCTTAGTCCAAAAAGGGCAATAACTTTCGTAAAATGCTTGATAGAGTTATCGTACTTGATTCTTTACATAGGTGTGATGATTGGCAAGTGCTGCATAAAGTTTCAATGCAATGCATCACGCAGTCACTAAAATCTGGTCTCTTAATGTAGTTACATGCAAAACTTTAACTTTAGTATTTAAGTACTTGCATGCAAAATCTGTGGGCAGAGATTCAATCCACGGACGATTGTCATGAATACATCCAGCATATGTGGGTAGAGAGTCTATCCATGGACGATTGTAATGAATACATCCAGCATGTGGGTAGAGAGTCTATCCAAGGACGATTGTTATGAATACACCAAGCATGTGGGTAGAGAGTCTATCCACGGACGATTGTTATGAATACACCAAGCATGTGGGTAAGAGAGTATATCCATGGACGATTGTCATGAATACATCCAGCATGTGGGTAGAGAGTCTATCCAAGGACGATTGTTATGAATACACCAAGCATGTAGGTAGAGAGTATATCCATGGACGATTGTCATGAATACATCTAGAATGTGGGTAGAGAGTCTATCCACGGACGATTGTTATGCATACATCCAGCATGTGGGTAGAGAGTCTATCCATGGACGATTGTTATGAATACACCCAGCATGTGAGTAGAGAGTATATCCACGGCGATTGTTATGAATACACCCAGCATGTGGGTAGAGAGTATATCCATGGACGATTGTTATGAATACACCAAGCATGTAGGTAGAGAGTCTATCCACGGACGATTGTTATGAATACACCAAGCATGTAGGTAGAGAGTATATCCATGGACGAGTGTCATGAATACATCCAGAATGTGGGTAGAGAGTCTATCCACGGACGATTGTCATGAATACACCCAGCATGTGGGTAGAGAGTATATCCATGGACGATTGTTATGAATACATCCAGCATGTGGGTAGAGAGTATATCCATGGACGATTGTAATGAATACATCCAGCATGTGGGTAGAGAGTATATCCATGGACGATTGTTATGAATACACCCAGCATGTTGGTAGAGAGTATATCCACGAGCGATTGTTATGCATACATCCAGCATGTGGGTAGAGAGTATATCCATGGACGATTGTTATGAATACATCCAGCATGTGGGTAGAGAGTATATCCATGGACGATTGTAATGAATACATCCAGCATGTGGGTAGAGAGTATATCCATGGACGATTATTAGCATGTTGGTAGAGAGTATATCCAAGGACGATTGTAATGAATACATCCAGCATGTGGGTAGAGAGTTATCCATGGACGATTGTCATGAACACATCCAGCATGTGGGTAGAGAGTCTATCCACGGACGATTGTTATGCATACATCCAGCATGTGGGTAGAGAGTATATCCATGGACGATTGTTATGAATACATCCAGCATGTGGGTAGAGAGTATATCCATGGACGATTGTAATGAATACATCCAGCATGTGGGTAGAGAGTATATCCATGGGCGATTGTTAGGAATACACCCAGCATGTTGGTAGAGAGTATATCCAAGGACGATTGTCATGAATACACCCAGCATGTGGGTAGATAGTCTATCCAACGACGATTGTTATGAATACATCCAGCATGTGTGTAGAGATTCAATCCATGGACGATTGTAATGAATACATCCAGCATGTGGGTAGAGATTCAATCCACGGACGATTGTTATGAATACATCCAGAATGTGGGTAGAGAGTCTATCCACGGACGATTGTCATGAATACATCCAGCATGTGGGTAGAGATTCAATCCACGGACGATTGTTATGAATACATCCAGAATGTGGGTAGAGAGTCTATCCAAGGACGATTGTTATGAATACATCCAGCATGTGGGTAGAGAGTCTATCCACGGACGTTTGTTATGAATACACCCAGCATGTGGGTAGAGAGTATATCCAAGGACGATTGTCATGAATACACCCAGCATGTGGGTAGAGAGTATATCCACGGACATTTGTTATGAATACACCCAGCATGTGGGTAGAGAGTCAATCCATGGACGATTGTAATGAATACATCCAGCATGTGGGTAGAGAGTATATCAATGGACGATTGTTATGAATACATCCAGCATGTGGGTAGAGAGTATATCCACGGACGATTGTCATTAATACACCAAGCATGTGGGTAGAGAGTATATCCAAGGACGATTGTCATGAATACATCCAGCATGTGGGTAGAGAGTATATCCACGGACGATTGTCATTAATACACCAAGCATGTGGGTAGAGAGTATATCCAAGGACGATTGTCATGAATACATCCAGCATGTGGGTAGAGAGTATATCCACGGACGATTGTCATTAATACACCAAGCATGTGGGTAGAGAGTATATCCAAGGACGATTGTCATGAATACATCCAGCATGTGGGTAGAGAGTCTATCCAAGGACGATTGTTATGAATACATCCAGCATGTGGATGAGAGTATATCCACGGACGATTGTCATTAATACACCAAGCATGTGGGTAGAGAGTCTATCCACGGACGTTTGTTATGAATACATCCAGCATGTGGGTAGAGAGTATATCCACGGACGATTGTCATGAATACACCCAGCATGTGGGTAGAGAGTCTATCCAAGGACGATTGTTATGAATACATCCAGCATGTGGGTAGAGAGTCTATCCACAGACGTTTGTTATGAATACATCCAGCATGTGGGTAGAGAGTCAATCCATGGACGATTGTAATGAATACATCCAGCATGTGGGTAGAGAGTATATCAATGGACGATTGTTATGAATACATCCAGCATGTAGGTAGAGAGTCAATCCACGGACGATTGTCATGAATACATCCAGCATGTGGGTAGAGTTTCAATCCACGGGCGATTGTTATGAATAAATCCAGCATGTGGGTAGAGATTCAATCCACGGGCGATTGTTATGAATACATCCAGCATGTGGGTAGAGAGTCTATCCACGGACGATTGTCATGAAAACACCCAGCATGTGGGTAGACAGTCTATCCATGGACTATTATCATGAAAACATCCAGCATGTGGGTAGAGAGTCTATCCATGGCGATTGTCATGAATACATCCAGCATGTGGGTAAGAGAGTATATCCACGGACGATTGTCATGAATACATCCAGCATGTGGGTAGAGAGTATATCCAAGGACGATTGTCATTTATACACCCAGTATGTGGGTAGAGAGTCAATCCACGGACGTTTGTCATGAATACACCCAGCATGTGGGTAGAGAGTATATCCAAGGACGATTGTCATGAATACACCCAGCATGTGGGTAGAGAGTATATCCAAAGACGATTGTCATGAATACACCCAGCATGTGGGTAGAGAGTATATCCACGGACGATTGTCATGAATACACACGGCATGTGGGTAGAGAGTATATCCAAGGACAATTGTCATGAATACACCCAGCATGTGGGTAGAGAGTATATCCACGGACGTTTGTCATGAATACACCCAGCATGTGGGTAGAGAGTCTATCCACGGACGATTGTCATGAATACACCCAGCATGTGGGTAGAGAGTCTATCCACGGACGATTGTCATGAATACACCCAGCATGTGGGTAGAGAGTATATCCATGGACGATTGTAATGAATACATCCAGCATGTGGGTAGAGAGTATATCCATGGACGATTGTCATGAATACATCCAGCATGTGGGTAGAGAGTATATCCATGGACGATTATTAGCATGTTGGTAGAGAGTATATCCAAGGACGATTGTAATGAATACATCCAGCATGTGGGTAGAGAGTATATCCATGGACGATTGTCATGAACACATCCAGCATGTGGGTAGAGAGTCTATCCACGGACGATTGTTATGCATACATCCAGCATGTGGGTAGAGAGTATATCCATGGACGATTGTTATGAATACATCCAGCATGTGGGTAGAGAGTATATCCATGGACGATTGTAATGAATACATCCAGCATGTGGGTAGAGAGTATATCCATGGGCGATTGTTAGGAATACACCCAGCATGTTGGTAGAGAGTATATCCAAGGACGATTGTCATGAATACACCCAGCATGTGGGTAGATAGTCTATCCATGGACGATTGTTATGAATACATCCAGCATGTGTGTAGAGATTCAATCCATGGACGATTGTAATGAATACATCCAGCATGTGGGTAGAGATTCAATCCACGGACGATTGTTATGAAACATCCAGAATGTGGGTAGAGAGTCTATCCACGGACGATTGTCATGAATACATCCAGCATGTGGGTAGAGATTCAATCCACGGACGATTGTTATGAATACATCCAGAATGTGGGTAGAGAGTCTATCCAAGGACGATTGTTATGAATACATCCAGCATGTGGGTAGAGAGTCTATCCACGGACGTTTGTTATGAATACACCCAGCATGTGGGTAGAGAGTCTATCCAAGGACGATTGTCATGAATACACCCAGCATGTGGGTAGAGAGTATATCCACGGACATTTGTTATGAATACACCCAGCATGTGGGTAGAGAGTCAATCCATGGACGATTGTAATGAATACATCCAGCATGTGGGTAGAGAGTATATCAATGGACGATTGTTATGAATACATCCAGCATGTGGGTAGAGAGTATATCCACGGACGATTGTCATTAATACACCAAGCATGTGGGTAGGGAGTATATCCAAGGACGATTGTCATGAATACATCCAGCATGTGGGTAGAGAGTATATCCACGGACGATTGTCATTAATACACCAAGCATGTGGGTAGAGAGTATATCCAAGGACGATTGTCATGAATACATCCAGCATGTGGGTAGAGAGTATATCCACGGACGATTGTCATTAATACACCAAGCATGTGGGTAGAGAGTATATCCAAGGACGATTGTCATGAATACATCCAGCATGTGGGTAGAGAGTCTATCCAAGGACGATTGTTATGAATACATCCAGCATGTGGGTGAGAGTATATCCACGGACGATTGTCATTAATACACCAAGCATGTGGGTAGAGAGTCTATCCACGGACGTTTGTTATGAATACATCCAGCATGTGGGTAGAGAGTATATCCACGGACGATTGTCATGAATACACCCAGCATGTGGGTAGAGAGTCTATCCAAGGACGATTGTTATGAATACATCCAGCATGTGGGTAGAGAGTCTATCCACAGACGTTTGTTATGAATACATCCAGCATGTGGGTAGAGAGTCAATCCATGGACGATTGTAATGAATACATCCAGCATGTGGGTAGAGAGTATATCAATGGACGATTGTTATGAATACATCCAGCATGTAGGTAGAGAGTCAATCCACGGACGATTGTCATGAATACATCCAGCATGTGGGTAGAGTTTCAATCCACGGGCGATTGTTATGAATAAATCCAGCATGTGGGTAGAGATTCAATCCACGGGCGATTGTTATGAATACATCCAGCATGTGGGTAGAGAGTCTATCCACGGACGATTGTCATGAAAACACCCAGCATGTGGGTAGACAGTCTATCCATGGACTATTATCATGAAAACATCCAGCATGTGGGTAGAGAGTCTATCCATGGCGATTGTCATGAATACATCCAGCATGTGGGTAAGAGAGTATATCCACGGACATTTGTTATGAATACACCCAGCATGTGGGTAGAGAGTCAATCCATAGACGATTGTAATGAATACATCCAGCATGTGGGTAGAGAGTATATCAATGGACGATTGTTATGAATACATCCAGCATGTGGGTAGAGAGTATATCCACGGACGATTGTCATTAATACACCAAGCATGTGGGTAGAGAGTATATCCAAGGACGATTGTCATGAATACATCCAGCATGTGGGTAGAGAGTATATCCACGGACGATTGTCATTAATACACCAAGCATGTGGGTAGAGAGTATATCCAAGGACGATTATCATGAATACATCCAGCATGTGGGTAGAGAGTATATCCACGGACGATTGTCATTAATACACCAAGCATGTGGGTAGAGAGTATATCCAAGGACGATTGTCATGAATACATCCAGCATGTGGGTAGAGAGTCTATCCAAGGACGATTGTTATGAATACATCCAGCATGTGGGTGAGAGTATATCCACGGACGATTGTCATTAATACACCAAGCATGTGGGTAGAGAGTCTATTCACGGACGTTTGTTATGAATACATCCAGCATGTGGGTAGAGAGTATATCCACGGACGATTGTCATGAATACACCCAGCATGTGGGTAGAGAGTCTATCCAAGGACGATTGTTATGAATACATCCAGCATGTGGGTAGAGAGTCTATCCACAGACGTTTGTTATGAATACATCCAGCATGTGGGTAGAGAGTATATCAATGGACGATTGTTATGAATACATCCAGCATGTAGGTAGAGAGTCAATCCACGGACGATTGTCATGAATACATCCAGCATGTGGGTAGAGTTTCAATCCACGGGCGATTGTTATGAATACATCCAGCATGTGGGTAGAGATTCAATCCACGGGCGATTGTTATGAATACATCCAGCATGTGGGTAGAGAGTCTATCCACGGACGATTGTCATGAAAACACCCAGCATGTGGGTAGACAGTCTATCCATGGACTATTATCATGAAAACATCCAGCATGTGGGTAGAGAGTCTATCCATGGCGATTGTCATGAATACATCCAGCATGTGGGTAAGAGAGTATATCCACGGACGATTGTCATGAATACATCCAGCATGTGGGTAGAGAGTATATCCAAGGACGATTGTCATTTATACACCCAGTATGTGGGTAGAGAGTCAATCCACGGACGTTTGTCATGAATACACCCAGCATGTGGGTAGAGAGTATATCCAAGGACGATTGTCATGAATACACCCAGCATGTGGGTAGAGAGTATATCCAAAGACGATTGTCATGAATACACCCAGCATGTGGGTAGAGAGTATATCCACGGACGATTGTCATGAATACACCCAGCATGTGGGTAGAGAGTATATCCAAGGACAATTGTCATGAATACACCCAGCATGTGGGTAGAGAGTATATCCACGGACGATTGTCATGAATACACCCAGCATGTGGGTAGAGAGTCAATCCACGGACGTTTGTCATGAATACACCCAGCATGTGGGTAGAGAGTCTATCCACGGACGATTGTCATGAATACACCCAGCATGTGGTTAGAGAGTCTATACATGGACGATTGATATGAATACATCCAGCATGTGGGTAGAGAGTCTATCCATGGACGATTGTTATGAATACATCCAGCATGTGGGTAGAGAGTTTATCCATGGACGATTGTTATGAATACACCCAGCATGTGGGTAGAGATTCAATCCATGGACGATTGTTATGAATACACCCAGCATGTGGATAGAGAGTCAATCCATGAACGATTGTCATGAATACACCCAGCATGTGGGTAGAGAGTCTATCCATGGACGATTGTCATGAATACATCCAGCATGTGGGTAGAGAGTCAATCCACGGATAATTGTCATGAATACACCCAGCATGTGGGTAGAGATTCAATCCATGGACGATTGTCATGAATACATCCAGCATGTGGGTAGAGAGTCAATCCACGGATGATTGTCATGAATACACCCAGCATGTGGGTAGAGATTCAATCCAACGACGATTGTAATGATTACATCCAGCATGTGGGTAGAGAGTCAATCCACGGATGATTGTCATGAATACACCCAGCATGTGGGTAGAGAGTCAATCCACGGACGTTTGTCATGAATACACCCAGCATGTGGGTAGAGAGTCTATCCACGGACGATTGTCATGAATACACCCAGCATGTGGTTAGAGAGTCTATACATGGACGATTGATATGAATACACCCAGCATGTGGGTAGAGAGTCAATCCGCGGACGAGTGTCATGAATACACCCAGCATGTGGGTAGAGATTCAATCCATGGACGATTGTCATGAATACACCCAGCATGTGGGTAGAGAGTCTATCCACGGACGATTGTTATGCATACATCCAACATGTGGGTAGAGAGTCTATCCATGGACGATTGTTATGAATACATCCAGCATGTGGGTATAGATTCAATCAACGAACGATTGTTATGAATACATCCAGCATGTGGGTAGAGATTCAATCCACGGACGATTGTTATGAATACACCCAGCATGTGGGTAGAGAGTCCATCCATGGACGATTGTTATGAATACATCCAGCATGTGGGTAGAGAGTCAATCAATGGACGATTGTCATGAATACATCCAGCATGTGGATAGAGAGTCAATCCATGGACGATTGTCATGAATACATCCAGCATGTGGGTAGAGAGTCTATCTACGGACGATTGTTATGAATACATCCAGTATGTGGGTAGAGGGTCAATCCACGGACGATTTTCATGAATACATCCAGCATGTGGGTAGAGAGTCAATCCACGGACGATTGTCATGAATACATCCAGCATGTTGGTAGAGAGTAAATCCATGTACGATTGTAATGAATACACCCAGCATGTGAGTAGAGAGTCTAACCAAGTACGATTGTAATGAATACACCCAGCATGTGGGTAGAGAGTATATCCATGTACGATTGTAATGAATACACCCAGCATGTGGGTAGAGAGTCTATCCAAGGACGATTGTTATGAATACATCCAGCATGTGGGTAGAGAGTATATCCAAGGACGATTGTCATGAATACATCCAGCATGTGGGTAGAGAGTCTATCCATGTACGATTGTTATGAATACATCCAGCATGTGGGTAGAGAGTCTATCCACGGACGTTTGTTATGAATACATTCAGCATGTGGGTAGAATCAATCCACGGACGATTGTCATGAATACATCCAGCATGTGGCTAGAGAGTCTATCCATGGACGATTGTTATGAATACATCCAGCATGTGGGTAGAGAGTCTATCTACGGACGATTGTCATGAATACACCCATCATGTTGGTAGAGAGTGTATCCAAAGACGATTGTCATTAATACATCCAGTATGTGGGTAGAGAGTCTATCCACGGACGATTGTAATGAATACACCCAGCATGTGGGTAGAGAGTATATCCATGGACGATTGTAATGAATACATCCAGTATGTGGGTAGAGAGTCTATCCACGGACGATTGTAATGAATACATCCAGCATGTGGGTAGAGAGTATATCCATGAACGATTGTAATGAATAGATCCAGTATGTGGGTAGAGAGTCTATCCATGTACGATTGTTATGAATACATCCAGCATGTGGGTAGCGTCAATCCACGGACGATTGTCATGAATACACCCAGCATGTGGGTAGAGAGTTTATCCATGGACGATTGTTATGAATACATCCAGCATGTGGGTAGAGAGTATATCCACCGACGATTGTTATGAATACATCCAGCATGTGGGTAGAGAGTATATCCACGGACGATTGTTATGAATACATCCAGCATGTGGGTAGAGAGTCTATCCACGGACGATTGGCATGAATACATCCAGCATGTGGGTAGAGAGTCTATCCATGGACGATTGTCATGAATACACCCAGCATGTGGGTAGAGAGTATATCCATGGACGATTTTCATGAATACATCCAGCATGTGAGTAGAGAGTCTATCCACGGACGTTTGTCATGAATACACCCAGCATGTGGGTAGAGAGTATATCCATGGACGATTGTAATGAATACACCCAGCATGTGGGTAGAGAGTCTATCCAAGGACGATTGTTATGAATACATCCAGCATGTGGGTAGAGAGTATATCCAAGGACGATTGTCATGAATACATCCAGCATGTGGGTAGAGAGTATATCCATGTACGATTGTAATGAATACACCCAGCATGTGGGTAGAGAGTCTATCCATGGACGATTGTCATGAATACATCCAGCATGTGGGTAGAGAGTATATCCATGTACGATTGTAATGAATACATCCAGCATGTGGGTAGAGAGTATATCCATGTACGATTGTAATGAATACATCCTGTATGTGGGTAGAGAGTCTATCCATGTACGATTGTTATGAATACATCCAGCATGTGGGTAGAGAGTCTATCCACGGACGTTTGTTATGAATACATTCAGCATGTGGGTAGAATCAATCCACGGACGATTGTCATGAATACATCCAGCATGTGGCTAGAGAGTCTATCCATGGACGAGTGTTATGAATACATCCAGCATGTGGGTAGAGAGTCTATCTACGGACGATTGTCATGAATACATCCAGCATGTGGGTAGAGAGTATATCCATGAACGATTGTAATGAATACATCCAGTATGTGGGTAGAGAGTCTATCCACGGACGATTGTAATGAATACATCCAGCATGTGGGTAGAGAGTATATCCATGAACGATTGTAATGAATACATCCAGTATGTGGGTAGAGAGTCTATTTTTCCGAACTCAGTGCAATTTCCTCTTTAATTTTCAATTCCTTTTCCACTATGTTTTTCTTTTTGCGGGTGCTTTCGCTTTCGATCGCGTCCGCGCTCTTAAATATTTAAGGATTTGCCCCCCCCCCCTCCCCCCCCCCCCCCCCCCCCCCCCCCCCCTTCTGCTTAATTATTGATCTACATTACTTAAATACCGACTGGGGCCTTTGATTGGTCCGCGCTCTGTGTTACCTTATATGCTGTTTTTTAAGAAAAAAACATTCATTATTATATTTTACCATGGGGTACAGCCTACATACCCATATAATCCTTTTAATATATAGTTTAATCTTACCATGTAGTATGACAGAGCGGACAATCAGGCCCATAGCATAATAAAAATTTGAAAACATAAAAAATCTTCAAACATGTAGGTCATATGTTAAATTGGACTATAGATAACCTTGAAATTGCACTGTTTTCTGCCCTAGCCAGTACCGATTGTCGATAACATTACATGGGCTCCAGAGTCAAATTTTTGTAGCGACACACACTTTTTCTGTGTGCTTGCGCGATGGACCCACGGGCTGGGCCGTCTGGGGGATGGAGTCAGTGAAGGCTTGCTGCATGTTGATCTCTATTTTATAAAATACCCTATATTGTGTGTCGGGGGGATGGCGATGTCTGGGTCATTTACGAAAGATGTCCTCCCCGACATACTCTGTAAGCGGTGCGCAGATGGGGGTGAACATGCGCAAGCGAGCATAAAGGCATAGCTGTTAAATCCCTCAGTCGGCTGGCTCGTGGGGCCGGTTTGATAAGGGAGCCCATTCATAAAATATGTGTCAGTGCTACAACCATGAAATAATCTTATTTTTAACAAACTTCGTAAATATTGTACTACACGGAACCGGCACAGTGTGGAATATATGTATATACACCCGTTGGTTTTTTATGGTTATCTGAGAGGGCCGTTTTTGCCGGAAGTTGTTTAGGATGCTGGAAGCCCAGCGCCCAGACTTACATTAGATTGTCATTTTATTAATATGTTTTTTAAACCACACTGTGCAAAACGCTGCTGTAAAAACATCGATAGGTTCCCGTGTGGTACGGTTTTTTTTTTTTTTTTTTTTTTTTTTTTAAAGGTTCAGGGGCTGGACGGACGGTGATACAGCGACGCATGTGATTGGCTGGACGCTAGACCTGGCCAACTCGTCATTCACCATAGATTTACCTGTGAATGTCGAGCTTGGCCAACATATCGGATTGAAGTTCGGCCAATCAGGGGCGCCGTTGTGGAGGCAATTCGGGAGTGATTTTTCTTACAAATTTTTATTTTATATTTTTTCTTCATCTTAACCTTCTTATATTATGTTTTTCATTTCAATAATTGTTTTATTCAATATATAGTTCCCAATTTATTGGGAATTTTAAAACACATCTATTTAGACTTTGTTTTTTTACACCCTTTGCCCTTTTTAAAGCGGCTAAAGGGTAAACAGCTACCTGTACAACGGGGTCTGTGATTGGCTGGACGCTAAACCTGGCCAACTCGTCATTGACCATAGATTTATGTGTAAATGTCGAGCTTGGCCGTAAAAGCGGATTGAAATTCGGCCAATCAGTTTTCCGTTGTGGAGGACTGTTGGGTAGTGCTTTTTTTGCACAATATTATTAATTGCGTTTTTTACAAAAATTGCTTTTATATTTTTAGTAACCAAATAAATAAATATAGTTTTACTCACATACACTTATATACACACATACAACACTATACTATAAAAAGAAAGCTGGATATGTACTTATAGAAAACGAAAATATAGTCAAAAGCGATAATAGAAAATTTAAAATATAGTCAACCCCTTTAATAAAAAAAAATTGGAGAGATAAAACAATGGCTGCTCGCCAAATGGCTATATGCCGATAGGCGAGGGTAAATAAAACCATATGAAGAAGAAGAAGTAGAGAGTCTATCCATATACCATTGTTATGAATACATCCAGCATGTGGGTAGAGTCAATCCACGGACGATTGTCATGAATACACCCAGCATGTGGGTAGAGAGTCTATCCATGGACGATTGTTATGAATACATCCAGCATGTGGGTAGAGAGTATATCCACGGACGATTGTTATGAATACATCCAGCATGTGGGTAGAGAGTATATCCACGGACGATTGTTATGAATACATCCAGCATGTGGGTAGAGAGTCTATCCACGGACGATTGTCATGAATACACCCAGCATGTGGGTAGAGAGTATATCCATGGACGATTGTCATGAATACACCAAGAATGTGGGTTTAGGGTCAATTTGTGGTTGCACAGGCTACTGTCTAGTCAAAGTCATATAACAGTCCACATTACAAAATTGTTCATTACTCAGACTAAAAAAAATACTCATGCAGATTAATCATCATAGCATTAATTTAGACGCACAGTTGCCAGAGTAGTCTTAATGTTGGATAGCGCCATGTGTGACCAAATTGGTTATGTAAATTAAACTTATTGACGACGTAATGCGTAAACCTAAGGCAACCAATATTTCACATGGTTTGGTTGAGTGACTTTTTACCCATTAACTAAGGGCAATAAGCTAGTTTCAAAGGCTTCATGCTCAGTTCTTACCGTCTTCAAACTTATCAAATCCAATAACAAGGTCGGCAATGTTACCATCTCTGTCTGGTACCAGGAGGTCCTTCACGACACAACCAAAGTTAATAATACGGACTGTGATATCGACGGTCTTCAGCGTAAACCTGAATCCATGAACAATTAAAAACATCACTTATACAGGAATAGGATGAATAAGCTAAAACCTTACTTGTTCAGATGTCCCATTACTTTACCTTGGATCACTCACCTGAGAATGGGTTATTTAAGACTGAACTCTTTAAGCGCCAAAGGCAATATGAGGTTGTTGCCTGGCGGAAATGTTTGTTGACTGGAAGCATTTTTGACAAAGCTTATTGATTTTTAACGGTTTCTTACAAGGAAGTGTTAATTAATACTTCTCAACACAACTGTAAATGACACTAATTGATTTAAACTAGAGTTGAAGCCTAGTCTTTATGTTGGCATAGACATTATTTGCGACCTGCCTTTCTTTTCATTTTATTTCATTTCTAGTTGTAAGATAAAAAAATGTGGTCAATATAGTTTTAACAAGACTTTCTACAATATGGCCTAGTGACCTAGTTTATGACTGGACATGACCCATATCAAGACAAGCAAACATTCTGCAGACAAAGTTTCAACATGCTCAAGCTCAAAATGTATCTGGCAGAGTGCTAACAAGATTTTCTTTCACTTTGGCCTAATGACCTAGTTTTTTACTTGATATGAACCATATTCGAAATTGGCCTAGATATCATAAAGACAAACTTTTTGACAAAGTTTCAAGCTGCTCAAGTAAAAAATGCGATCTCTATAGTGTGAACAATATTTAGTTTTTCAACTGACCAGACCCATATTCGAAGTTATCATCAAGAAAAATATTCTGGCAAAGTTTAAACATGCTCAATCCAAAAATGTGGTTTCCAGAGTGTTAACAAGATTTTCCTAAAAATGTTGCCTAGTGAGTTAGTTTTTGACTCAACATGACCTATATTTGAAATTGGCCTAGAAATCATCAGGAAAAACTTTTTGACAAAGTTTCAAGCTGCTCAAGTCAAACAAGAGGGCCATGATGGCCCAGGATCGCTTACCTGATTGATATATTTTTCACTTCAGCCATATAATCCCCACCCCATCACAGCCAAAGTTTTCGAACAATCAACATGGCTTAAAGGAATCTTCTATAAAATTATTTGAAAATCAGCCAGACACTTTTGGAGGAGATCTTTTAATTTTTCACTATAGCCATATAAGGCAAAAAAGCCTCGCCCAGTGGCAGCCATATTTTTCGACCAATCAACATGGCTTGAAGGAATCTGATAGTGGGTCAAGGAACATTTCTGCAAAATTATTTGAAAATCTGCCACCCAGTTTGGGAGAAGAAGATTTTGTTCGTGTTGTTTCCATGGAAACCAGAATTCTTCATGGATACCAAAAGTTTGAAGAAATTCTAATGAGATCATTGAATGGATTCTTCCTGTAAAGTTTCAAACAAATTAACCCACTGGCTACTGAGAAGAATATGTTGACGGACACATGATGCACGACATACGAGGGACAAAATGCGATCACAATAACTCACCTTGAGCATTTTGTGCTCAGGTGAGCTAAAGAGCGGTCTCTATAGTATTAACAAGATTTTTCTCAAATTTGGCCTAGTGACCTAGTTTTTGACCCACATGACCTATTTTCGAACTTGGCCAAGATATCACGAAGACAAACAGTCTGACAAAGTTTCAACATGCTTAAGTTCAAAAGGCAGCTTCCAGAGTGTTAACAAGAATTTCATTTAATTTGATCTAGTGAACTAGTGTGTGACCCCATATGACCCAGTTTCGAACTTGGCCTAGATTTGCTGGAGATGCATGTTCTTATAACATTTCATGAAGATTGGATGCAAAATGCTGCCTCTAGAGTATTAACAAGCACATGTTGACGACGGACGACGGACAAAAGGCGATCACAAAAACTCACATTGAGCACTTAGTGCTCTGGTGAGTTAAAACAAGAGGGCCATGATGGCCCTGGATCGCTCACCTGATTTTTTTTTCACTTCAGCTATATAAGCCCCGCCCCCTGGCGGCCAAAGTTTCCGACCAATCAACTTAGCTTGAAGGAATCTGATAAAGGGTCACCCTATGAACATTTCTACAAAATTATTTGAAAATCGGCCTGACACTTTTAGATGAGAAGATTTTTTAAGTTTTCACTATAGCCATATAAGCCAAAATAGCCCCCCCCCCCACACCCCCTCCCCCTGGCGGCCATGTTTTTCGACCAATCAACATGGCTTGAAAGAATCTGATCGAGGGTCATCCAAGGAATATTTCTACAACATTATTTGAAAATCTGCCAACCAGTTTGGGAGAAGAAGAATTTTGAAGTTTTTTCCATTTCGTTGCCATGGAAACCAGGATTCTGCATGGATTCCAAAAATTTGAAGGAAATCTGGTGAGGTCATTGAGAGGATGCTTTCTGTGAAGTTTCATCCCAATTGACCTACCGGTTACTGAGGAGAAGAAGTTGACGCACGACGCGCGACGGTCGACGCACGACGGACAAAAGGCGATCGCAATAACTCACCTTGAGCACAGCTCAGGTGAGCTAAAAACAATCAGGGAAAAAAAGTGTCCATCAAAATACGTAGTCTTACATTATGACTCAAGATTATACTGATTAGTTTAATTTAAACTTATTTATCAATCATTCTCGATATCTGCTTCCTGGAGACACAACCAGTACTCGCGCCGATTGTGTGTGGAAAAATGTCCAAGGCAGAACTCGCTCATCACGGGATTCGACGCTCTACCACTGCAACACTGTCTTTCACGTTTTGATTAATAGTCGGTCTTTCCCGAAACCATTTATTTAATCAAATATGTAGAGTATAGCCTTAAATACCCCCTCCCCTACAATGTTTTAATATTTAAGTCTAGAAATATAAAATAAACAGAACTAATTTAGACGAAATATAAAATAAACAGAACTAAGACTCACAGAAATACTTCTTTTCCACTCGATGTATGCCCAAAAGCTTCTTTAATAATATTTGCAGACCCCGAAGCCATGCCTCAGTTGAAGGTTCTATCTTGAAGTATGAAATGTTTATGGACTGTACTTAATTATAGCGTCTCGGTCGTTATCAGTTTATAGCCGGTAAATACAAGTGTAATCACCCAAGGTCAACCCTTTCAACGCAGATGCATCTGCAGATGAAATTTGAAAATCTATTATCAAAAAAAGAAATTGGTCAAAATTAGTAATTTCACCTTTTATCATACTGTTTTCAAGTCTGTTCAACAATTATACATTTGTTTGCAGAGAGTTTCCATATTTTTCTCCAGAAAATGTCAACGTAGTCTGCTGCAATTTTGTTGTATGTGGGAAAATGTTGGTGACATGTAATCTCTTGGTTTCAACTTTTAAACCCAATCAGTCAGTCACTAACACACTGATAAAGAGATACGTCCCCATAAACCATAACTATCATAATTATCACGAAGTCGCTTCCAGTAAGGCTACGCAGTGAGTTGAAGCAGTGTCTATGAATCAATTGATTGACCGACTCGGAATGATTTACTAACTTCGTGTGTATACTAAACCAATGAAACACACTGTTGCTTTAATCAACTAACTGTTTACAATATTTTAAACCCTTCGGAATTAATCCCTCATTAAAAACGCGTGGATCGAGATAACATACGTTACAAAATTAATACGTGGCAGTATACATATGGTTCCTACCACATACGTGGCAGGAGACACAATTTAAAAAAAAACGTACGTGGCAGGAGATTCGGCCTTATTATAAAATTTAATATAAATAAGACGAGATAAATAAAGACAAATAACCCAAAAATTCCCTAAAAAATTTTTTGTTTACATAAGTGTATACCATCGCCAGAATGTATTGAATATATTGAATATATGACATTGAGTTTAAATTCATTGTAAATGTGTATAGGATGCACTGGAAATTATTGATTATATCACTTTTAGTATTTGACCTTGACATTGTTTGAAAGTGAAAGTAGAGAATGCTAAACACCGGTTTTGTCCGGGCCAGATTTGATCCAAAATGAAGGTAACCATTTTCGCCTGGTGAGTTCTTTCTTGCATAATGCATGACCCCAATTTTCTTTGGATTGTTTTAAAGCTTAGAGGTAACTCGTGTCAATGGTATATGGTCTTCTACATGAGAAAAGCTTAGAAAGTGTGACAATTAAGGGCTGAAACTCGTCGATTTACATGGAAAGAAAGAAGGAATTTATTTGGTGTATTGTGACCTCCAAAACGATGAGATGTTTCCGGTCTATTTTAAGGTAATTTACATATCAGATCAGAGACCTTTGATCGAGTCCATACAGTCGCTGAATCCCACATTCACATGATGAGTTTAAAAACCTCGCCTTACGGCTCCTGGAAATCACCAATCAGTAGCCAGCGTGTCTCCGAGAGTAGTGTCAGTTTTCAGGAAGTCCATGTTGATTGCGATGATAAATTCAAAGGTAGTTTGTCGTGAATTTTAAAGGATTTCAAACCATCCATTTACCCGGGTTGAATTTTCACTTTGCACACCTGTTTCAGAAAATATTTTGGTAAGGGACATACGTTCTATAATCTTTTAGCTATACTTGCTACACATTTTGGGACGGTCGATATTTTAGGATACAAATCTGTTACTTATCTACGTCCCTTGTTTAGCTTATAATATTAAACTTATATTGATGTTTATTTAACATTTGTAAACACGCAAGTAACAATAAAGGTATACATTAATTGTGTGGATTAAATTTCATTGCCACATACAACAAATATTTTGCAGAGAATATTGAAAACACATATTAACAATATATATTGTAATTAAATGAAAGAATATAGTGCTTTTACCTCAATGTTTTCAAAACTCTCCAAAGACCAAAGAGATCAAAACGAGATCAAACAGTAACTGAGTAAGGGGACTATGCTACCCATCATGGGGATTTTGAATACCCTGTCATTTTTGCCAAGGGGATTTTGCCTAATAGGGCAATTTTGACCCATGTGTATTTTGACCATGAGGATATTTAGTCTCAATATATCGCCGTTACATATAGGATGCGAACAGTCAAAATAAAAAATCGCATTCCTAGGACAGAAACCTGGACTAGAGGATATTGAGATACACTCGTTTCCTAAAAGTATTGTCATGTTTCTTTGATGTTTTTCAAAGTTGTCTGCAGCCAGGGATGTAGAATACAGGGATAGGCAACGAGTAGTGATAATAAATAAACTATTCAAATAATTGTGGCGTGCTATCGATTTTCTTACAGCGACATACCTGTAAAAACGCCCTTATCCATTATATCTAGCGCATAGTGGAGATTGCCTGATATCAAAATACCCCAACCGTTCTGCAAGTTCATTTTTAGATCACCTGTGAGCCATAGGCTCAATGAGCTATTCTGATCACTTTTTGTCCGCCATCCGTCGTTAACTTTTAGCTTTAAACATCATCTCCTCCTTAACCACAGGACCAATTTCAACCAAACTTCACAGGAATGTTCCTTGGTGGCCCTCTTTCAAAATTGTTCAATTGAATTCTATTGAGAACTCTGGTTGCCACGGCAACAAAAAAGGGGAAATTAACCTAAACTTAAAAAATCTTCTTATCTAAAAGTAGAAGGCCCATGCCTTTGATATTTGGTATGTAGCTTTACCTAGTGGTCCTCTTCCAAGATTGTTCAAATTATAGCCCTGGGGTCAAAATGACCCCTCTCCTGGGGTCTATTGTTTTACATAGACTCATATAGAGAAAAAACTTGAAAAGGCTTTTGATATTTAGTATGTAGGTAGCATCATCTAGTGGACCTCTACCAAGATTGTTCAAATTATAGCCCTGGGGTCAAAAATTACCCCTCCCCGGGGGTCACTTGTTTGACATAGATATGGGAAAAACTTTAAAAATCTTCTTGTCTAAAAGAAGAAGGCCCAGGCCTTTGATATTTCGTATGCAGCATCTTCTAGTGGACCTCTACCTATCAAATGATAGCCCTGGGGTCAAAATTGACCCCTTCCCACGGGACACTTGTTTTACATAGACTCATATAGGGAAAAAACATAAAAAGTCTTCTTGTTTAAAAGATATTTGGTATGTAGCATTATCTAGTGGATATACGTACCTCTACCAGGATGTTCAAATTATAGCCATGGTGTCAAAAATGACCCCTCCCCTGGGGGTCACTTGTTTCACATAGACTCGTATAGAGGAAAAACTTTAAAAATCTTCTTGTCTAAAAGTAGAGAGTCAAGGCCTTTGATATTTGGTATGTAGCGTCATCTAGTTGACCTCTACCAAGATTGTTCAAATTATAGCCCTTGGGTCAAAAATTACCTGTCCCCGGGGGTCACTTGTTTTAAACAGACTCATAGTAGGGAAAAAAATTAGTTAAACATGGACATTCTACATTTTTAGCTCACCTATGCACGAAGTGCAAGGTGAGCTATTGTGATCACATTTTGTCCGGCGTCCGGCGTGCGTCGTCAACATGAGCTTGTTAACACTCTACAGGCTACATTTTGCATCAAATCTTCATAAAAGTTCATCAGAACATTCATCTCCATTAAATCTTGGACAACTTTGAAACCGGACCATATGAAGTCAAAAACTAGGTCACTAGGTCAAATTGAAGGGAAATCTTGTTAACACTACAGAGGCCGCAATTTTTGCTTCAGCAGTTTGAAATTTTGTCAGAATGTTTGTCTTCAAAATATCTAGGTCGCATTTTTGAAATTTTGTCAGAATGTTGAGCTGAATGATATCTAGGCCAAGTTCGAATATGGGTCATGCTGGGTCAAAAACTATTTCAATACGCCAAATTGAAGGAAAATCTTGTTAACACTTTGAATGCCGCATTTTTTGCTTCAGCATCTTGGAAACAAGGTCAATAAAGGAAAATATTGTTCAAACTCCGGAGTCCGCATTTTTACTTTGAGCAAGTTGAAAATTTGTCAGAATGTAACGTTGTCTTGATGATATCTAGTCTATGTTGGAATATGGGTCATATCAGGGAAAAAAATACAGATCTCACTAGGCCAAATGAAGGAAAATCTTTTTAACACTGGAGGTTGTATTCAGAATAATTGTCTTGAT
Source organism: Serripes groenlandicus (assembly GCA_031761405.1). NCBI lineage: Eukaryota > Metazoa > Mollusca > Bivalvia > Cardiida > Cardiidae > Serripes > Serripes groenlandicus. Next base: position 168,317 of record JASEVX010000001.1, on the reverse strand, counting down.
GTGTTTTGCATTACAGTACATTGTATAATTAAGGTGAGCGATCCAGGGCCATCATGGCCCTCTTGTTTTGATTTTGCTATATGACTGCGGATATTGATTGATGAACTCAATGTCCAACATTTAAGTTAATAATTTCAATAGTTTTTAACCGATTTTCTTCCAATTAAATTCCGGGAAATAATCATGAATTTTGTTACTATAATCCGTTTTAAAAATGTTTTCTATAAACAAAAAATTACTGCAGAATATTAGGTTAAAATCACATCGCGTACTCTAGTCGTTTTCGTATGATGATTTCACTTGAAAATTTCATTTGTTAACTGTCAGTATTTCATAAAATGTTTGTTATGTAACCATTCAATGCTTAAAATTACTATCATTATAGAGTCAGTCCAATAAGTTAATGTATTTGTTTTAAAAGTTAAAATACAAGCATTTGTGCGTCCTCCAAATTTTCACATGGAAAACAACACTTGATTATGATTAATTGGTTTGCTTTTATTTATTATTACGACAAAAAATAAATAATTATTCAATAACCAATTGAGTGGTTGATTGAGTCAAAGACCTTTAAACCTAAAGATTCTAGTTCCAGTGACCTTGTGTTGTCCATAGAACAAAAGCACAGAATGTAACTCAAAACTAAGGGTAAATGCAACAAACAGACCAAACCAGATAGAGATCATATAGACCGCCTCGGGTGAAGGAGGTTGTGATATATAACGGGAAAATTGTTGAAGTGGCGTAAAACAACAAACAATCAATCAATACAAAGTATATATACATATGTGATGTATGTTAGAAATATTATGTGTCAATTTCTGGAATAAGAGGACACATGAGCTCGAAGCATGAGCTGTAAAATGCAAGAGTAAGTTGTCTTTGTTAAGTAGGTTATACAAATGACAGCTCTATACTTGTGCTTATGCTAGGTATTATTAATAGGTCATGTCACTAAGTATTCAAATCATTAATCTTTCTTCCAAATGTCTGACATATTTTGCAACTCGGATGTTTCATCAGCAGGTCTTGGAAAGTAAAATCCTTTGCAATAAAATGAACAATGTGTTATTTTTTTTAGCTCACTTTCAGCAACTTGACATTTTGTTAGAATGTTTGCCTGAATGACATCTAGGTCAAGTTCCAATATGGGTCATATGAGGTCACTAGGTCAAATTGAAGGGAAATCTTGTTAACACTCTGAATGCTGCATTTTGAACTTGAGCATGTTGAAACTTTATCAGAATGTTTGTCTTGATATGTAGGCTAAGTTCGAGTATTTGTCAGGTCTGTTCAAAATCTAGGTCACTAGGCCAAATTGAAGGAACATTTTGTTAACACTGTAGAGGCTGCATTTTTTGCTTAAGCAGCTTTAAATATGGTCAGAATGTTTATCTTAATAATATCTAGGCCAAGCTTGAATACGGGTTATACCTGGTCAAAATGTAGGTCACTAGGCCAAATTGATGGAAAATCTTGTTAACACTCAGGAAAATATTAATAACACTCTGGAGTTTGCATTTTGAATCTTTGTCAGAATAATTGTTTTGTTAGAAATCACATTGTATAAATCAGGTGAGCGAACTAGGGCTATCATGGCCCTCTTGTTTGAACTTATGATTGGGATTTATTTTTGAAAAATTGAGAAAAAAACATACTTTTTACCATTGTGATCATGACCGATTACCGGCTATAAAAAGGGGGGGGGGGGGGGGGGGAACCTGGTCGGAAAGGGTGAAATCAGATGTTAACGGGGGGGGGGGGGGGCATATACCAGATGTGGGGGGTGGGTGGTATACTAGATGTGTGGGGGGGTGGTTAACAGATGTTAGGTGGTATACCAGATGTTGGGGGGGAGGGGGTACCAGACGTTAGGTGGTATACCAGATATGACAGTCCATAAGTTACTTGCATTAACATCAAAGTTCAAAGGAGTACAATAGTTAATGGATTTTGATGTGAACTTACAACTGTTATTTAAAATCCCTTAATCCTATATCACTTGAACTGAAATTTGAAGCCTCGGCATGTATATTTTTTTATTTTTTTTTGTCATTCTTGTATTATGATGGACACTAGAAAACAAAATGTGTATAGATTGGATAATGTTGTTGATACAAACATGGTGATGGTGGTAAAAGGGAATAATTAGATGGTTCTCCTCCTGCAAAGTTGGTGAAGATATTATACAATTACAATCGTCCAAAATTGCTCTATTATTTCATTATGATATTTTGATGTTCATTTATCGTTAACACACATAATTTTAGTATCTTCACCATAACTGATTGCAAATGTAATGCTTGTTTTTGGGGAGTAATTGAAAATACAACAACAATTTTTTTTGAAGCTCTTGCTAGGTCAGACGCCTATAATGAACTGGAAATTGCGTGTTGCATGGCCTGTTATAGCTTTTTTTTGCCTGATATTATTAATAACATTGATTTCTGTGGTCATGTCTCGGAAAGTTGACAAAAAATAAACAAACAGGTGTGAAAATAAATCTGATTAAACTTTGAAAGTTGTATCATTTCGAGCAAATCAAGTAAAATATAGATAAAAGAACACTTAGCTTTCTAAAATTCACACCGAGTTTACTTTTGTTGCCACTTATAATAAGTATAATACATATGACATGATTATTTCTCTAACACCTTCCGGTTAAAAACGAAATGGCGGATAAGGGAGGCGCTCATAATTCATAAATCAGGGGTGACCAATCCTTTAATTTCTACATCCCTGCTGCAGCAGAATCTTCATACATGTATATATATATATATATATGATGTTGGAAAGCACTAAAAGACTGAACACAAATACTTTAAACAAAATAACTGAGATGAAGTATTTGAACATTGTTAAATAGGAGCAATGTTAGTTGACCATAAGCATAATGGCTGGTTATGATACAGAATCCACCCTAAGTTTCTTTTGCTGAATTCCAAGCACTTTCATTAACGGGAAACTTTCAATTTGTACTGGATACATTATGATGATGCATATTGTGTCTTCATAGTCATATCATGATATATCAGTTAACACCCTACAAAGAAATATTTGTTCTGACTTTTGCCAAGCAGGTGCATACAGTACATGTTTACCAACCCTCCAGATTGAATCATGAGGTAAAAACTCACAATTTTCGAAATGAAAAAAAAAAAATATCTTCTTATTTTAGCTCACCTGAGCTTTACTCAAGGTGAGTTATTGTGATCGCCTTTTGTCCGGCGTCCGTTGTGCGTCAACTTCTTCTCCTCAGTAACCAGTGGGTCAATTGAGATGAAACTTCAAAGAAAGCATCCTCTTAACCCTTTCCCTCATACAACAATTCTGCAGCAGACGACTTTGAACGTATTTTGTCAAAAATTAGAAAATCTCCATAATTGAATGGATAACCTATGACAAAAAGTGGAAAACATTGTGGCAAAAGGAGAAATTGCACGTTTTGTGCAATTTCTTCTTTTGTCACTATGTTTTCAAAAAGCCGTCTGCTGCAGAGGCGTCAGAAAGCGTCTATATGAGGGAAAGGGTTAATGACCTCACCAGAATTCCTTCAAATTTTTGGGATTCATGCAGAATTCTGGTTTCCATGGCAACCAAACGAAAACAACTTTTAAAATTCTTCTTCTCCCAAACTGGGTTGCTGGTTTTCAAATTATTTTGTAGAAACGTTTCTTGGATGACCCTCTATCAGATTCAACCAACCCATGCTTATTGGTCGAAAAACATGGCAGCCAGGGGGCAGGCTATTTTACCTTATATGGTTATAGGGAAAACTTAAAAAATCTTCTCCTCCAAAAGTATCTGGCCGATTTTTAAATTATTTTGTAGAAATGTGCCTTTGGTGACCGTCTATCAGATTCCTTAAAGCCAAGTTGATTGGTCGAAAAACATGGCCACCAGAGGCAGGGGTTATTATGCCTTATATGGCTTTAGTGAAAACTTGAAAAATCTTCTCTGATTTTGAAATAATTTTGTAGAAATGTTCCTTTGGTGACCCTCTTATCATATTCCTTCAAGCCATGTTGATTGGTTGAAAAACATGGCCACCAAGGGGCAGGGCTGTTTTGCCTTATCTCCAACAAAAGTATCAGGCTGATTTTCAAATTATTTTGTAGAAATGTTACTTACGTGACCTTGACTATCAGATTCCACCTAGCCATGTTGATTGGTCTTAAAATATGGCTGCCAAGAGGGTGGGGCTGCTAGCCTTATATTGGCTTTAGTGAAAACTTTAAAAATCTTCTTCTCCCAAACTTTTTGGCCAATTTCCAAATAGTGTTGCAGAAATGTTCCCTGGGTGAAACTCTACGAAATTCCTTTAAGCTATGGTGATTGCTCAAGAAACATGGCCACCAGGGGGTGGGGCACTTTGGAGATTTAATTTTTGCTTAATGGCAGTGGAGCGATACTCAGGCCCTCTTGGGCCTCTTGTATTAGCTTACCTGTCCACAAAATGTGTTAATGTGGATGACTGTGGTTGTAATGACAAATCACATTGCATATGTAAGGTGAGCATTCCAGGGCCATCAAGGCTCTCTTGTTAACATTTCTTGTCTAAAACCGAAATGCATAGAGCTTAGATATTTGGTGTGTAGCAAAATTCAGTAATCCTCTACAAAGATTGTTCAAATTATTCTCCTGTGGTCACAATTGGCCCAGCCCTGCGGACACTTGTTTTACATAGAGATATATATAGGGGAAAACTTTGAAAATCTTCTTGTCTGAAACCAAAAAGCCTAGAGGTTAGATATTCGGTGTTAAGCATTATCTAGGTCAAATGTTGGAATAATCTTCTGAACTCTCTAGAAGTCTCTTTCTTCATTCACTCTTCACGAAATTTAATCACTAGATTTGTTTTCATCAAATCTAGGTCAAGTTCAAAAATAGGTCATGAACTAGAAATCACATTTTTTATTTAATATTCATGAAAAGTTATTAGATCACATCTTGGTCAAGTTCAAAACTGGGTAATGGGGTAGGTCAAACACTAGGTCACTAGGTCAAATTTCCTAGAAGGGCGAGACACCCTCAGCCCGAGGTCTTGTTATACATCTTACTTTATCCTTGGAAAATCTGTGAAATATGTTGGGTCAGAGTTACATGTAGTATTATATATGCATCTGCTGATTCTTATATGTTTTTATTCTTTTTACATGTTGCATTTGATACATTTATTGATGTTCACTTGGTAAAACAATATCTGATATGTTGGATAGGTCCTATCTAATAACCTTTAAACCTTTTTCTTAAAACAAAGAGAAACTCACACTTTTCATGTTTTCCAGAATTGACTTGGAATTGTTCTTCTATATGGAGGTAATTTTGTTATTTTGGCATGTACACAAAAGGTAGAACACTACTAAATTTATACATTGTTACTGCAAAGACATTTTGGACAAACATTGGTTTGTTCTCATACTGCCATATTTGTATGTATTATATCATTGATGTGCCCATTACTTACAGAAAATGTGATTATTTGAGATATAAGACAGAATTTAACAATATTAAATTATTATACTCTAGAAATCAAAAGCTTAAAGTGTGCATTATTACCTGGGCACTAACAAAACCTTAAAAATATGAGTATATCATTATGAAAATAACAAAACCAGTTCAGTTGATGTCACATTTTCTTTACTTTATTACTTCAGAGTGTTGTATTTTATCGGGAATGAATATGTAAATTCTCAAAGATAAAATTCTGAATTGATATGTAGATGTGAATGTTTTTCACAGATACTGTATACTGGACGGAATGCAGATTTGATGAGGGAGGAAGGTATGTAGTTCGTTCTCACCAAGCTGGCTCTGATGATGTTACCACATGGACGCCAAAACACTTTAATGCACGAACAACTGTGCATGAATATGGAGGTGGAGCGACCTGTGTAAACAAGGGGAAAATTTACTTCTCAAATTTCAAAGACCAGGTTATGTACAGGCAGGATGGACCTAGTGCTGAGCCTGTCAGAATAACTCCTGAAGGAGTGGGCTGGAGATTTGCAGATGCTCAGTTCCATAACAAGGTATTCACTACTGGCTCTAATTCTAAATCATTTTGAAATATATAAATTTTAAAACATTGTGGTAAAATGATGAAATGGTCATTTTAGGTAATTATGTCCATGTTACATCCAGCTTGATTCAATGTCAATGTCACAATTACAGGTCAAATGTCATATGACAGTTTTTTGTATCTGCCACATATCTGATTTTGACATTACTCCCAACAAATGTTCACTTTTACGGTCAAGGTCGCAATTAGAGGTCAAACGATATTTTGTTGAACCACTTTAAGGATTTTTAAATAACTACAAATGTTCACCATATTGAGATGATGTGCAGAGCGCATGTTTCTGTCATACTATTTTTAGATCACCTGAGCCAAAGGCTCAAGGTGAGCTATTCTGATCACGTTTTGTCCGTCGTCCGGCGTCCGGCCGGTGTTAACTTTTAGCTTTAAACATCATCTCCTCCCAAACTCCAAGGACAATTTCCGTGAAACATCACAGGACTGTTCCTCTGGTTGGCCTCTTTCAAAATTGTTCAAAGATTTAAATTCCATTGAGAACTTTGGTTGCTGCGGCATCAGAAAGGGGACAAAATGTCCAAACTTTAAAAATCTTCTCCTCCGAATCTGCCTGTCAGATTCAAATATAATTTGGTAGAAATGTTCCTTGGGTGACCCTCTATAAAAATTGTTCAAGCCATACTGATTGGGCGAAAAACATGGCAGTCAGGCGGCATCAAAAAAGGGGCAAAATGACAAGATTTGAAAATTCCATTTTTATGAAAGTGCTTGTCTGATTTTAAGAAAATATAATACGAATCTTACTGTTATGATCCTCTATTTAATTTGTTTAAGCCGTTTTGATTGGTTACACAATCATAGCAACCAGGCATCATCACAAAAGGGGTAAATTGAACTTTTAGCTACAAATGACAACCAAACTCCTACCATTCCAATAGACCAATTTCCACAAAACATCACAGGAATGTTCCTTTGGTGGTTCTCTTTCAAAATTGTTCAAAGATTAAAATTCCAATGAGAACTTTGGTTGCTGCGGCATCAGAAAGGGGACAAAATGTCCAAACTTTAAAAATCTTCTCCTCCGAATGTGCCTGTCAGATTCAAATATAATTTGGTAGAAATGTTCCTTGGGTGACCCTCTATAAAAATTGTTCAAGCCATACTGATTGGGCGAAAAACATGGCAGTCAGGCGGCATCAAAAAAGGGGCAAAATGACAAAATTTGAAAATTCCATTTTTATGAAAATGCTTGTCTGATTTTAAGAAAATATAATATGAATCTTACTTTAATGATCCTCTATTTAATTTGATTAAGCCGTTTTGATTGGTTACACAATCATAGCAACCAGGCGTCATCACAAAAGGGGTAAATTGAACTTTTAGCTACAAATGAGATCCAAACTCCTACCATTCCAATAGACCAATTTCCACAAAACATCACAGGAATGTTCCTTTGGTGGTCCTCTTTCAAAATTGTTCAAAGATTAAAATTCCAATGAGAACTTTGGTTGCTGCGGCATCAGAAAGGAGACAAAATGTCCAAACTTTAAAAATCTTCTCCAAATATAATTTGGTAGAAATGTTCCTTGGGTGACCCTCTATAAAAATTGTTCAAGCCATACTGATTGGTCGAAAAACATGGCAGTCAGGCGGCATCAGAAAAGGGGCAAAATTTGAACATTTGAAAATTCCATTTTTATGAAAGTGTTTGTCTGATTTTAAGAAAATATGATACGAATCTTACTGTAATGATCCTCTGTTTAATTTGTTTAAGCCGTTTTGATTGGTTACACAATCATATCAACCAGGCGTCATCACAAAAAGGGTAAATTGAACTTTTAGCTACAAATGACAACCAACTCCTACCATTCCAATAGACCAATTTCCACAAAACATCACAAGAATGTTCCTTTGGTGGTCCTCTTTCAAAATTGTTCAAAGATTTAAATTCCATTGATAACTTTGGTTGCTGCGGCATCAGAAAGTGAGAAAAATACCCAAACTTTAAAATCCTTTTCCTCCATAATCTACTTGTGCGATTGCAAGATAATTTGGTAGAAATGTTCCTTAAGTGACCCTCTAAATAAACTGTTGAAGCCATATTGATTTCGTTGAAAAACAGGGCAGCAAGGCGGCATCAGGAATGGTGCAAAATGACAAAAACTTTATAATTCCATTCTTATTAAAGTTCTTGTTAGATTTCAAGATATAAATGGCCTTTACTGATAAGCTGTTTTTTGAGAAGTGTCCACTCCTTTGCAGTTTCATTTGCACTCCCTGATAAAATTTTCCCAGATATTTGCTACTAATTTACTATCAATTAGGTGATCGATTTAGGGCCATCTTGGCCCTCTTGTTTATTCAAACATCCTGTATTAATATTACTGACAAAATGCCATTTTAAATTTATCCCTTTCCCACCTGCAGACGCATTTTTGAATCATTGTGACAAAACGAGATATTGCTCATTATTAGCAATTTCTCATTTCGCCACAATGTTTTTGTCTCTATTCAATAACGTTTCTTTCATTTATTAAGATTTTTATGATATTTTTGTCTAAATGGTTTCAAAGTTGTCTGGTGAATATTTGTTAGTTTAAACTTATTAGTCCCCTACTGGTGGAAGACCGGTTTGGGGACTATAGGTTTGGTCAATTCCGTCTGTCTGTCTGTTTGTCCGTCTGTCAGTCCCACCTAACCTTGTCCGGCCCGCATCTTAACCATGCATCATAGGATTTGAAAGAAACTTGGCACAATCGTTCACCATGATGAGGCGGCGTGTCATGCTCAAGCCCCAGGCCTGGACCTCAAGTGTCAAGGTCATTCTTAGAGGTAAAAGGTCAAAATGAGTACTGTTTGATAGGAATGTACCTTGTCCGGCCAACATTTAAACCATGCATCATAGGATTTCAAAGAAACTTGGCACAATTGTTCACCATGATGAGGCGGCGTATCGCGCCTAAGATCCAGGCCTGTACCTCAAATGTCAAGGTCAAACTTAGAGGTCAAAGGTCAAAATGAGGACCGTTTGATATGATTGCACCTTGTCTGGCCCGCATCTCAACCATGCATCATAGGATTCCATAGTTACTGGGAAAACATGTTCACCATGATGAAGTGGCCTGTCAAACTTAGAAGTCAAAGGTCAAAATGAGGACAGTTTGATAGGACTGAACCTTGTCCAGCTCACATCTCACTCATGCATCGTAGGATTCCCAAGCTACTGGGTACACATGTTCACAATGGTGAGGTGACATGTGGCACATAAGTCACAGTCCTGTACCTCAAAGGTCAAAATGAGAAACCATGCATCATAGAATTCCCAAGTTACTGGGCACACATGTTTACCATAATGAGGTGACATGTGGCACACAAGACACAGGCCTGTTCCTTAAAGATCAAGGTCACACTTACAGGTCAAAGGTCGAAATGAGAAATTTTGATAGGACTGTACCTTGTCCGGCCTACATCTCAACCATACATCATAGGATTCCCATGTAACTGAGAACACATGTACATCATGATAAAATAGCGTGTCAGATGAAGACCCAGGTCTGTACATGGAAGGTCAAGGTCACACATTTTAAAGATGAGCATTTTGACAATTGATTGTTTGACTTGAGACAAAAATGAAATACGTCACCTTCATTTAAACTTAGTGTTTGATAAATATGAGGATAAGTACATGTGTTGGTACATTCTTAATCCAAAATGTATGCAGTGCATTGCTGTTTTTGTACAAAAATGTACATACAATACACAATATGCTGTTCTCGCGCAGTAGGGGACTTTTGTATTGCTTGTAATACAACATTAAACAAGCTTTCTGCTTAAATTGATCATGAACAATGGCTGCTTACTGGCGATTTAACCAGCACTCGCGCTGTTTGTGTAAAAAAAAGTAAAGAGTTCAAGGCACTCATGACAGGATTCAATGATGGGCAGACACTCTAGGACTGCACCACTGGCTCCCACATTTGCAGACTTGATATATGTTTTAAAAGGTTAAAAGATATAAAGGGTAGAGGTTCAGTCTATCAAATAATATTAGATTGAGATGGATATGTATCAGCTCAATTGTATCTCAAGAACTTTTGTAAATTACTGAGAAACTTCTTTTTTACAGAAATTTGTATCATATTACAATTTGATAAGACACAGGCCTGTAACTGGAAGGTCCTGGTCACACTTACAGGTCAAATGTCGAAATGAGAAATGTTTGATAGAACTGTATCCAAAATGTATGCAGTGCAGTGCATTGCTGTTTTTGTCAACAAATGCACACACAATACACAATGTGCTGTCCTCGTCCGGTAGGGGACTTTTGTATTGCTTGCAATACGACATTAACTTATTATTTTAATACTGCATGACAAAATTAGTGAATATTAAATGAGTAGTCAACATTTTCCCCCAGATGTCTTTATTGCATTAACATCACAATGGATTGCAATCTGCACACTATAGCAATGAATTAATGATTACTGTAACAAATTAATGTCAGTTCATCACCTGAGAATATTTTCTGAAATCCTAATTGAGGCATGTCAATCAATGTGACAGGTAAATCAACAAGGACCTGAGACATGTGACAGGTAAATCAATGAGGACCTAAGCCATGTGACAGGTAAATCAATGAGGATCTAAGACATGTGACATGTAAATCAATGAGGACCTGATACATGTGACAGGTAAATCAATGAGGACTTAAGTCATGTGACAGGTAAATTAATGAGGACCTGAGGCATGTGACAGGTAAATCAAGGAGGACCTGAGACATGTGACAGGTAAATCAAGGAGGACCTAAGACATGTGACAGGTAAATCAATGAGGATCTGAGACATGTGACAGGTAAATCAATGAGGATCTAATACATGTGACAGGTAAATCAATGAGGATCTTATGTTTTCATCAATCTAGTCACACAAGTATCCTCGAAGGCTGTGTTCAACTGTTATAACCAATGTCTGGCTATACAAGTGAGCAGTTTGAGCATCATTTCCAATATTTTAAAAACAATTAGATATGTCTGACATGGCTTAATATTTGTTTTTGCAGCACAACAGGATATATTGTGTAAGAGAAGATCATTCCCTCGTAGAAAAGGGTGAAACAAAGGAGGCAGTGAATGCAGTAGTCGTAATAAACCCTGAAGATGGATCACAGAATATTTTGGTATGCTCCACCTGGTCTGGTATTTATAGTGCTGTCAGGTTTTTCAATCATCACAGAATAAAGCTGTCATTTTGAGACAGTTTGAAGTATTATATTAACCCTTTCCCACATATGGACACTTTTTAATGCCTCTACAGCAGACAACTTTTAAATATGTGGCAAAAAGTATTTAATAATTAAAATCTAATTTATGGACATTTTTCAGGTTTTTGTCGTCTGCTCCATATTTGTTGTATGTGGGTTAGGGTAAAAAGAGAAAATGTTTTGGCACAGTTTGAACAGCGTTTGGGTTCACAGAGCCACAAGTGCTGTTAGTCAGTTGTTGTCATCCACCTGTGTGTGTTGTGTTGTGTGACATCTCTTCCTGTACTCCTGGGCACATGTTGTGTGACATCTCTTCCTGTACTCCTGGGCATATGTTATCTAAACTACAGAATCAGTCCTCAGGGTTCTTTACAAAAATAGAAGAAAAAACAAATCAATGTGGCACACTGGTTGTTATAGCAACAACAAAAGAACAAAAGGTTCAAACTACCTCCTCTTTTTAGCTTTTTGTAGTTATAGTGATACCCTTGTTGTCGTCACAAAACTTTAACATTATCTCACAACTCAAAATCAGTAACACAGTCATATTCAAATGAAACTTGGTACACATGTACCTAGAAACAATTCGCATGTCTATACCAGGTCACATAACTTTGGCTTTAATAATAATGCAGTAATGCCCCTTTTTGGACTAAGAAATTCATGAAAAAACAGAAAAGCGTTGGCTTTCGCTCCGCGGTGCTCTTGTTTTAAGTAATATGTTCTACTGTACAGAAAAAGAAAAGGCGTGTTGATTAACAAGAATATCTAAAATGAAATTGATTGAGCCTATAATTTGGCCACTAGGTGATGTGATAGGTTAACTCCAAGTAATAATTTCACATGAATTATTTTTAGCTAGAGTTATTGTGATTAATTGTCCCTTGTATGTAATGCTTCATCCATAGTTCGTCAATTAACATCTACTCCTCTAACCAGTTGATTAATTGGGATAGGAGCATCCTTTAATGTCTTTACCTAAATTTTTTCATTTTTAGCTCACCTGAGCAAGAAGTGCTCAAGGTGAGTTATTGTGGTTGTGTGTTGTGTGTCCGTCAACTTCTTCTCCTCAGTTACCAGTGGGTCAATTTGGATGAAGCTTCACAGAAAGCAACCTCTCAATGATCTCACCAGAATAACTTCAAATTTTAGGGATTAATGCAGAATAAAGGTATCCATGGCAACGAAACGAAAAAAACTTTAAAATTCTTCTTCACCCAAACTGTTTGGCAAATTTTCTAATAATTTTGTGGAAATGTTCCTTGGATGACCCTCTATCAGATTTCTTCAAGCCATGTTGATTGGTCGAAAAACATGTCTGCCAAAGGTGTTTGGCTGATTTTCAAAAAAACCTGTAGAAATGTTCCTTGTGTGACCTTATCTCAGATTTCAGTAAGGCATGTTGATTGTCTATAAGGGGCCTGTTTTAACCCATATGGCTATACTGAAAAATTAAAAATCTTCCCCTCAAAAGGTAGCTGGTCAATTTCCAAATAATTTTGGTTGAGTGTATGTTCTTAGAAAATTAATGTCAGATTTTGAATTAATAACAGATACATAGAAAATTAATGTCAGATTTTGAATTAATAACAGATACATACACATTTACAGAAATATAGGAAGGCAATTTTACTAGTCTTAAACTATGACCAGTAAGGGCTGTGACAGTTCAACTCATGTAATGTATTAAAACTGAATTCTTTAAAAATAGTATGCTGAAACTCCTGAATGACTTCACATGAGTGATCACTGAGTGATCTTCTACAAAAATAGATGCGGCCAATTCGAACGACCAAGTACAAAAATAGCCGCAGCCAATTTGAACGACCAAGTACAAAAATGTTATAGACTAAGTTCATTTATTGTTCAGGCTCAAGGCTGTGATTTTTACAGCAGTCCTAGAGTTTCACCGAATGGAACAAGAATAACCTGGGTACAATGGAACCATCCAAATATGGTATGTTGGATTAATTCTTTAGTTACATATTTTAGGTTACCTTACAACAGCACTTAGTTAATCATGCTTCCATTATTCAGAGTAAGTTACTTTAAAAAACTCTTGACTTTTATAAACTAACAAATGTAAAAAATTGACTGATGCAATAGATAAATTGGTTCTTATAACAACAGCCAGTTTTGAACACTGGTCGTTATGTAAGGTTTTTAATAAAACTCAATTCAAATCTTATTTAACCTGTACTATGTGTTTTACAACTGGATTATTACTACATGTATCAGTTTCAACTGCTGGTCTGAATCTCTGGTCTCAATTGCACAAGTTTTTCTGTACTCATTGTAAAACCCTTTCCCCCATACAGATGCTTTCTGATGCCTCTGCAGCAGATGAATTTTGAAAACATTGTGGAAAGAGGAGAAATGGCTCATTTTTATTTTCATATTTTCATTCATAGAGATTTACCATATTTTTGTGCAGATGTTTTCAAAGTCATCTGCTTCAGATTCGTTGTATGTGGGAAAGGGAAAATGTATACTTTTAGACAAACATTATAACAAGGCTATTGAGTTTACCTACTAAAGAACAGCTACTTTTTAACTCTTTCCCTTATACAGACGCTTTCTGATGCCTCTAAAGCAGATGACTATTCAATTATTGCACTTTCATTTACAGAGATTTGTTTTTGTCTAGATTTGTTGTATGAAGGAAAATTAAGGTCTTTACAAATTGTGCTTTTACTACAGTTTTTGTATTTAGCTCATAATAGCATGAAGTGCTTGAGGCTAGCTATTGTGATCACTCATCATCCGCTGTCCATCGTCTGTTCAAATCTTCTTCTCTGAAACTACTAGTCTGATTTCAAAGACTTAGTTGGCCCTCATCAAAAATAGTTCAAATCATTTATTTCCAACTTGAACTTGCTTATGTTCATCAGAAAAGGGGGAAACGCCAAACCTTTAAAAATCTTCTTGTCCAAAATAACAACCCCGATTTGAAAATGTTCCTAAGGTGACCCTCTAACAAGATTGTAAAAATGATTCCAATCTGTTAAAAAACATGTCCGCCGGGGTTAAAACTTAAAAAATCTTCTTGTCAAAAAGTCCTGGTCTGAATTTGAAAATTATTGTGCACAAATGTTCCTTGGGTGACCATCTAACAAGAATTATTTTCCTTATATGTATATATAGTGAAAATTTAAAAAATCTTCTCGTACAAACAATTAGGACTGATTTTAAAACAATTTGTTTTAAATATCCTTGAGTAACCCTCTACCAAGATTGTTGAAATTATCATAAATATGACTACAAGGGGCATTGCTTTGTTTTCCTTCTATGCATATTGAAGAACATTGAAAACTGTAATTTCTATTAAATCAGGTGAGCAATTTAGGACCATCATGGTCCCCTTCTTTATATTTTATTAGCCTTGGGACAGTACAGCTCTGTTTGTAGCTGTCATGTCTGATGATGGAAACAGTGTAGTAAGTGGATCAGAAAAACTGGTAATTAGATTTATTTTTATTTCTCCTCAGCTTACCTGATACATACACATTTTGACACCTTGAACGCACACAATATTTGAAAACATTCAGGCTTAGTACAGTGACTTTTTGGTGTCTGATATATGAACCTTGTTGAAAGAATTATATCTTCAATTTGTTTAAGATGGGTATTAAACAATAAGACTTGCTTAAGTTATGAATTAGAATTGTGCAAGACAATCATTTGGATCATGTCCACTCCTGCGTTTTTGAGTTCTATGCCTTTGACATTTTGTCATTTATTGTCTCTGATATTAAAAACTATATGGAATGAACTTCTTCTTTATTTGTTAAGATATTTTTTCACCTTTTGCAAAGTTTTGGCCTTTTGTATTTTACAGTGCATTTCGAGGGCATCTATTGGTTGTAGAGATTTCTTGTTGTTTTAAGTTGGCCCTTAGAAGTTTTTAAGCCAGTCAAATAATTTCAGTTTGTTTAGGTCATAAAACAGGTTCATTTATTTTTCAAAGATTGTGGGTGGAGAAGATATCAGCATAATGCAGCCATCTTGGACCTGTAACAATGAGTTGTTGTACATTGGTGATCAAACTGATTGGTGGAATTTGTACCATGTGACTGCATCAGATGACCATGTTAATCTGTTACCAAAAGAAGTTGAGTGTGGAGGACCTCACTGGACTTTCGGACAGACCCCATACATGGTTGATCCACGAGGGAATGGAGATATTGTCACAGTGTTTGGCAAAGTAAGAATTCTAACTGTTCTAGCCACGTCTTACTAAAACCAAGTTTCAGAGATTTTGATTTAAATTAGCAAGTATTAGCCAGATCCGTCCATGCATGACTGAATTATGGCCCTTTAAAATTGGCAAAATTGTTATAATTCACTTTGTGAACATGATAAAAACTTCATTTATTTGTCACATGTCCTTTACATTGGTAATATTGACAGTTTGTTGGATGATGCAGATATTGAAAACTAGAAATTCTACCTTTATATTCGCTCCTGGAGAAGGTCAACGACCTCTCAGTATTTTTCAAGATAAGATTCAGAATGTTCCTTAAGTGACCGACTATCAGATTCCTTCAAGCCATGTTGATTGGTCGAAAAACATGGCTGCCAGAGGGCGGGGCTATTTTGCCTTATATGACCATACTGAAAACTTAAATAATCTTCTTGTCCGAAAGTGTTGATCAGATTTTCAAATAATTTTGTAGAAATGTTCCTTAGGTGACCCTCTATAAGATTCCTTCAAGCCATGTTGATTGGTAAAAGACATGACCACCAGAGGGCGGGGCTATTTTGCCTTATATGGCTAAAGAGAAAACTTAAAAAATCTTATCCTCCGAAAGTGTCTGGCTGATATTCAAATAATTTTATAGAAATGTTCCTGACCCTCTATCAGATTCCTTAAAGCCATGTTGATTGGTTGAAAAATATGGCTGCCAAGGGATGGGGCTATTTTGCCTTATATGGCTATAGTGAAAACTTAAAATATCCCCTCCTCCGAAAGTGTCAGGCCGAGTTTCAAATAATTTTGCAGAAACATTCCTTGGGTGACTCTCTACAAGATTCCTTTAAGCCATGGTGGTTGGTAAAAAACATGGCCACCAGGGGGCAGGGCTGTTTGGAGATTTGATTTTTGCCTTATGGGGGTGGAGCAATACTGGCCCTGTTGGGCCTCTTGTTTAGAAATGTTGCTTGGGTGACCCTTTATCAGGTTCCTTAATAATATTTAAGATGCGATGGCATTGTGTCCGTTGTCCGTGCGTGCGTCCGTAAACAATTGCTTGTGAACGTGATAAAGTCTTCAGTTTTGATTGTATCTAAATCAAACTTATACAGTAGTTAGGTATCCATGAGAGCTCAGTTCCTTTCCGCCCATGCAAGACTTGATTGTGACTCTTGAAATTGTCAAAATTGCTATAATAGAGCTTGTGAACACAATAGAGCCTCCATTTTCTATCCGATCTTCACCAAACTAAGATAGTAATTAAATATTGATGAGAGCTTGGTTCCTTTCGCAAACCAGCCAGATCCGCCCATGCAAGACTGGATTATGGCCCTTGAAATTGTCAAAATTGCTATAATACAGCTTGTGAACACAATAGAGACTCCATTTACTATCAGTCGAGTCCCGGTAGCTCAGTCGGTTATGACGCGAACTGTCAATCCAGGGGTTGTGAGTTCGAATCCCGGCTCGGCCAACTTTCTTTCTGACGTTTGACAAAAGTCATTGCGACATGCGTCATCTCTGGAAGACAGTGGTGCAGAGGTAGAGCGTCGGCCTCTCACATCAAAGGTCCCTGGTTCGAGTCCCGTGATGAGCGGGTCCTGACTTTGGGATTTTTCCACACAATCGGCGCGAGTACTGGTTAAGTATCCAGGAAGCAGACATCGAGCGTGATTAATATAAGCTTAAAGCTTGTTTCGCAATCGATTTAAAATAAATAAGTTTAAACTAACTAACCCTATAGTGTGTGTACAATCTCTCATTAACTAATGTAACCTATAGTGTGTGTACAATCTCTCATTAACTAATGTAACCCTATAGTGTGTACAATCTCTCATTAACTAATGTAACCTATAGTGTGTGTACAATCTCTCATTAACTAATGTAACCCTATAGTGTGTGTACAATCTCTCATTAACTAATGTAACCTATAGTGTGTGTACAATCTCTCATTAACCAATGTAACCCTATAGTGTGGGTACAATCTCTCATTAACTAATGTAACCCTATAGTGTGTATACAATCTCTCATTAACAAATGTAACATATAGTGTGTGTACAATCTCTCATTAACTAATGTAACCCTATATTGTGGGTATAATCTCTCTCATTAACTAATGTAACCCTATAGTGTGGGTATAATCTCTTTCATTAACCAATGTAACATATAGTGTGGGTACAATCTCTCATTAACCAATGTAACCCTATAGTGTGGGTACAATCTCTCATTAACTAATGTAACCCTATATTGTGGGTACAATCTCTCTCATTAACTAATGTAACCCTACATTGTGGGTACAATCTCTCATTAACCAATGTAACCCTATAGTGTGTGTACAATCTCTCTCATTAACTAATGTAACCCTATATTATGGGTACAATCTCTCTCATTAACCAATGTAACCTTATAGTGTGGGTACAATCTCTCATTAACTAATGTAACCCTATATTGTGGTTACAATCTCTCTCATTAACTAATGTAACCCTATATTGTGGGTACAATCTCTCTCATTAACCAATGTAACCCTATATTGTGGGTACACTCTTATTTACGAATGTAACCCTATAGTGTGGATACACTCAGTGAGATGAGTTTTATGACTTTCCATATTAGTGTTTTGCAGTCAAATAAGGATTTTTGGACATCCTATAACACTTTGTTCTATTAGATCTCTCATATTGTTAAATCTCCATTTCACAGGAACTTGGTGTGTATAACCTGAACTCAAAGTTATATAGGGAAATCAAAACAGAATTTACGAGTTTCCAATATATCAATTTTGGTAGCAATGGACTGGTATATGCCCATGCTGGAAGTCCAACAAGGTTTTTTTGTATTGTACAAATTGACACACTGTCTACTGAGGTAAGATGATATGGCATGTTTTTTTGTATTGTACACATTGACACACTATCTTTTGAGGTAAGACGATATGGCATGTTCAATAAGACACACTGTCTATTGAGGTAAGATGATATGGCCTGTTCAATAAGATGATATGGCATGTTCAATAAGATGATATGGCATGTTCAATAAGATGATATAGCATGTTCAATAAGTTGATATGGCATGTTCAATAAGATGATATGGCATGTTCAATAAGACACACTATCTTTTGAGGTAAGATGGTATGGCATGTTCAATAAGATGATATAGCATGGTCAATAAGTTGATATGGCATGTTCAATAAGATGATATGTCATGTTCAATAAGACACACTGTCTATTGAGGTAAGATGATATGGCATGTTCAATAAGATGATATAGCATGGTCAATAAGTTGATATGGCATGTTCAATAAGATGATATAGCATGGTCAATAAGACACACTGTCTATTGAGGTAAGATGATATGGCATGTTCAATAAGATGATATAGCATGGTCAATAAGTTGATATGGCATGTTCAGTAAGATGATATAGCATGGTCAATAAGTTGATATGGCATGTTCAATAAGATGATGTGGCATGTTTAATAAGACACACTGTCTATTGAGGTAAGATGATATGGCATGTTCAATAAGATGATATAGCATGGTCAATAAGTTGATATAGCATGGTCAATAAGATGATGTGGCATGTTCAATAAGATGATATGTCATGTTCAATAAGACACACTGTCTATTGAGGTAAGATGATATGGCATGTTCAATAAGATGATTTAGCATGGTCAATAAGTTGATATGGCATGTTCAATAAGATGATATAGCATGGTCAATAAGACACACTGTCTATTGAGGTAAGATGATATGGCATGTTCAATAAGATGATATAGCATGGTCAATAAGTTGATATGGCATGTTCAATAAGATGATATAGCATGGTCAATAAGTTGATATGGCATGTTCAATAAGATGATGTGGCATGTTCAATAAGACACACTGTCTATTGAGGTAAGACGATATGGCATGTTCAATAAGATGATATAGCATGGTCAATAAGTTGATATAGCATGGTCAATAAGATGATGTGGCATGTTCAATAAGATGATGTGGCATGTTCAATAAGACACACTGTCTATTGAGGTAAGATGATATGGCATGTTCAATAAGACACACTGTCTATTGAGGTAAGATGATATGGCATGTTCAATAAGATGATATAACATGGTCAATAAGTTGATATGGCATGTTCAATAAGATGATATAGCATGGTCAATAAGTTGATATGGCATGTTCAATAAGATGATGTGGCATGTTCAATAAGACACACTGTCTATTGAGGTAAGATGATATGGCATGTTCAATAAGACACACTGTCTATTGAGGTAAGATGATATGGCATGTTCAATAAGTTGATATAGCATGGTCAATAAGTTGATATGGCATGTTCAATAAGATGATATGTCATGTTCAATAAGACACACTGTCTATTGAGGTAAGATGATATGTCATGTTCAATAAGACACACTGTCTATTGAGGTAAGACGATATGGCATGTTCAATAAGATGATATAGCATGGTCAATAAGTTGATATAGCATGGTCAATAAGATGATGTGGCATGTTCAATAAGATGATGTGGCATGTTCAATAAGACACACTGTCTATTGAGGTAAGATGATATGGCATGTTCAATAAGATGATATAGCATGGTCAATAAGTTGATATGGCATGTTCAATAAGATGATGTGGCATGTTCAATAAGACACACTGTCTATTGAGGTAAGATGATATGACATGTTCAATAAGACACACTGTCTATTGAGGTAAGATGATATGGCATGTTCAATAAGACACACTGTCTATTGAGGTAAGATGATATGGCATGTTCAATAAGATGATATAGCATGGTCAATAAGTTGATATGGCATGTTCAATAAGATGATGTGGCATGTTCAATAAGACACACTGTCTATTGAGGTAAGATGATATGGCATGTTCAATAAGATGATATAGCATGGTCAATAAGTTGATATGGCATGTTCAATAAGATGATGTGGCATGTTCAATAAGACACACTGTCTATTGAGGTAAGATGATATGGCATGTTCAATAAGACACACTGTCTATTGAGGTAAGACGATATGGCATGTTCAATAGGATGATATAGCATGGTCAATAAGTTGATATGGCATGTTCAATAAGATGATGTGGCATGTTCAATAAGATGATATGGATTGTTCAATAAGATGATACGGCGTGTTCAATAAGATGATATGGCATGGTCAATAAGATGATATGGCGTGTTCTGGGAGATCTTAACCCTTTCCCCTACACATGAAATCTTCAGAAGTTGACATTGACATAGTCTAAGCAAAGAAATAGAAATCTCTATAAATGAATGTATTATTATTGAATACAGTTGAAAACATTGTTGCAAAAGAAGAAATTGCTCATAATGAGCTATTTCTCCTCATGTCAAAAGGTTTTCTGAAGTTGTCTGCTTCAAATACGTCAAAATGCATATATATATACAGGAAAGGATTGATATATTGCCACTCGGTTCTTGACTTTGAAGTTAAAGTTTCCCTAATTATTATTTCAGAAAAGCATCCCAATAAAAAGGGTGCTCTGGAATAACTTATGAAGACTGTTATTATTTAAGGAGAGAAGATCATTTAATGGAATAACTTATGATCATTAGATCCAACACTGTCATCTTTGATGTGCAACAGTCATTAGATCCAACACTGTAATTGTTGATTTGAAATAGTCATTGGATCCAACCCCGCTGTAGTTCACCATTCATCAAACACTGTATGTGTTGATGTACAACAGTCATTAGATCCAACACTGTAATTGTTGATGTACATCAGTCATTAGATCCAACACTGTAATTGTTGATGTACAACTGTCATTAGATCCAACACTGTAATTGTTGATGTACAACAGTCTTAAGATCAAACACTGTAATTGTTGATGTACAACAGTCTTAAGATCAAACACTGTAATTGTTGATGTACAACAGTCTTAAGATCAAACACTGTAATTGTTGATGTGCAACAGTCTTAAGATCAAACACTGTAATTGTTGATGTACAACAGTCTTAAGATCAAACACTGTATTTGTTGATGTATAACAGGCATTTAATCCAACACTAAGTGTTGATGTACAGCAGTCATTAGATCCAATACTGTTATTGTTGATGTACAACAGGCATTAGATCCAATTCTTTAATTGTTGATGTACAACAGGCATTAGATCCAATACTGTAATGGTTGATGTACAACAGTCATTAGATCCAACACTGTAATTGTTGATGTACAACAGACATTAGATCCAATACTGTAATTGTTGGTGTACAACAGTCTTAAGATCAAACACTGTAATTGTTGGTGTACAACAGTCATTAGATCCAACACTGTAATTGTTGATGTACAACAGGCATTATATCCAATACTGTAATTGTTGATGTACAACAGTCTTAAGATGAAACACTGTAATTGTTGATGTACAACTGTCATTAGATCCAACACTGTAATTGTTGATGTACAACTATCATTATATCCAACACTGTAATTGTTGATGTACAACTGTCATTAGATCCAACACTGTAATTGTTGATGTACAACTGTCATTAGATCCAATACTGTAATTGTTGATGTACAACAGTCATTAGATCCAACACTGTAATTGTTGATGTACAACAGTCTTAAGATAAAACACTGTAATTGTTGATGTACAACAGTCTTAAGATCCAACACTGTAATTGTTGATGTACAACAGGCATTATATTCAATACTGTAATTGTTGATGTACAACAGTCTTAAGATGAAACACTGTACTTGTTGATGTACAACTGTCATTAGATCCAACACTGTAATTGTTGATGTACAACTGTCATTATATCCAACACTGTAATTGTTGATGTACAACTGTCATTAGATCCAATACTGTAATTGTTGATGTACAACTGTCATTAGATCCAACACCGTAATTGTTGATGTACAACAGTCATTAGATCCAACACTGTTATTGTTGATGTACAACAGTCATTAGATCCAATGCTAATTGTTGATGAACAACAGTCATTAGATCCAACACTGTAAGTGTTGATGTACAACAGGCATTATATCAAACACTGTAATTGTTGATTTAAAACAAGCATTAGATCCAACACTGTAATTGTTGATGTACAACAGGCATTAGATCCAACACTAATTGGTGATGTACAACAGTCATTAGATCCAACACTGTAATTGTTGATATACTTATGAGCAATCCATTCTTTTGTCACAATGTTTCCAAAAGCCATCTGTTGCAGATGTGTCAGAAAGTGTCTGTATTTGGAAAGGGTTAACATATTTATTTATTATAGGTAAAAGTTTTAGCTGAATCTAATTCTTTAGACATTGATAAAGGCTATTATAGCATACCAGAAGAAATGAAATGGAAAACCTCTGGAAATGAAACTACAAATGGCTACTTTTATCCTCCTACAAATAAAGACTATAAACCTCAAGGTAGGCTTCTCTTTACCATGTGATATTTTCAGAAAATTTGGTTTGGCATGCAAGGCCTTTTCTTCAACCAAATTTTCAGAGATGAATCTGGAAGCAGCATTAGGTCACTAGGCCAAATTTGAGAAAAATCATGTTAATACTCTAGTAGACCACATTTTTGACTTAAGCAGCTTGAAACTTTGTCAGAAACTTTGTCTTGATGATATCTAGGCCAAGTTCGGATATGTTTAAATCAGGTGAGCGATCCAGGGCCATCAAGGCCCTCTTGTTTAGTTGACCCTGTAACAGATTCTTTCTAATCAGGTTCATTTGTCAAAAACATGACCACCAGGATTTGGTGCTGTTTTGCCTATATTGGCTATATTTGGCTATATTGAAATCTTCAAAAAAAAAAGTTTAGGCCAAATGTTCAAATAATTTTGTAAAATTGTCCCTTGGGTCAATCTCTACCAGATTACATGAAGCATGGTGTTTGGTAAATTATATTGCCATAAGGGGGTGAGCCTCTTTTACCCTTTATGCCTAAAGGGATAACTTTAAAACTCTTCTCAGACTTCAAAAGCCTGATTTTCTCATTATTGTATAGAAATATTTGTAGGCTGACCTTCTACCAGATTCCTTTAAGCAATGATGATTGTTCAAAAGGCATGGCCCCCAGGGGGTCAAGCTCTTTTACTCTTTATGCTCAAAGTGTGATGGGTTATTTTTTCCTTTCTGGCAGTTGGACGATACTGGCCCGCTTGAGCCTCATAAATTGGATTTCAATTAACAATTTCTCTAATGCAAACAGCAATGAAAGACTAAGAACCAAACTCTATTTTAAACATTGTGAGAATAGGACACATCACTCATCACTCAAAATAATAAATTCGTCCTTTTTCCACTTCAAATACTTTCAAAGCAGGTGACTCTCAATATATAACATTAGGTAAAGGGTTAATCCTTATTCACAGAGGGTACGTTACCTCCGTTGTTAGTGAAGAACCATGGTGGACCGACAGCAGCTTGTTTCCCGGTCCTCAGTCTCAAAATCCAGTATTTTACAAGTAGAGGAATGGGTGTACTGGACATGAATTACAGAGGCAGTACTGGCTATGGGAAAAAATACAGACATAGGCTTCGGAAAAGGTGAGACTTTAAAGGTTACTGCATCAGTATGGGAAAAAATACAGACATTGGCTTCAGAAAAGGTGAGATTTTAAAAGTTATTGCATCTGTATGGGAACAAAAATACAGACATGCATGTAGCCTTCGGAAAAGGTGAGATTTAAAGGTTATTGCATCTGAATGGGAACAAAAATACAGACATAGCCTTCGCAAAAGGTGAGGTTTTAAAGGTTATTGCATCTGTATGGGAACAAAAATACAGACATAGCCTTTGGAAAAGGTGAGGTTTTAAAGGTTATTGCATCTGTATTGGAACAAAAATACAGACATAGCCTTCGGGAAAGGTAACATTTTAAAGGTTATTGCATCTGTATGGGAACAAAAATACAGACCTAGCCTTCAGAAAAGGTGAGATTTTATAGGTTATTGCATCTGTATGGGAACAAAAATAGAGACATAGCCTTCGGAAAAGGTGAGATTTTAAAGGTTATTGCATCTGTATGGGAAAAAAAATACAGACATAGCCTTCGGGAAAGGTGATATTTTAAAGGTTATTGCATCCGTATGGGAACCAAAATACAGACATAGCCTTCCGAAAAGGTGAGATTTTAAAGGTTATTGCATCTGTATGGGAACAAAAATACAGACATAGCCTTCGGAAAAGGTGAGATTTTTAGCTCACCAGAGCACGTAGTGCTCAAGGTGAGTTATTGTGATCGCCTTTTGTCCGTCGTCCGTCGTTCGTCGTCAACATTTCCTTGTTACTACTCTAGAGGCAACATTTTGCATCCAATCTTTATGAAAGTTTATTAGAACATATATCTCCATCAACTCTAGGCCAAGTTCGAAACTGGGTCATCTGGTGTCAAAAGCTAGGTCACTAGGTCAAATTTAAGGAAAATCTTGTTAACACCCCTGAAGCCGCATTTTTGGCTTTAGCATGTTGAAACTACGTCAGAAAGTTTGTCTTGATGATATCTAGGCAAAGTTCGAATATGGGTCATGTCCGGTCAAAAACTAGGTCACTAGGCCAAATTGAAGGAAAATCTTGTTAACACTCTGGAAGCCACATTTTAAACTTGAGCATGTTGAAACTTTGTCAGAAAGTTTGTCTTGATGATATCTAGGCCAAGTTCGAATATTGGTCATGTCCGGTCAAAAACTAGGTCACTAGGCCAAATTTATGGAAAATCTTGTTAACACTCTGGAAGCCACATTTTAAACTTGAGCATGTTGAAACTTTATCAGAAAGTTTGTCTTGATGATATCTAGGCCAAGTTCGAATATGGGTCATGTCCGGTCAAAAACAAGGTCACTAGGCCAAATTTAAGGAAAATCTTGTTTACACTCTAGAAGCCACATTTCTGGCTTGAGCATGTTGAAACTATGTCGGAAAATTTGACTTAGTGATATCTAGGTCAAGTTCGAATATGGGTCATGTCGTGTCAAAAACTAAGTCACAATGCCAAATTTAAGGAAAATCTTGTTAACACTCTGGAAGCCACATTTTAAACTTGAGCATGTTGAAACTTTGTCAGAAAGTTTGTCTTGATGATATCTAGGCCAAGTTCGAATATGGGTTTTGTCCGGTCAAAAACTAGGTCACTAGGCCAAATTTAAGGAAAATCTTGTTTACACTCTAGAAGCCACATTTTTGGCTTGAGCATGTTGAAACTATGTCGGAAAATTTGACTTAGTGATATCTAGGTCAAGTTCGAATATGGGTCATGTTGGGTCAAAAACTAGGTCACTAGGCCAAATTTAAGGAAAATCTTGTTAACTCTCTTGAAGCCACATTTTAAACTTGAGCATGTTGAAACTTTATCAGAAAGTTTGTCCTGATGATAGAAATTAGAAACAGGTAGAAATTATTATCTAGGCCAAGTTCGAATATGGGTCATGTCATGTCAAAAACTAGGTCACTAGACCAAATTTAAGGGAAATCTTCTTAACACTCTGGAAGCCACATGTTTGGCTTGAACATGAGAGAGTTATGTCTTAAATAGCCCATTCTCAGGTGAGCGATTCCAGGGCCTCATGGCCCTCTTGTTTAAAAAAGGTTATGGTCACAATACACCAAATAAATTCCTTCTTTGTTTACATGTAAATCAACCAGCTTCAACCCTCGTTTGTCACACTTTCTAAGCATTTCCCAGGTAGAACACCCTATATCATTGAAAAGAGATACTTCTTACCTTTAAAATAATCCATAGAAAATGTGGGGTCATGTATTATGCAAGAAAGAACTCGCTCTGTGAAGATGGGGTCCTTTTTACCACAATCCAGCTAGGCTGAAAATGGGTTTACACATACTCTACTTTCACTTTCACACAAGGTCAAAATACCTAAAATTATCAAATCAAATAGTTCCAGTTCATCCTCCACATATTTACAAAGAATTTACACCCATTGTCACATATACAATGCAGTCTGGGCCAGATGTACAACCATTTTTAGGCAAACAAAGTTTTGTTTACGCACTACTGCACTGTAGATGAAAGGAGCCCGCGGATGTTTTTAGCGTAATTTGACCTTATTGCATCTGTTTTGGAAAATATTGTGTTGAACCAGTTCTTTTGGAAGAAAGACCAAAGCTTACAAGGGCAGAATTTTGTCAAAAGAGCGAGTGCTTCACTTTTTTTTCCAAATAAACGCAAAAGGTTTTAGCTGATCTTTTCAAAGAACATTGATGGCTATTCCTCACAGCCAATTGTCTGTGTTGGAACATTGAACAGGTTAAAGTTTTGGGGTAACTTGCAACATAGCAATAGATGCATTGACCTTAGCATGAATATCCAGAGATTTTGTTTTACTTATATCTTTCCAACTACAACTTCAATGTTGGTATGTTGGCGAAACTTGTAATAATGATAGACCGACATATACACAGGCAGTATATGGGTAGAGGCACCAACTGGTTCAAGGCCAAAGTAACTCTGAGCCATACGTTTAGGGTTTCAAGTATTCAAGCAAGTTATGTTTGAATCTTATAATCTTTGCGATTACTCCTCCAATATTGATGATACCTGTCAAAATGAATGGGAAATTGCAGTATTCATATGCATCAATAATTCATTTCACTTTTATTTGACAAGCTATTTAAAAAGTCCAGCATGCTCTCATATGAAATATGAATGCGAAATCACCAATGCTTCTCATGATATTAACTTGTTATTCACTTACTTCAGTGTTTTGTTGTTTTAACTCAAATTTCCCAGTCATATAGAAATCAGATTAGAATATTGTCATCGGAACATTTTCCCTATATATCTCCATATAAAACAAGTGATCCCTACTTTTTAGCTCACCTATGCCGAAGTGCAAGGTGAGCTATTGTGATCACATTTTGTCCGGCCGTCGTGCGTCGTCAACATTTGCCCTTGTTAACACTCTACAGGCTACATTTTGCATCCAATCTTCATGAAAACTTATCAAATTATTCATCTCCATCAAGTCTTGGTCAATTTTGAAACTGGGCTGTATGAGGTCAAAATGAAGGGAAATCTTGTTAACATTTAATATTTTCAACTAGAGCATTTTGAAACTGAATCAGAATGGTTGTCTTGAAGATATGTAAGTCAAGTTTGAACATGGGTCATGTGGTCAAAAAGTAGGTCACTAGGTCAAATTGAAGGAAAATCTTGTTAACACTGTAGAAGCCGCTTTTTTCGCTTCAGCAGCTTGAAATTTGGTCAGAATGTTAAGCTAAATGATATCTAGGCATTTTTCCTCTTCAGCAGTTTGAAATATTGTCAGAATGTTTGTCTTTAAGATATCTAGGTCAAGTTCGAATATGTGTCATATTGGGTCAGAAACTAGGTCACTAGGCCAAATTGAAAGAAAATCTTGTTAACTCTGTAGAAGCCGCTTTTTTTTCTACAGCAGCTTGAAATTTGGTCTTAATGATTTTCTAAATGATATCTAGGTCGAGTTCAAATGTGGGTCATGCCGGGTTAAAAACTAGGTCACTAGGCCAAATTGAAAGAAAATCTTGTTAACTCTGTAGAAGCCGCTTTTTTTTTCTACAGCAGCTTGAAATTTGGTCAGAATGTTTATCTAAATGATATCTAGGTCAAGTTCGAATATGGGTCATGCCGGGTTAAAAACTAGGTCACTAGGCCAAATTAAAGGGAAATCTTGTTAATACTCAGGATACTGCATTTTTAGCTTGAGCATGTTGAAACTTTTTCAGAATGTTTGTCTTGATGATATGTAAGTCATGTTCGAACATGGGTCATGCTGGGTCAATAAATAGGTCACTAGGTCAAATTGAGGGAAAATCTTGTTAACTCTGTAGAAGACGCTTTTTTTGCTACAGCAGCTTGACATTTGATGAGAATGTTTATCTAAATGAGTATCTAAGCCAAGTTCGAATAGGGTCAAAAACTAGGTCACTAGGCCAAATTGAAGTATAATCTTTGGATGCCACATTTTTTGCTTCAGCAGCTTGAAATTTTGTTTGAATTATATCTAGGTCAAGTTCGAATATGGGTCATATTGGGTCAGAAACTAGGTCAATAAAGGAAAATATTGTTTAAATTCCGGAGGCCACATTTTTACTTTGAGCAAGTTGAAACTTTGTCAGAATGTTGTTTTGATGATATCTAGTCCATGTTGGAATATGGGTCATATCAGGGAAAAAAATATAGATCACTAGGCCAAATGAAGCTGTGGAGGTTGCATTCAGAATAATTGTCTTGATGTGTTTTGCATTGCAGTACATTGTATAATTCAGGTGAGCGAACTTCTGTTTATAATTATTAGATCACCAGAGCCTAAGGCTCAAGGTGATCTATTATGATCACTCTTTGTCCGTCGTCCCTTACAACAGTTGTTCAAGCCATGTTGATTTGTTGAAAAACATGGCAACCAGGCCACATCAGAAAAGGGTCAAAATGTCAAAACTTTAGTAATCAATCCTTATGAAAGTGCTTGTCTGATTTCAAGATAAATTTGTAGAAAGGTTCTTACATTGATCCGCTTCATACTTTGTCAAGCCATGATGATTAGTTGAAAGACATAGCAAGCAAAGCAGCATCAGAAAAGGGGTAAAGTTATTTTTTTGCTTCAAATGACATCTCCTTATTCACTGGACCAATTTCATAAAAGCTACATAGGAATGTTCCTTCTTGTTCCTCTTTCAAAATTGTTCAGACTTGCATTCTTTGTGGAACTTTGGTTGCTGCAGCATCAGAAAAATGCCCAATGCAGTTAATTATTGCTACTAATTTACTCTCACTCAGGTGCTCGATTTAGGGCCATCTTGGCGGGTTTTTAAGATCACCTAAAGCCAAAGGCTTAAGGTGAGCTATTCTGATCACTTTTTGTCCGTCGTCTGTCGTCCGTCGTCCGTTGTTAACTTTTAGCTTTAAACATCATCTCCTCCTAAACCAAGGGACCAATTTCATCCAAACTTCACAGGAATGTTCCTTTAGTGGCCCTCTTTCAAAATTGTTCAAAGATTTTAAATTCCATTGAGAACTTTGGTTGCTGCGGCATCAGAAAGGGGGCAAAATGTCCAAACTTTAATAATCTTTGTTAAGGCATACTGTTTGGTTGAAAAACATGGCTTTCAGGAGGCATCAGAAAAGGGGCAAAATGACAAAAATTGAAAATTCCATTTTTTATACCAAAACTAGTTTTTGGGGGGTATATAGGAATCACCCTGGCCGTTCGTCTGTCTGTATGTCCGGACATACAGACGAGTACTTGTGGGGTGGGGTGTTCTCCTAAAGCCCACAAAGCCCACCCACCACCCTTATAAAGACACTTAGAAAGACACTTAGATAAATATTTTTTTTTTAGTTTTTATAACGGGTATCTCATTTGCATATTAATGTTATTTATTCCGTAAAAGGGAATTTATTACGGAATGAATTGCATACTTGTAGGTTTAACCCCACAAAAAAACATCAAAGGAAATAACCCCACAAATACACTTCATCGGTATGTCTGTCCTTCCGTTCGTCCGTCTGTCCATATGTCTTGTAAGCGCAACTCCTCCTTAACGGCTGAACCAATTCTGATGAAACTTTACACAGTTGCAGTACACAACCTGAGGATGTGCATGAAGTAAGATTATTCCGGTCGGAAATAGATCCGTCCGTCTGTCTGTCCATATGTCTTGTAAGCACAACAGGGGGTATCCTTTGTGAGTTCACTCACAGTTCTAGTTTAAGTTCTTGTCTGATATTAAGAAAATTGAATAGGAATCCTCTACTTAATTTGTTCAGGCCGTATTGATTGGTTACAAAATCATAGCAACTTCGCGTCATCACAAAAGGGGTTAATTGAACTTTTAGCTACAAATGACAACTCCTACCATTCCACTTAACTGATTTCAACGTTATTTCACAGGAATGTTCCTTTGATTGTCCTCTTTCAAAATTGTTCAAAGACTTACATTCTGTGTAGAACTTTTGTTGCTGCGGCTTCAGAAATTGAGAAAAATATCCAAACTTTAAAAACCAGGGCAGCAAAGTGCCATCAGGAACGGTGCAAAACGACAAAACTTTATAATTCCATTCTTATTAAAGTTCTTGTTAGATTTCAAGATACAAATGGCTTTTACCGATAAACTATTTCTTTAACTGAGTGTCCACTCCTTGCAATTTCATTTGAACTCCTGATCAAATTTTCACAGATATTTGCAGTTAAATATTTGCTTCTAATTAACTATCATTCAGGTAATCGATTTAGGGCCATCTTGGCCCTCTTGTTTATTTTTGTTTTTGTCCCCCGCTTAGCGAAAGCGCGGGGACTATTATTTCTCATTCGTCCGTCAGTCCGTCCGTCAGTCCGTCAGTCACGCTGTCACAAAAACTTTAACCTTGGTCATAACTTCTGAACCGTAATAGGTACTGCTTTCATATTTCACATGTGTATTCCTTGTGACAACCCCTTTCCATCAATACCAATTTGTTTGACCTTGTGACCTTGACCCTGACGAGTTATGGCCCTTTACCCCTATGTATGACTAAATTCATTTCCGGGCTATTTCTCTGCAACCGCTTTTTGGAATTTTATGAAACTTCATAGGAAGGATCACCACCAAGTGTAGATGCGCATATCGTGTTTGCGTTCCGGTTGGATTATTTTGCACGGAGTTATGGCCCTTTACCCCACCATCAGGCTATGTATGACTAAATTCATTTCCGGGCTATTTCTCTGCAACCGCTTTTTGGAATTTTATGAAACTTCATAGGAAGGATCACCACCAAGTGTAGATGCGCATATCGTGTTTGCGTTCCGATTGGATTATTTTGCACGGAGTTATGGCCCTTTACCCCACCATCAGGCTATGTATGACTAAATTCATTTCCGGGCTATTTCTCTGCAACCGCTTTTTGGAATTTTATGAAACTTCATAGGAAGGATCACCACCAAGTGTAGATGCGCATATCGTGTTTGCGTTCCGGTTGGATTATTTTTCACGGAGTTATGGCCCTTTACTCCACCATCAGGCTATGTATGACTAAATTCATTTCCGGGCTATTTCTCTGCAACCGCTTTTTGGAATTTTATGAAACTTCATAGGAAGGATCACCACCAAGTGTAGATGCGCATATCGTGTTTGCGTTCTGGTTGGATTATTTTGCACGGAGTTATGGCCCTTTACCCCACCATCAGGCTATGTATGACTAAATTCATTTCCGGGCTATTTCTCTGCAACCGCTTTTTGGAATTTTATGAAACTTCATAGGAAGGATCACCACCAAGTGTAGATGCGCATATCGTGTTTGCGTTCCGGTTGGATGATTTTTCACGGAGTTATGGCCCTTTACCCCACCATCCGGCTATGTATGACTAAATTCATTTTTCCGGGCTATTTCTCTGCAACCGCTTTTTGGAATTTGATGAAACTTTATAGGAAGGATCACCACCAAGTGTAGATGCGCATATCGTGTTTGCGTTCCGGTTGGATGATTTTTCACGGAGTTTTACCCCACCATCCGGCTATGTATGACTTAATTCATTTCCGGGCTATCTCTCTGCAACCGCTTTTTGGAATTTGATGAAACTTTATAGGAAGGATCACCACCAAGTGTAGATGCGCATATCGTGTTTGCGTTCCGGTTGGATTATTTTTCACGGAGTTATGGCCCTTTACTCCACCATCAGGCTATGTATGACTAAATTCATTTCCGGGCTATTTCTCTGCAACCGCTTTTTGGAATTTTATGAAACTTCATAGGAAGGATCACCACCAAGTGTAGATGCGCATATCGTGTTTGCGTTCCGGTTGGATTATTTTGCACGGAGTTATGGCCCTTTACCCCACCATCAGGCTATGTATGACTAAATTCATTTCCGGGCTATTTCTCTGCAACCGCTTTTTGGAATTTTATGAAACTTCATAGGAAGGATCACCACCAAGTGTAGATGCGCATATCGTGTTTGCGTTCCGGTTGGATTATTGTCCCCCGCTTTTAGCGAAAGCTGGGGACTATTATTTCTCATTCGTCAGTCAGTCCGTCAGTCCGTCCGTCAGTCCGTCAGTCACGCTGTCACAAAAACTTTAACCTTGGTCATAACTTCTGAACCGTAATAGGTACTGCTTTCATATTTCACATGTGTATTCCTTGTGACAACCCCTTTCCATCAATACCAATTTTTTTGACCTTGTGACCTTGACCCTGGCGGGGGACCATGATTCTCTGAATTTGCTTGATAGCTCCACTGGCTGAAATCCAGTCGAGCTTATGTCATGGCGAATTGTCCGTCGTGCCTGCGTCTGTGTGTGCGTTAACTTTTTCCTTTAAACGACTTCTTCTACCTAACCACTTGGCCAATTTGGTTGAAACTTCATAGGAAGCAACCTCTTAATGTTTTCTTAAATGCCTTCAATTTTTAGCTCCACTGGCTGAAAGCCAGTCGAGCTTATGTCATGGCGAATTGTCCGTCGTGCGTGCGTGTGTGCGTTAACTTTTTCCTTTAAACAACTTCTTCTCCCTAACCACTTGGCCAATTTGGTTGAAACTTCATGGGAAGCATCCTCTCAATGTCCTCTACTAAATTCCTTCAATTTTTTTTTATCCATTCAAAATTCTGGTTTCCATGACAACCGAAAGAAAAAAATAGTGAGAACTTAAAAAATCTTCTTCTCCGAAAGTGTCAGGCCGATTTTCAAATTATTTTGTAGAAATGTTCCTTGGGTGACCCTTTATTAGATTCCTTCAAGAAATTTTAATTGGGCGAAAAACATGGCCGCCAGGGGGCGGGGCTTTTTTGCCTTATATAGCTATAGTGAAAACTTAAAACATCTTCTTCTCCGAAAGTGTTCAGCCGATTTTCAAATAATTTTGTAGAAATGTTCATTGGGTGACCCTCTATCAGATTCCTTCAAGCCATGTTGATTGGTAAAAAAACATTGCCGTCACAGGGCGGGGCTATTTTGCCTATATGGCTAAAGAGCAAACTTAAAAAATCTTCTCCTCCAAAAGTGTCAGGCCGATTTTCAAATAATTTTGTAGAAATGTTCCTTGTGTGAACCTTAATTAGATTCCTTCAAGAAATGTTGATTGGGCGAAAAACATGGCCGCCAGAGGGGCCGGGGCTTTTTTGCGTTATATAGCTATAGTGAAAACTTAAAACATCTTCTTCTCCGAAAGTGTTCAGCCGATTTTCAAATAATTTTGTAGAAATGTTCATTGGGTGACCCTCTATCAGATTCCTTCAAGCCATGTTGATTGGTCGAAAAACATGGCCGCCAGAGGGCGGGGCTATTTTGACTTATATGACCATAGTGAAAACTTAAAAAATCTTCTCCTCCGAAAGTGTCAGGCATATTTTCAAATAATTTTAGGCATATTTTCAAATAATTTTGCAGAAACATTCCTTTGGTGACACTCGTCAAGATTCCTTTAAGCCATGGTGGTTGGTAAAAAAAATAGCCACCACGGGGCAGGGCTGTTTGGAGATTTTATTTTTGCCTTATGGCCGTGGAGCGATACTGGCCCTCTTGCGCCTCTTGTTTTTTATCCTTCCATAATTCTGGTTTCCATGGCAACCAAAAGAAAACAATAGTGAAAACTTAAAAAATCTTCTTCTCCAAAAGTGTCAGGCCGATTTTCAAATAATTTTATAGAAGTGTTTCTTGGGTGACCCTTTATTAGATTCCTTCAAGAAATGTTGATTGGTTGAAAAACATGGCCGCCAGGGGGCGGGGCTATTTTGCCTTATATAGCTATAGTGAAAACTTAAAAAATCTTCTTCTCCGAAAGTGTTCAGCCGATTTTCAAATAATTTTGTAGAAATGTTCATTGGGTGACCCTCTATCAGATTCCTTCTAGCCAAGTTGATTGGTAAAAAAAACATGGCCGCCAGAGGGCGGGGCTATTTTGCCTATATTGCTAAAGAGAAAACTTTAAAAATCTTCTTCTCCGAAAGTGTTTAGCCGATTTTCAAATGATTTTGTAGAAATGTTCATTGGTTGACCCTCTATAAGATTCCTTCATGCCATGTTGATTGGTAAAAAAACATGGCCGCCAGAGGGCGGGGCTATTATGCCTATATGGCTGTAGTGAAAACTTAAAAAATCTTCTCCTCCGAAAGTATCCAGCCGATTTTCAAATAATTTTGTCGAAATGTTCCTTGGGTGACCCTTTATTAGATTCCTTCAAGAAATGTTGATTGGTTGAAAAACATGGCCGCTAGGGGGCGGGGCTATTTTGCCTTATATAGCTATAGTGAAAACTTAAAAAATCTTCTTCTCCGAAAGTGTTTAGCCGATTTTCAAATAATTTTGTAGAGATGTTCCTAGACTGACCCTCTATCAGATTCCTTCAAGCCATGTTGATTGGTGGAAAAATATGGCTACCATAGTGAAAACTTAAAATATCCTCTCCTCCGAAAGTGTCAGGCCAATTTTCAAATAATTTTGAAGAAACATTTCAGAGGGCGGGGCTATTTTGACTTATATGACCATAGTGAAAACTTAAAAAATCTTCTCCTCCGAAAGTGTCAGGCATATTTTCAAATAATTTTAGGCATATTTTCAAATAATTTTGCAGAAACATTCCTTTGGTGACACTCTACACGATTCCTTTAAGCCATGGTGGTTGGTAAAAAACATGGCCACCAGGGGGCAGGGCTGTTTGGAGATTTTATTTTTGCCTTATGGCCGTGGAGCGATACTGGCCCTGTTGGGCCTCTTGCTACTAAATATATTACCAAGTGGAAGGGATTTAATTTCATGAGTAAATAGATTACATTATAAAAATTATTTTATTTATTTCAAATTATTTTTTTAAAACAAAACCCAATTAAAATGAATTAAATCATTATTGTGTAAGTTCTGCATTGTGATTGAAATGAAGTGTATTCTTAAAGATACAAACAGTCTTAATTGAGCATTATGGTTAAATAGTATCGTTTTACTAGCCATTATTTATTAACACTTTATGGCTGGCAAATGGACAAAAAATAAAAGATGAAACACAACAGTTACTGCAAAGGGAAAATGTTTGAAAATCTTCCTGTTTGAAATAGATAGGCCTAAAGCTTAGATATTTGGTGTAGCAATTTCTAGTTAGGCTATGCTATAAGTTTGACAAAAGACAGACAACATTGGTTGGATTATTTTGCCTTGTAGAAAGATGAGCTATACTTGACATTGGGCCTCTTGTATAAGCTTACCTGACTGCATTACAAATCATATTGCATAACTCCTGTGAGCAATCCAAGGCCACAATGGCCCTCTTGTTTTTTCTTGTGAACTGGAAAGACTCAACAGTTTTCATATGGTTATTACAAACTTGATAGTTTATATATCAATAAGTGCCTTCTTAAAATGAGCAAAATCCATTGATAAGTTAATGAATTAACATTTGTTAAAAACTAGCTTAAGCTCATGATAACAGTTTTTATCAGAATGGTGGTTATTACATTAAAATCAAATATATAACAAGATTTTAGTTCATGTTAAACAGCCTAAGTTTTTATGTTGTTAATATATATTGTTCCTTTCAGGGGTTCATGATGAACTTGTTCCTTATTTACATTTTGACATAACCAACTAGAAAAAACAATTTATCCTTTTGCCACAATATTTTCAACTTTATTTGATACTCTACTACTATGTATGGATATTTTGTCTTCAAAAGTCGCCTGCCTTAGATTTGTTGTATGTTGGAAAGTATAAATAGAAGGTATTTCAATATTTTAAGCTGGGGCCTGACAGACCTAGATGACTCCTGCTCGGGGGCTATAAATCTAGTTGAGAGTGGTCGAGTCAATAAGGACATGCTGTGTATAGATGGGGGGTCTGCAGGTGGATACACCACTCTCGCTGCTCTTACCTTCAAGGATGTGTTCAAAGCAGGTTTGTTTAACCATTTACATTAAATGACATGTTTACGGTTGTTTGCTTTGAAATAGCATGGCAGTTGTAGACAAAATGTTTATTTAAATTTGAAAACATTTTTATGCCCCCCCGGAATCTCCGATTCGGGGGGCATATAGTTTTTGGCCTGTCTGTCTGTCTGTCTGCACGTTGGTCTGCACGTCTGCCTGTCTGTCTGTCTGTCTGCACAAAAAAAACTTTAACCTTGACCACTTCTTTTGAACCATAACAGGTACGGCTACCATATTTCACATGTGTATTCCTTGTGACATGACCTTTCTGTCAGTACCAAAATGTTTGACCTTGCGACCTTGACCTTTGACCTAGATGTAGTTTTTGGCCTGTCTGCACGAAAATAACTTTAACCTTGACCACTACTTTTGAACCATAACAGGTACGGCTACCATATTTCACATGTGTATTCCTTGTGACATTACCTTTCTGTCAGTACCAAAATGTTTGACCTTGCGACATTGACCTTTGACCTAGATGTTGCCATTCTCGAAAAAAACTTTAACCTTGGCCATTACTTTTGAACCATAACAGATACGGCTACCATATTTCACATGTGTATTCCTTGTGACATGACCTTTCTGTCAGTACCAACATTTTTGACCTTGCGACCTTGACCTTTGACCTAGATGTTGCCATTCTTAATTTTTAGCTCACCTGAGCTTTGCTCAAGGTGAGTTATTGTGATCGCCTTTTGTCCGGCGTCCGTCGTCCGTCATCCGTCGTGCGTCGTGCGTCAACTTCTTCTCCTCAGTAACCAGTGGGTCAATTTGGATGAAACTTCACAGAAAGCATCCTCTCAATGACCTCACCAGAATTTCTTCAAATTTTTGGGATCCATGCAAAATCTGGTTTCCATGGCAACGAAACCGAAAAAACTTCAAAATTCTTCTTCTCCCGAATTGGTTGGCAGATTTTCAAATAATTTTTTATATATGGCTATAGTGCAAACTTAAAAAATCTTCTTCTCCAAAAGTGTCAGCCCGATTTTCAAATAATTTTATAGAAATGTTCCTTGGATGACCCACTTTCAGATTCCTTCAAGCCATGTTGATTGGTCAAAAAACATGGCCGCCAGTAGGCAGGGCTATTTTGCATTATATGGCTATAGTGAAAACTTCAAAAAATCTTCTCCTCCAAAAGTATCTGGCCGATTTTCAAATAATTTTGTAGAAATGTTCCTAGGGTGACCCTCTATCAGATTCCTTCAAGCCAAGTTGATTGGTCGGAAACTATGGCTGCCAGGGGGCGAGGCTTATATAGCTAAAGTGGAAAAAAAATAAAAAATCAGGTGAGCGATTCAAGGGCCATTATGGCCCTCTTGTTTTTTTAACCTTCCCCACTACTTTTGAACCATAACAGGTAAGGCTACCATATTTCACATGTGTATACCTTGTGACATGACCTTTCTGTCAGTACCAACATTTTTCACCTTGCGACCTTGACCTTTGACCTAGATGTTGCCATTCTCGAAAAAAACTTTAACCTTGACCACTACTTTTGAACCATAACAGGTACGGCTACCATATTTCACATGTGTATTCCTTGTGACATGACCTTTCTATCAGTACCAACATTTTTGACCTGGCGACCTTGACCTTTGACCTAGATGTTGCCATTGGGGGGCATCAGTGTTTCACAAACACATCTTGTTTTGTTCTGTTGTTGCTGCATGTCATCATGCTTCTGTTTTTGCTGAAGTCATCATGTTTCTGTTGTTGTTGCATGTCATCATGTTTCTGTTGTTGTTGCATGTCATCATGTTTCTGTTGTTGTTGCATGTCATCATGTTTCTGTTGTTGTTGCATGTCATCATGTCTCTGTTGTTGCTGCATGTCATCATGCTTCTGTTGTTGCTGCATGTCATCATGTTTCGGTTGTTGCTGCATGTCATCATGTTTCTGTTGTTGTTGCATGTCATCATGTTTCTGTTGTTGCTGCATGTCATCATGTTTCTGTTGTTGTTGTATGCCATCATGTTTCTGTTGTTGCTGCATGTCATCATGTTTCTGTTGTTGCTGCATGTCATCATGTTTCTGTTGTTGTTGCATGTCATCATGTTTCTGTTGTTGTTGCATGTCATCATGTTTCTGTTGTTGTTGCATGTCATCATGTTTCTGTTGTTGTTGTATGTCATCATGTTTCTGTTGTTGCTGCATGTCATCATGTTTCTGTTGTTGTTGCATGTCATCATGTTTCTGTTGTTGTTGTATGTCATCATGTTTCTGTTGTTGTTGCATGTCATCATGTTTCTGTTGTTGTTGCATGTCATCATGTTTCTGTTGTTGCTGCATGTCATCATGTTTCTGTTGTTGTTGCATGTCATCATGTTTCTGTTGTTGTTGCATGTCATCATGTTTCTGTTGTTGTTGCATGTCATCATGTTTCTGTTGTTGTTGTATGTCATCATGTTTCTGTTGTTGCTGCATGTCATCATGTTTCGGTTGTTGCTGCATGTCATCATGTTTCTGTTGTTGTTGCATGTCATCATGTTTCTGTTGTTGTTGTTGTATGCCATCATGTTTCTGTTGTTGCTGCATGTCATCATGTTTCTGTTGTTACTGCATGTCATCATGTTTCTGTTGTTGTTGCATGTCATCATGTTTCTGTTGTTGTTGCATGTCATCATGTTTCTGTTGTTGTTGCATGTCATCATGTTTATGTTGTTGTTGCATGTCATCATGTTTCTGTTGTTGTTGCATGTCATCATGCTTCTGTTGTTGCTGCATGTCATCATGTTTCGGTTGTTGCTGCATGTCATCATGTTTCTGTTGTTGTTGCATGTCATCATGTTTCTGTTGTTGTTGCATGTCATCATGTTTCTGTTGCTGCTGCATGTCATCATGTTTTTGTTGTTGTTGTTTGTCATCATGTTTCTGTTGTTGTTGCATGTCATCATGTTTCTGTTGTTGTTGCATGTCATCATGTTTCTGTTGTTGTTGCATGTCATCATGTGTCTGTTGTTGTTGCATGTCATCATGTTTCTGTTGTTGTTGTATGCCATCATGTTTCTGTTGTTGCTGCATGTCATCATGTTTCTGTTGTTACTGCATGTCATCATGTTTCTGTTGTTGTTGCATGTCATCATGTTTCTGTTGTTGTTGCATGTCATCATGCTTCTGTTGTTGCTGAATGTCATTATGTTTCGGTTGTTGCTGCATGTCATCATGTTTCTGTTGTTGTTGCATGTCATCATGTTTCTGTTGTTGTTGCATGTCATCATGTTTCTGTTGTTGCTGCATGTCATCATGTTTCTGTTGTTGTTGCATGTCATCATGCTTCTGTTGTTGCTGCATGTCATCATGTTTCGGTTGTTGCTGCATGTCATCATGTTTCTGTTGTTGTTGCATGTCATCATGTTTCTGTTGTTGTTGCATGTCATCATGTTTCTGTTGTTGCTGCATGTCATCATGTTTTTGTTGGTGTTGCATGTCATCATGTTTCTGTTGTTGTTGATGCATGTCATCATTTTTCTGTTGTTGTTGCATGTCATCATGTTTCTGTTG
Organism: Serripes groenlandicus; assembly: GCA_031761405.1. Taxonomy (NCBI): domain Eukaryota; kingdom Metazoa; phylum Mollusca; class Bivalvia; order Cardiida; family Cardiidae; genus Serripes; species Serripes groenlandicus. Next base: position 128,460 of record JASEVX010000001.1, on the reverse strand, counting down.
TTGTTGCATGTCATCATGTTTCTGTTGTTGTTGCATGTCATCATGTTTCTGTTGTTGTTGCATGTCATCATGTTTCTGTTGTTGTTGTTGCATGTCATCATGTTTCTAGAAACTTCTAGTAGGCTGTTGGGATCAATCCTTAAAGATTTTATGGAGACTGTACCAAAATTAAAAATTGATTGTGATAAACTTTTTGCACAGAGCTAAAGCTATAATGTTTTTTCCAGGTCTAGTATCATAAAAGATAATTCAGTCTTCAGATATTTGGTACATCAAAAAATCTTGTATTTAGAATATTTGTTTTAGTCAGCTCACATGGGCATGAAGTGCTCAATGTGAACTTTATGATCACTCATCTTTAGGATTCCATCATTTGTCGAAGAATTATTTAAACAATTCTCATCCCAAACCTCTGGGTCAGTTCTATTTATACTTTGCATAAATGATCCTGACATGGTCCTTTGCCAATATAGCTTAACCCATTACTTCACAGTAGCACTTTAGAGCGTCCCTATCCAGCATGGCATGCTAGCGCTTTAGAGTGTGGTTATCCAGCACGGCACAATATCGCTTTAGAGCGTCGCTATCCAGCATGGCGTGCTAGCGCTAGAGAGCACCTATCTTTTTGTATCTAATGTAATATTTTTATCATCATCAAATTTCTTTTAAAAATCAGCGCATTCGGAAAATTCGGTAGGTTGATAGTTAAAGAATTCCTTAAATTGCATTTCAATTTACATACCCAAAACACAATACAATTTGAGCCGCCACTGTTGTTGTTTACTATTTTCATTATGAAATTTAAATGAGCACTCTCTATAAAATCAAGTCCAGTCGGTGTATTAGTACTAACTTATAACTCCAATGTTACACAATCGTGTTGATATTTATAACCAATCCAATTATCCAGAAATCACACGTGATCTTGGTGATATATGACAAGCCAATCAACTGCGTATCAACCACGTGCTACCCGGCATGACCTCCTGTGACATATGACGTTGAAGGTAATTTCTGCTTAGAAAAATGTCAGCTAGAAAGCAATTAATAAAAAACAATAATAAATAAATTATTTTAATTCCTTTAAATCTCAATAAGGAAAGACATAAATGACAGGATCAGGCTGATCATCATCTGACTGGAAGAGAAACCAATGTCAGGAATATCGGATGGAGAAAAGCCAGAGAAAAGAGACTCAAAACACAAATTTTAAATAGAGACATAATATTTTAGTTATATATTATAAAGTTTTAAGCTTATTGATCTGATCAAATAGAGTCACTCTAATAATTACTCCCTGAATGATGGTCATTTAATTATTTTATTACCCCTAATTCTTGGACATGATCACTACCGGAAATTGGATTGGGTTTTATGACCTTTAATTGGTGTCCAATAAACAACAGTACAACATGTGTTATTTTCAAAAGTGTGGATAACGCCTTTTGGCACATCATTTTCAACTTTATTTCTATTTGATGTCATACAGATTGCACTGTTGTAAGAAAGACATAAAACACATGGGAAGGTGAACTGACGGCATGACATGATTGACAATCGTGTAAAAAACAGCGTTAAATCTAATCAATCATAAGAGTTTGCACACAAATTTGCCTAGATAGTTTCAAAGTCGTCTGGTGCAGATTTGCTGCATATGGGAAAGGGTTAATTGTCCATTATGTTTTATTCACACTTTTTTCCGTTTTATTTCAATTTATCTATTATGTATTATTATTATACCCACCAATAAAATGGGACTAATCCGAACATTAAACAATCGGAAGTCTATTTCACTTTTGTCTACACGTGACTGGAACATTCTGTGTCCCTAAATTGTTGTGTAAATGATTTGTGCCACGCCATACGAAAACCTTGCGAGGCAGAAATCACCTTTAACCTCCGCACAGTCTGATAATGATTTTCTCTGTTTGCTTTTTAGTCGTGAATCGCTCTGAAATCCTCTTGAGACGATTCATGACCAAAAACATACGACACAAATATGCAATTTGATCTTATTTTACAATAAACACTGAAACTACCCAAATGCATAATTTCTGCTGATGCGGCTCATTTGAGTAAATCCTCGTGCTATGACGTAGTCATTCCCCATAAGCTCTCCTAAATTTAGGGGTTCAAATCAGTTACATTTTGTGAAATTGGACGATTTCATTTGGATTATAAGGGATTTTCATGCAGGTTTGAGAAATTACTTAACAATATTATCTTTAACTTACTGTGCAAACTGAACTATTTTAGCTAGGTAAAAATAAAAAACACCGGTAATCTGCATCAAGAAGAAACATGTGTTTCTATGGGTGATGTTTAAATAGCTGTTGTGAGTTTATTAGTCCCCTACCGGCGTGCCGAAGGGGACTCTTAGGTTTGCACTCCGTCCGTCAGTCAGTCCGTCAGTCAGTCAGTCCGGCAAATCAGTTTTCCGCACTTTTTTTCTACATGCTTTGAGGTATTGAGCTGAAATTTTGTATATGCCTTTGTAATCATGTGTCACAGATCAAGTTCGCGTTTCCTGGGATTTCGTCAATTTTTTAATGAGTTATGCCCCTTTTTGGACTTAGAATATTCGTTTTCCGCACTTTTTTTCTACATGCTTTGAGGTATTGAGCTGAAATTTTGTATATGCCTTTGTAATCATGTGTCACAGATCAAGTTCGCGTTTCCTGGGATTTCGTCAATTTTTTAATGAGTTATGCCCCTTTTTGGACTTAGTGCAAACCGGTAGGGGACTATGGTATTGCTTGCAATCCAGTTACTTGTTCTTTGTTCAATATTTATGAAATTTCAGTATGATGTTCAGATATGATTCATCTTTAAATATATACTTTGATTTTATTTAAATATCAACATAAGATCAAAACTATTAGTATGCAAAGTGAAACTTCTTCTTTTCAACTTACTGTACAAACTGAACTATATTAGCTAGGTAAAAATTAAAAACACCGGTAAAAAGAACATTTTATCTGCAGCTTTTCATATATCCTTACATTAAACCAGTTTTATGCACAGAAATAATACATATTCTAGGATTTATTGGGTGTGAAAATTGTTAAATTTTCCAAATATTTCAATATCACAGTGAAGTAAAACTGATAAGCCTGTATTGATTATTGGGTTATAAAATTAGTGATAAAGCATACACTTTTGGGTCCTTATATGGTCATTGTTCTGTGAAGTAATGGGTTAAATAAATGTGTGAAAATGAGGCCCCCAGGTTATGGGATAGTTTTTTGTCTCGCCGTGGCGAAAGCGAGACTAAGGTGTTGCTTTTTTGGCTCGACGGCGGCGTGAAACATTTGCATTTAGCTCTAATATTCTTCTTTACTTTGTATGCTGAAGATGCTGAGTTTGAGCTTTTTGGGGTAAAAAGCATGATTTTTTAGTGGATTTTGAGAATTGGACATAGCTTCTTCATTTTTTATACGCCGCCGGAGGCGGTGGTATATTGGCGTCATCTTCTCCGTCTGTCCGTCCATCCGTACGTCCATTTCTTGTGAACGCAACTCCTCCTACGTTTCTGACCGTATCTTTTCAAAACTTGGTCAATGTCATAACTATAATGTGTAGATGTGCATGAAGCGGCGTTTTTCCGGTTCATTGATATTTGCAAGATTTATGTCTCTTGTAACTTAGTCTCTGTAGCTGATTGATATTGCAGCCTTGTGAACGCAACTCCTCCTATGTTTCTGACCGAATCTTTTCAAAACTTGGTCAATGTCATGACTATAATGGGTAGATGTGCATGAAGCGGCGATTTTCAGGTTCATTGATATTTGCAAGATTTATGTCCCTTGTAACTTAGTCTCTGTAGCTGATTGATATTGCAGCCTTGTGAACGCATCTCCTCCTATGTTTCTGACCGAATCTTTTCAAAACTTGGTCAATGTCATGACTATAATGGGTAGATGTGCATGAAGCTGCGATTTTCCGGTTCATTGATTTTTGGAAGATTTATGTCCCTTGTAACTTAGTCTCTGTAGCTGATTGATATTGCAGCCTTATGAACGCAACTCTTCCTATGTTTCTGACCGAATCTTTTCAAAACTTGGTCAATGTCATAACTATAATGGGTAGATGTGCATGAAGCGGCGATTTTCCGGTTCATTGATTTTTGGAAGATTGATGTCCCTTGTAACTTAGTCTCTGTAGCTGATTGATATTGCGGCTTGTGAACGCAACTCCTCCTACGTTTCTGACTGAATCTTTTCAAAACTTGGTCAATATCATTACTATAATGGGTAGATGTGCATGAAGCGGCGATTTTCCGGTTCAGCGATTTTTGCAATAGTTATGCCTTTCGAAACTTGGTCTCTATAGCATATTCACTTGAGAACGCAACTCAAGTTTCCAAACAGGTAGAAGTGCATAAAGCAGGGATTATCCGGTAGAGTGATGTTTGCAAGAGTTATGCTCAGAAGGAAAAAAGGATACATATTGACACTGCCATTTGACCTACTTTCATATGGGAAGCCTCTATAGGATTCTATCTCTGTTTATATGTATCCCTATTTTCTTCCTGACTGAAATAATTTGTTGAATGGGACATTAAGCTCCAACAATCCAATCCAATACTTTGTTTGCTGTTTCTTTTTCATTAAAATTTAATGATTGTTTTACCGTAATGGTAGTTTTGTGATTTTTTTTCATGAAATTACCATTTTTTGGTTCGGCCATTTTGATAGAGATTCCAATGGTAGTCTTGTGATACATGTTAAAAGCAATAATTAAAAGGACCAATCTTGATCTTTATATTTTGTGGCGGCGTATATTGTGGCGGCACTGGCACTCTTGTTGTTAGATTGATTTCAAATTGTTGACACACTTTTCATAGATAGTGTACGTCAACATATCGAAAGGGTTTTTTGGTCAAACATTTGGATTTCTTTTTCATTTTTAATTTCTTGTATTTTTTAGTTTTTGCATTTAGCTCAACGTTAATTTTTTTTTTTAAATTTTTCTCAATAAGTTTTAGTGCTAGTGCTTTCATATTTGGAAGAAAGTTACACTTAATAAATACCATTCTTTATGTTGTATGCTGAAGATGCTGAGTGTGACCTTCTTTTTGGGTGTAAAAAACATGATTTTTGGTGACTTTTGAGAATTGGACATAGCTTCTTCATTCTTCATTGCGTCTTGCTGCAACGAAGTTGCAAAAGTGAGAGTTAGGTGTTATTTTTCTAGCGACGGCGGCATCAAATATTTGCGTTTTGGTCAACGTTAATTTTTCGTTGTTAGCTCGCCTAAGCACGAAGTGCGAAGTGAGCTTTTGTGATCACCTGGCGTCCGTTGTCATGTGGTAGATTTCATACATTTTACATAGAGATATATAGAGAAAAACTTGAAAAAATTGTCTTGTCTGAAACCAAAAGGCCTAGAGCTTAGATATTTGGTGTGTAGTAGCATTGTCTCGTGGTCCTCTACCAATATTGTTCAACTTATGCCCCTTGGGTCAAAATTGGCCCCATCCCAGGGATCAGCCTTTTCACATATATAGTTACAGTTAAGAACATCATGAAATTGACCAATTTACGGCTCACGCTCCGTTCCGTTCAGTTCCGCTCACGTTCCAATCGCTCTTAAAGTGTTCAGTTGTTCAAATGATTGTGATTGCTTTTTTCCGTATCCGTTCAAATTAATAGCTTTTGAGCTCACCTGAGCTTTGCTCAAGGTGAGTTATTGTGATCGCCTTTTGTCCGGCGTCCGTTGTGCGTCGTGCGTCAACTTCTTCACCTCAGTAACCAGTGGGTCAATTGGGATGAAACTTCACAGAAAGCATCCTCTCAATGACCTCACCAGATTTCCTTCAAATTTTTGGGATCCATGCAGAATTCTGTTTTCCATGGCAACGAAATGAAATAAACTTCAAAATTCTTCTTCTCCCAAACTGGTTGGCAGATTTTCAAATGTCGCATCAGAAAGGCAAAATGTCCAAACTTTAAAAATCTTCTCCTCTAAATCTGCATGTCAGATTCCAATAAAGTTTAGTAGAAATATTCCTTTGGTGACCTTCTACAAAGATTGTTCAAGGCATACTGTTTGGTTGAAAAACATGGCAGTCAGGAGGCATCAGAAAAGGGGCAAAATGACAAAATTTGGAAATTCCATTTTTTAGCTCGACTTTTGAAAAAGCGAGAGCTATTGTCATGACCCTGGCGTCGGTGGCGGCGGCGGCGTGGTTGTCCGGTCAAGGTTTTTAGATCACCTAGAGCCAAAGGCTCAAGGTGAGCTATTCTGATCACTTTTTGTCCGTCCGGCGTCGTCTGTCGTCGGGCGTCCGTCGTTAACATTTAGACATTTAGATCATCTCCTCCTTAACCACTTGACCAATTTCAACCAAACTTCACAGGAATGTTCCTTTGGTGGACCTCTTTCAAAATTGTTCAAAGATTTAAATTCCATCGAGAACTTTGGTTGCTGTGGCAACAGAAAAGGGGAAAATTGCCAAATCTTAAAAAATCTTCTTGTCCAAAAGTACTGGCCCGATTTGAAAATTATTTTGCACAAATGTTCCTTGGGACACCCTTTACCAAGATTGTTCAAATATTTCCGATCCGTTGAAAAACATGGCCGCCAGGGGGCGGAGCTTGTTTTCCTTATATGTGCATTGTTAAAATTTAAAAAATCGCCTTGTCCAAAAGTACTGGCCCGATTTGAAAATTATTTTCCACAAATGTTCATTGGGGCACCCTTTACCAAGATTGTTCAAATATTTCCGATCCGTTGAAAAACATGGCCGCCAGGGGGCGGAGCCTGTTTTCCTTATATGTGCAATGTTAAAATTTTAAAAATCTTCTTGTCTAAAAGTACTGGCCCAATTTGAAAATTATTTTGCACAAATGTTCCTTGGCACACCCTTTACCAAGATTGTTCAAATATTTCCGATCCGTTGAAAAACATGGCCGCCAGGGGGCGAAGCTTGTTTTCCTTATATGTGCATTGTTAAAACTTTAAAAATCTTCTTGTCCAAAAGTACTGGCCCGATTTGAAAATTATTTTCCATAAATGTTCCTTGGGGCACCCTTTACCAAGATTGTTCAAATATTTCCGATCCGTTGAAAAACATGGCCGCCAGGGGGCGGAGCTTGTTTTCCTTATATGTGCATTGTTAAAATATAAAAAATCTTCTTGTCCAAAAGTACTGGCCCGATTTGAAAATTATTTTCCACAAATGTTCATTGGGGCACCCTTTACCAAGATTGTTCAAATATTTCCGATCGGTTGAAAAACATGGCCACCAGGGGGCGGAGCCTGTTTTCCTTATATGTGCATTGTTAAAATTTTAAAAATCTTCTTGTCCAAAAGAACTGGCCCGATTTGAAAATTATTTTGCACAAATGTTCCTTGGGGCACCCTTTACCAAGATTCTTGAAATATTTCCGATCCGTTGAAAAACATGGCCGCCAGGGGGCGGATCTTGTTTTCCTTATATATGCATTGTTAAAACTTTAAAAATCTTCTTGTCCAAAAGTACTGGCCTGATTTGACAATTATTTTCCACAAATATTCCTTGGGGCACTCCAAGATTGTTCAAATATTTCTGATCGGTTGAAAAACATGGCCGCCAGGGGGCGGAGCTTGTTCTCCTTATATGTGCATTGTTAAAACTTTGAAAATCTTCTTGTCCAAAAGTATAAGCCCAATTTGAAAATTATTTTGCACACATGTTCATTGGGCACCCTTTACCAAGATTGTTCAAATATTTCCGATCCGTTGAAAAAACATGGCTGCCAGGGGGCTAAGCTTGTTTTCTTTATATGTGCATTGTTAAAACTTTGAAAATCTTCTTGTCCAAAAGTATAAGCCCAATTTGAAAATTATTTTGCACAAATGTTCCTTTGGGAACCCTTTATCAAAATGTCCAAGCTTTAAAATCTTCTTCTTTAAATCTGCATGTCTGATTCAATTATAGTTTGGTAGAAATGTTCCTTAGGTGAGCCTCTACAAAGATCGTTCAAGGCATACTGTTTGGTTGAAAAACATGGCAGTCAGGCATCAGAAAAGGGGCAAAATGTCAAAATTTGGAAATTCCATTTTTAGCTCGAATTTTGAAAAAAATGAGAGCTATTGTCATGACCCTGGCGTCGTCGGCGGCGGCGGCGGCGTGGTCGTCCGGTTAAGGTTTTTTGTTTAGCTCATTTTTTTTTATTCTGTTTTCTCCCTATCAGTCGAGCGTCTGTGCCGTACGTGGTGGGTGCTCTTGTTTTAAGTTCTTGTCTGATATTAAGGAAATTGAATATAAATCCTACTTCAGTGATCCTCTACATTTAATTCGTTCAAGCTGCTTTGATTAGTTACAAAATCATAGCAACCTCGGGTCATCAAAAAAGGGGTAAATTGAACTTTTAGCTACAAATGACAACTCCTTCCATTCCACTTGACCAATTTCAACGTTACTTCACAGGAATGTTCCTTTGATGGTCCTCTTTCTAAAATACTTGCATTCTGTGTAGAACCTTTGTTGCTGCAGCATCAGAAATTGAGAAAGCTCTTGTTAGATTTCAAGATAAAAATGGCTTTTACTGATAAACTATTTCTTTAACTGAGTGTCCACTCCTTGCAGTTTCATTTGAACTCCTGATCAAATTTTCACAGATATTTGCAGTTAAATGTTTGCTTCTAATTAACTATCATTCAGGTGATCGATTTAGGGCCATCTTGTCCCTCTTGTTTGTTCAGCTCAGCTTTTTAGCTCACCTATGCACGAAGTGCAAGGTGAGCTATTGTGATCACATTTTGTCCGGCGTCTGCCCGTCGTCCGTTGTGCGTCGTGCGTCGTCAACATTTCAGCTTGTTAACACTCTACAGGCTACATTTTGCATCCAATCTTCATGAAAGTGTATCAGAACATTCATCTCCATAAAATCTTGGACAAGTTCGAAACTGGGCCATATGAGGTCAAAAACGAGGTCACTAGGTCAAATTGAAGCGGAATCTTGTTAACACTCTGGAGGCCACATTTTCAACTTGAGCATGTTGAAACTTTATCAGAATGTTTTTCTTGATGATATGTAGGTCAAGTTCGAACATGGGACATGTCGGGTCAAAAAGTAGGTCACTAGGTCAAATTGAAGGAAAATCTTGTTAACACTCCAGAGGCCGCAATTTTTGCTTCAGCAGTTTGAAATTTTGTCAGAATGTTTGTCTTTAAAATATCTAGGTCAAGTCCAAATATGGGTCATGCCGGGTCAAAAACTAGGTCACTAGGCCAAATTGAAGGGAAATCTTGTTAACACTGTAGAAGCTGCATTTTTTGCTTCAGCAGCTTGAAATTTAGTCAGAATGTTGAGCTGAATGATATCTAGGCCAAGTTCGAATATGGGTCATGCCGGGTCAAAAACTAGGTCACTAGGCCAAATTGAAGGGAAATCTTGTTAACACTGTAGAAGCTGCATTGTTTGCTTCAGCAGCTTGAAATTTAGTCAGAATGTTGAGCTGAATGATATCTAGGTCAAATTTGAATACGGGTCATGCCGGCTCAAAAACTAGGTCACTAGGCCAAATTGAAGGGAAATCTTGTTTACACCGTAGAAGCTGTATTTTTAGCTACAAATGACAACTCCTACCATTCCACTTGACCAATTTCAACGTTACTTCACAGGAATATTTCTTTGATGGTCCTCTTTCAAGAAATGTTCAAAGACTTACATTCTGTGTAGAACTTTAGTTACTGCGGCATCAGAAATTGAGAAAAACTTTAAAAAAAAACATAATCCATTTGTCAGATTCCAAGATAATTTGGCAGAAATATTCTTTGAGTGACTCTCTACAACTGTCCAAGCCATTTTGATTTCGTTGACAAACAGGGCAGCAAAGTGGCATCAGGAAAGGTGCAAAATGACAAAACTTTATAATTCCATTTTTATTAAATTTCTTGTTAGATTTCAAGATAAAAATGGTTTTTACTGATAAACTATTTCTTTAACTGAGTGTCCACTTCTTGCAGTTTCATTTGAACTCCTGATCAAATTTTCACAGATATTTGCATTTAAATATTTGCTTCTAATTTAATATCATTCAGGTGATCGATTTAGGGCCATCAGAAATTCTGGTTAAAGTTTATTCTCAGTTAACTTTAATAAGCGGTGAAATAGTCGAGCACGCTGTCCTCCGACAGCTCTTGTTTCGTTCATTATGATTCTTTCGTTCAGAGCACAAAATTCCGTTCCGCTCTTAATTCGTTCCAATCACGCTCACGTTCCGCTCTGACTGTCAAGTTCATGATATTCTTAGATGTTAACAGTTAATAACATCAGCAAATGGTCAAATTTACCGTTCACGCTCTGCATCGTTCCGTATAGTTCCGCTCTCGCTCAAATCCACACTTAAAGCATTCAGTTGTTTAAATGATTGTGATTGCTTTTTTCCGTTTCGTTCAATTTTGATCACTTTTTTTAGGCTCACTGGTAGCGTTTTTTTTTTATCAAAAGTAGTTTCGTTAAATAATTATTGAGTAAATTGTTGCAACCGCTCAATGAGCGAAGCATTCGTGTTATATGATTTTTTTTCATTCAATATGATTGTTTCGTTCAGAGCGCAAAATTCCAATCAGCTCTTAAAATGTTCCAACTTCGTTCCAATCACGTTCCGCTCAGATTGTCAATTTCATGATGTTCTTAACTGTATATAGGGAAAAACTTTAAAAATGTGCTTGCTAGATCTTAGATCTTTTGGTTTGTAATATTGTCTAGGGGCCCCTCTACAAAAAATGTTTAAATTATGCTCCGCAAAATTTGCCCCGCCCAATTTGCCTGTTTGACAGAGATTTTAAGGAAAACTTTTTCACTTTTTGTCCGTCATCCGGTGTCCGTCGTCCGTCGTCCGTCCGGCGTTAACTTTTAGCTTTAAACATCATCTCCTCCCAAACTCCAATGACAATTTCCGTGAAACATCACAGGACTGTTCCTCTGGTTGGCCTCTTTCAAAATTGTTCAAAGATTTAAATTCCATTGAGAACTTTGGTTGCTGCGGCATCAGAAAGGGGACAAAATGTCCAAACTTTAAAAATCTTCTCCTCCGAATCTGCCTGTCAGATTCAAATATAATTTGGTAGAAATGTTCCTTGGGTGACCCTCTATAAAAATTGTTCAAGCCATACTGATTTGGCGAAAAACATGGCAGTCAGGCGGCATCAAAAAAGGGGCAAAATGACAAAATTTGAAAATTCCATTTTTATGAAAGTGTTTGTCTGATTTTAAGAAAATATAATACGAATCTTACTGTAATGATCCTCTATTTAATTTTTTTAAGCCGTTTTGATTGGTTACACAATCATAGCAACCAGGCGCCATCACAAAAGGGGTAAATTGAACTTTTAGCTACAAATGACAACCAACTCCTACCATTCCAATAGACCAATTTCCACAAAACATCACAGGAATGTTCCTTTGGTGGTCCTCTTTCAAAATTGTTCAAAGATTAAAATTCCAATGAGAACTTTGGTTGCTGCGGCATGGCATCAGAAAGGGGACAAAATGTCCAAACTTTAAAAATCTTCTCCTCCGAATCTGCCTGTCAGATTCAAATATAATTTGGTAGAAATGTTCCTTGGGTGACCCTCTATAAAAATTGTTCAAGCCATACTGATTGGTAAAAAAACATGGCAGTCAGGCGGCATCATAAAAGGGGCAAAATGACAAAATTTGAAAATTCCATTTTTATGAAAGTGTTTGTCTGATTTTAAGAAAATATAATACGAATCTTACTGTAATAATCCTCTTTTTAATTTGTTTAAGCCGTTTTGATTGGTTACACAATCATATCAACCAGGCGTCATCACAAAAAGGGTAAATTGAACTTTTAGCTACAAATGACAACCAACTCCTACCATTCCAATAGACCAATTTCCACAAAACATCAAAAGAATGTTCCTTTGGTGGTCCTCTTTCAAAATTGTTCAAAGATTTAAATTCCATTGATAACTTTGGTTGCTGCGGCATCAGAAAGTGAGAAAAATACCCAAATTTTAAAATCCTTTTCCTCCATAATCTACTTGTGCGATTGCAAGATAATTTAGTAGAAATGTTCCTTAAGTGACCCTCTAAATAAACTGTTGAAGCCATATTGATTTCGTTGAAAAACAGGGCAGCAAGGCGGCATCAGAAAGGTGCAAAATGACAAAAACTTTATAATTCCATTCTTATTAAAGTTCTTGTTAGATTTCAAGATATAAATGGCCTTTACTGATAAGCTGTTTCTTGAGAAGTGTCCACTCCTTTGCAGTTTCATTTGCACTCCCTGATAAAATTTTCCCAGATATTTGCAGTTAAATATTTGCTACTAATTTACTATCAATTAGGTGATCGATTTAGGGCCATCTTGGCCCTCTTGTTTATTCTTCTTGTCTGAAACCAAAAGGCCTATAGCTTAGATATTTGGTGTGTAGCATTGTGTAGTGGTACTCTTCCAAGATTGTTCAAATTATGCCCTGGTCAAAATAGGCCACATCCCGGGGTTCACCTGTTTTATATAGAGAGATATAGGAAAAACTTTGAACTCGTCTTCTCTGAAACCGACCTTTCAGTTTCCTTATGTCCTATTAATCTGACAAAAGACTCTTGTTTTTTAGCTCACCTAGGCACAAAGTGCAACCTCAGCTTTTGTGATCACTCACCGTCTGGCATCCGGCATTGTCATTGTCTGTACGTCTGTCTGTTAACAATTTCCTACAAAAGAGTTCTCCTGATAAACCAATGGACTGATTTCAAAATAACTTCAAAGGAATGTTCCTTAGGTGGCCCTCTTTTAAAAATGTTCAAAGAAATTAATTCCAAGTGGAACTTTGATTACTGCGGCATCAGAAAAGGGGAAAATTGCCAAAACTTTAAAAGTACTGGCCAGATTTGAAAATCAATTTGCACAAATGTTCCTTGGTGGACCCTTTACCAAGACTGTTCAAATTATTCCGATCAGTTGAAAAACATGGCCGCAAGGGGGCGGAGCTTGCTTTCCTTATATGTGCATTGTAAAAACTTTAAAAATCTTCTTGTCCAAAAGTATCTGCCTGATTTAAAAATAATTTGGCACAATTGTTCCTTTGGTGACCATCTACCAAGATTGTTGAAAATATTTAGATTTGATGAAAAACATGGGTGCCAGGGGGCGGGGCTTGTTTTCCTTTTTTGTAAAATAGTGAAAACTTAAAAAAATCTTCTTGTACTAAATCACTGGCCCGACTTGTAAAATAATTTTGGCACAATTGTTCCAAGGGTGATCCTCTACCAAGATTGTTGAAATTATTTCGATTTGATGAAAAACATAGTCACCAAGGGGGTTGCTTGTTTTCCTTATATGTAACGAGTAAAAACTTTGAAAACTATTGAAGTTCTATTAAATCAGGTGAGCGATATAAGGCCATCATCGCCCTCTTGTTTATAATTATGCCCCCTTTGAAGAGGGGTATATATTGCTTTGCACATGTAGGTCAGTATGTCGGTCGGTCGGTAGACCAAAGCTTGTCCAAGTGATAAATCAACAATGCCTGGAGGTATGGTCCTCAAACTTGACTTGGAGGTTGGGCTTGACCATTAGATGAGCCTTATTGAGTTTGAAGGCATCTGGTCCAAGGTCAAGGTCACAGTGACCTTGATCTTAAAAAACTTAAAAAAGTAATAACACGACATTGCCTGTATCCATGGTCCTCAAACTTGACATGGAGGCTGGCGGTGACTTCTATTGATTTTAAAGGTCATTATGTATTATTTCAGATGCAAGACATTATGTACTATTTCAGGTGCAAGTCATTATGGTATTGGAGATTTGGAAGCTCTTGCACAGGATACACACAAATTTGAGAGTCGTTATCTAGATACAATAATTGGTCCTTATAAGACAGAAGACGATAAGAAGGTGTATAAGGAAAGATCCCCAATCAACTATGTAGATCAATTAACTTGTGCTCTAGCACTGTTCCAGGGAGACGAGGATAAGGTGGGTCAGAATATAATTTAGTTGAATATTCGCAGAAACAAGAGGGTTGTACCTTCACTGTCATTACATTAAGTTAAGTATTAGAGCCGAGTTTACAACGGCTTCAAAATAAATTGACGTAATCATAAACCATTTACAGCTAGGAGACCATGTCATGCTTCATTATCCTTTTAAAGTAATCATAAACCATTTTCAGCATGGAGACCATGTAATGCTTCATTATCGTTTTAAAGTAATAATAAACCATTTACAGCTAGAAGACCATGTTATGCTTCATTATGTTTTTTTAACGTAATCGTAAACCATTTACAGCTAGGAAGACCATGTAATGTTTCATTATCTTTTTCAAAATAATCATAAACCATTTACAGCTAGAAAACCATGTTATGCTTCATTATGGTTTTTTAACGTAATCGTAAACCATTTACAGCTAGAAGACCATGTTATGCTTCATTATGTTATAAGAAGGTGTATAAGGAAAGATCCCCAATCAACTATGTAGATCAATTAACTTGTGCTCTAGCACTGTTCCAGGGAGACGAGGATAAGGTGGGTCAGAATATAATTTAGTTGAATATTCGCAGAAACAAGAGGGTTGTACCTTCACTGTCATTACATTAAGTTAAGTATTAGAGCCGAGTTTACAACGGCTTCAAAATAAATTGACGTAATCATAAACCATTTACAGCTAGGAGACCATGTCATGCTTCATTATCCTTTTAAAGTAATCATAAACCATTTTCAGCATGGAGACCATGTAATGCTTCATTATCGTTTTAAAGTAATAATAAACCATTTACAGCTAGAAGACCATGTTATGCTTCATTATGTTTTTTTAACGTAATCGTAAACCATTTACAGCTAGGAAGACCATGTAATGTTTCATTATCTTTTTCAAAATAATCATAAACCATTTACAGCTAGAAAACCATGTTATGCTTCATTATGGTTTTTTAACGTAATCGTAAACCATTTACAGCTAGAAGACCATGTTATGCTTCATTATGTTATAAGAAGGTGTATAAGGAAAGATCCCCAATCAACTATGTAGATCAATTAACTTGTGCTCTAGCACTGTTCCAGGGAGACGAGGATAAGGTGGGTCAGAATATAATTTAGTTGAATATTCGCAGAAACAAGAGGGTTGTACCTTCACTGTCATTACATTAAGTTAAGTATTAGAGCCGAGTTTACAACGGCTTCAAAATAAATTGACGTAATCATAAACCATTTACAGCTAGGAGACCATGTCATGCTTCATTATCCTTTTAAAGTAATCATAAACCATTTTCAGCATGGAGACCATGTAATGCTTCATTATCCTTTTAAAGTAATAATAAACCATTTACAGCTAGAAGACCATGTTATGCTTCATTATGTTTTTTTAACGTAATCGTAAACCATTTACAGCTAGGAAGACCATGTAATGTTTCATTATCTTTTTCAAAATAATCATAAACCATTTACAGCTAGAAGACCATGTTATGCTTCATTATGGTTTTTTAACGTAATCGTAAACCATTTACAGCTAGAAGACCATGTTATGCTTCATTATGTTTTTTTAACGTAATCGTAAACCATTTACAGCTAGGAAGACCATGTAATGCTTCATTATAATTTTTAACGTAATCATAAACCATTCACAGCTAGGAGACCATGTGACAAGCCACAATTAAGAGAATCCATAAATAGATTTAGTCTCGGTTACTCCAAAGTCAAGATCATTGAGGGTTATATACGAGGGATGATCCAGATTTAACCGGACTGTGTCTATAACTTGAAGATTTAGTGAAAGAAATTAATGACAAACACATCCACATGATTACCAATCATTGATACAAGATATCTGAAAAATTCACTACACTTGCACACAAAAAAAGGAAAATACATATGTTAACATTATGTCCATATCGTCCTAGCAAGACAAAATGACAATGACGACGTTGTCCATTTTTAAATCACAATATGCGTATCAGTTATTTCTACATGCAACACATTTCTTGTGCCTTTGTAACCACTGGTTGAACATTTCCGAATACCACTCTTTGTCAAGATCAGATACTATACGATGAACAGCGTAAGATAGTTCCTGAAAATTGTCAAACCTATGACCCTTCAAAGCAGACTTTACCACAGGAAAAACACGAAAATCATACCATGACGGTCGGCGAAGAATATGTTCATCTGATTTCCGGATGTCTCGTCTAGCTTTCTTTGGTGTTGGTTACATGGGCTCTTCTAGTGGCAGGACTGTTCTTTAGTTTCAGGATCATACAGATAAATCCACGTCTCATCAGTGGTCACTATGCAGTTTAAGAATTCGTCACATTCTCGACGATAGCAATTAAGGAATTTCCTTGAAGTATTCACACCCCTTATCTTGTGATCATAAGTGAGCAGTCGCGCTGATTTTTAGATCACCTAGAGCCAAGGTGAGCTATTCTGATCACTTTTTGTCCGTCTTCCGTCGTTAACATTTAGACATTTAGATCATCTCCTCCTTAACCACTTGACCAATTTCAACCAAACTTCACAGGAATGTTCCTTGGTGGACCCCTTCAAAATTGTTCAAAAATTTAAATTCCATTGAGAACTTTGGTTGCTGCGGCAACAGAAAAGGGGAAAATTGCCAAATCTTAAAAAAATCTTCTTGTCCAAAAGTACTGGCCCGATTTGAAAATTATTTTGCACAAATGTTCCTTGGGGTACCCTCTACCAAGATTGTTTAAATATTTCCGATCCGTTGAAAAACATGGCCGCCATGGGGCGGAGCTTATTTTCCTTATATGTGCATTGTTAAAACTTTAAAAATCTTCTTGTCAAAAAGTACTGGCCCGATTTGAAAATTATTTTGCACAAATGTTCCTTGGGGTACCCTCTACCAAGATTGTTCAAATATTTCCGATCCGTTGAAAAACATGGCCGCCAGGGGGCGAGCTTATTTTCCTTATATGTGCATTGTTAAAATTTTAAAAATCTTCTTGTCCAAAAGTACTGGCCCAATTTGAAAATTATTTTGCACAAACGTTCCTTGGGGCACCCTTTACCAAGATTGTTCAAATATTCCCGATCCGTTGAAAAAACATGGCCGCTAGGGGACGAAGCTTGTTTTCCTTATATGTGCATTGTTAAAACTTTAAAAATGTTCTTGTCCAAAAGTATTAGCCCGATTTGAAAATTATTTTGCACAAATGTTCCTTGGGGCACCCTCTACCAAGATTGTTCAAATATGTCCGATCCGTTGAAAAACATGTCCGCCAGGATTGCTGCGGCATCAAAAAGGGGGCAAAATGTCCAAACTTTAAAAATTTCCTTCTCTGAATCTGCATGTCAGATTCCAATATAGTTTGGTAGAAATGTTCCTTGGGTGAGCCTCTACAAAGATTGTTCAAGGCATACTGTTTGGTTGAAAAACATGGCATTTAGGAGGCATCAGAAAAGGGGCAAAATGACAAAATGATTTAATGTCTTAAATTGATAAGCTGTTTTGTTGACTGCCCATTCCCTGCAGTTTACATTCACAGACAAATGATCAGGTGATCGAGGTAGGGCCATCTTGGCCCTCTTGTTTTCATGTGTAACTGATCTGTTAGAACTCACTGTACGATGCTATAACTATAGCCTGTCACGTCACAGACATCACAGACATCACATACCGTCACTCGCCTGTCGACGATGTCGTTAGTGTCATGTCCATACACATTTTACAGCCCCTCCCCTTCTCATCTGCTAGTGAGTTTCTTCCATCCACGAACCTCCGATGCCATTCAGAAACTTGTGATCTCGACATTTTCTTTGATGTGGATGCCTACTGTATCATATCATACGTTTTTGTTTGTGAATATCCCAGCTGACAACAGAATGTGATAATTACGCACGTTTCTTGTGACTCAGATGAGGCCATGGTGCATTATTGGTAGTAACGTTCAATGTTTTGTTATTTACTAACATAGATGACGTAGAAATTTGGTTATATTAATAATCATACAATTTGGCGCCATAATGTCTTATTATACCCCCAAAAAACAAAGTTTTGGGGGGGTATATAGGAGTCACTGTGTCGGTCGGTCGGTCGGTCTGTCGGAAGCCATATTTTGTCCAGACCATATCTTAACAATGCAACATAGGATTTGAACAAAACTTCATAGGATGATACAACACATTGAGAGGAAGTGCGGTGTACAGGAACCATAACTCTATTTCATCTAAATACAGAGTTATTGCCCTTTATTACTTTTTCTTGTCCGGAGAATTACTTAATAACTAACAGATGGAATCTAATAAAACTGCATACAATGGTAGAGCATACTCAGAGGAAGTGCAGTGTACAAGAACCATAACTCGAATTTACATAATTACAGAGTTATTGCCCTTTGTTACTTTTTCTTGTTCGTAGAGTCTTGTCTGGAGCATAACTTTAAAACTAATTGTTGGAATTTAATAAAACATCATAGGATGATACAACACATTGAGAGGAAGTGTGATGTACAGGAACCATAACTCTATTTTACCTAAATACAGATTTATTGCCCTTTGTTACTTTTTCTTGTCCGGAGCATTACTTAATAAGTAACAGATGGAATCTGATAACACTACATACAATGGTAGAGCATAATCAGAGGAAGTGCAGTGTACAATAACCATAACTCTAATTTACATATTTACAGAGTTATTGCCCTTTGTTACTTTTTCTTGTTCGTAGAGTCTTGTCCGGAGCATAACTTTAAAACAAATTCTTGGAATTTATTAAAACTTCATAGGATGATACAACACATTGAGAGGAAGTGCGGTGTACAGTTACCATAACTCTATTTTATCTAAAAACAGTGTTATTGCCCTTTGTTACTTTTTCTTGTCCGGAGAATTACGTATTAATTAACAGATGGAATCTAATAAAACTGCATACAATGGTAGAGCATAATGAGAGGAAGTGCAGTGTACAAGAACCATAACTCTAATTTACATAATTACAGAGTTATTGCCCTTTGTTACTTTTTCTTATTCGTAGAGTCTTGTCCGGAGCATAACTTTAAAACAAATTGTTGGAATTTAATAAAACTTCATAGGATGATACAACACATTGAGAGGAAGTGCAGTGTACAGGAACCATAACTCTATTTAATCTAAATACAGAGTTATTGCCCTTTGTTACTTTTTCTTGTCCGGAGAATTACTTAATAACTAACAGATGGAATCTAATAAAACTGCATACAATGGTAGAGCATAATCAGAGGAAGTGCAGTGTACAAGAACCATAACTCTAATTTACATAATTACAGAGTTTTTGCCCTTTGTTACTTTTTCTTATTCGTAGAGTCTTGTCCAGAGCATAACTGTAAAACAAATTGTTGGAATTTAATAAAACTTCATAGGATGATACAACACATTGAGAGGAAGTGCTGTGTATTTTGTTGGTCGGTCGAAACCCATATTTTGAGTCAAGGTGCTGTTTTGGGGGTATTTATCATCTCTGTGATAGTTCTAGTTTAAAAATTGCTCTGATTAACTGAAGTCATGCTCATACGTCATTAAGTTGCCTTAGAAACAAATGAAATGACCATACTGTGTTTCTGGATTTTTTTTGTTTCGTCCTTCGATTATTTAAGCATAAATAGAGGTACATTTGCTGAAAATTTGAATTCAGACCAATATCAAATAAAAAAGATACAGCAACAGTCTGGTTATTTCTGGATCACCACTTGTAGGTAGGATAAATATTGCATTTATACAAGGAAGATCCTCAACTGATGACCCTCCACAAAAATAGCAAAAATGAAGACTGAGGGGATGGTGTAGTGTTTCCTTATTTAGGTTTTATAGAAACTTTAAAGATCTTCTCCTCTTAATACTGCAACTCTCAGAGTTTATTGGTACAAATGATCATCTCGTGACCCTCCATTAAAGTTCATAATAATTTTTTAGAAGCAATCCATTTTTGTCTCGCTGCTACGCTGCTATGAAGTGGTGAAAGGGAGACTCAATTTTTGCTTTTCCGACAACATTGCCAAACATTTTGGTTTAGTTCAAAGTTAAGTTTTGCTTTTAAGCTCACCTGTCACGTAGTGACAAGGTGAGCTTTTGTGATCACCCTTTGTCCGTAGTCCATCCACAATTTCTTCTGAACATGATTAAGTCTTCATTTATTATCTGGTGTTACCAAACCTATTAAGTAGTTAGATATACATGAGATCTCGCTTCCTTTCGAAAACCAGCCAGATCCGTTCATGCATGACTGGATTAAGGTCCTTTAAAATTGGCAAAATTGCTATAATTGACCTTGTGAACAAGTTAAAGTCATCATTTATTATCCGATGTTTACCAAACTCATACAGTAGCTAGATATCCATGGAGATCGGTTCCTTTTGAAAACCAGATCCGTCCATGCATGACTGAATTATAGCCCTTTAAAATTGGCAAAATTGTTATAATTCACTTTGTGAACACGATAAAAACTTCATTTATTTGTCACATGTCCTTTACATTGGCAATATTGACAAATTGTTGGATGATGTAGATATTGAAAAAAGATATTCTACCTTTACATTCGCTCCAGGAGAAGGTCAACGACCTCTCAGTATTTTTCAAGATAAAGATTCAGAATGTTCCTTAAGTGACCCCTTATCAGATTCCTTCAAGCCATGTTGATTGGTCAAAAACATGGCCACCAGGGGGCGAGGCTATTTTGACCTATATGGCTTGAGTGAAAACTTAAAAAATCTTCCCCTCCGAAAGTGTTTGGCCGATTTTCAAATATTTTTGTAGAAATATTCCTAGGGGTCACCCTATCAGATCCTCTATCAGATTCCTTCAAGCCATGCTGATTGATCGAAATCTTTTGGCTTGTATGACTAAGGTGAAAAAAAATAAAATCAGGTGAGCGATATAGGGCCATCATGGCCCTCTTGTTTACTGTTTTAGTTATTTTGATCACATTTTGTCCTTGGTCAGGCTGTCTTGCATCGTAAACAATTGCCTTGTTAACAGTCTACAGGCAACATTTTGCATCCAATCTTCATGATTTTTTTGGAATCTTCATATCCATTAAATCTAGGCCAAGTTTGAAACTGGGTCATGTGAGGTAAAAAAATAGGTCACATGGTCAAATTGAAGAAAACTATTGTTAACATTCTGGAAGCCATATTCTTAACTTGAGCATGTTGAAACTTTGTCAGAATGGGTGTTTTGATGATATGTAGGCTAAGTTTATGGGTCATGTTGTGTCAACAACAAGGTTACTAGGCAAAATTGAAGGGAAATCTTGTTAATATTCTAGTATTCGCTTACATGATGGCAAAATGAGTTATTGTGATTAACTATGTGGTTGGCATAACTCAGGTGAGCGATCCAGGGCCAGAATGGCCCTCTTTTTTGCAATAACTACTGATGCTAGGTTTTCAAATTTGGATTATAGTTACATCCCTTCTTCACAATATATGCTGAAGATGCTGATTTTCTTGGGGGGGAAAAAGATCATGGTTTTTGGTGGGTTGAGAAATTTGCGTTAAACTTAGTTGAAACCTGGTTATCAGAATGAAGATGTCGTTGTTTAGAGGGGCAGGTGACGTCAAACTCACCTACGTTATCAAATATCTTTTGTTACAGTTGACCTTTCATGGGTTTGCGTTTGGGGCCCTTTGTTAGGGTCAATGTCAAGGGCGCTGTAACTAAAAATAGAAAAAAAAACCGTTTGAAACTGAATATCTTTAGTTACGGTTGACATTTTTTAGCTCACCTGTCACATAGTGGTGACAGGTGAGCTTTTGTGATCGCCCGTTGTCCATCATCTGTCGTCCGTTGTCTGTCCACAATTTCTTGTGAACACGATACAGTCTTCATTTATTATCCGATGTTTACCATTTACAATTATGGCCCTTTAAAATTGTCAAAATTGCTATAATTGACCTTGTGAACAAGATAAAGTCATCATTTATTATCTGATGTTTACCAAACTTACTCATTTGCTAGATATCCATAAGAGCTCGGTTACTTTCGAAAACCAGCCAGATCCATGACTGAATTATAGCCCTTTAAAAATGTCAAATTGTTATAATTCACTTTGTGAACACGATAAAAACTTCATTTATTTGTCACATGTCCTTTACATTGATAATATTGACACATTGTTGGATGATGCAGATATTGAAAACTAGAAATTCTACCTGCACATTCGCTCCTGGAGAAGGTCAAAGACCTCTCAGTATTTTTTCAAGGTAAAGACTCAGAATGTTCCTTAAGTGACTCACTATCAGATTCCTTCAAGCCATGTTGATTGGTCAAAAACTATGGCCACCAGGGGGCGGGGTTTATATGGCTAAAGTGAAAAAAAATAAAATAAGGTGAGTGATATAGGGCCATCATGGCCCTCTTGTTAAGTATACTTGGTATGTAGAAATAGTTTATTGGGACCTTTCATGGGATTGGGATGTGGGCCCCTAGGGTCAAGGTCTCTATTAATAAAGTAGAAAAAATGGTTGAAACTGAATATCTTTTGTTACTGTTGACATATTGTAACCAAACTTGGTATGTTTAAAGAGTTTATTGAGACCTTTCATGGGATTGCAATGTGGGCTCCTAGGGTCAAGGAAACTGTTTTTAAAAGTAGAAAAAATGGTTGAAACTGAATATCTTTAGTTACAATTGACATATCGAAGCCAAACTTGGAATGTAGAAAGAGTTTATGTAGACCTTTTATGGGATTGCGTTTACTTCAAATAGAAAATCAGTTGAAACTCAATTCTTTTGTTACAGTATGCATTTATTATGCCCCCTATATTGCTTTGCACATATCGGTCAGTCGGTATATCGGTTCGTAGGTAGACTAAAGCTTGTCCGAGTGATGACTCAACAATGCCTAGACCTATGGTCCTCTAACTTGACTTGGAGGTTGGGCCTGACCAGTTGATGACCCCTATTGATTTTGAGGTCATCAGGTAAAATGTCAAGGTCATGTTTTTCTTTAGATGCAGTGATTATTAACTAACATATATTGCTAAAATGTTGCAAGAAGTTGAGTATTGTTATATAACTAATACATTTTTAGCTCGACGTCACACCTTGGTTAAGGTTTTGCATGCAAGTACTTAAATACTACATGTATTGCATTGAAACTTTCTACAAGCCTACCCAACTATCACACCTATGTAGATTATCAAGTTAGATACCTATGCATTTTATGCAAGTTATGGCCCTTTTTCTACTTAGAAATTTTGGTTAAAGTTTTGCATGTAACTACATTAAAAGACCATCTCTTAGTACTTACTTTATGCATTGCTTTGAAACTTTATACAACCCTTCCCAACTATCACACATATGTTGACTTTTAAGTTAAATAACTCTATCCTGCATTTCATGCAAGTTATGGCCCTTTTTAGACATATAAATTCTGGTTAAAGTTTTGCATGCAACTACATTAAGAGACCATATCTTAGTAACTACTTGATGCATTGCATGCAACTACATTAAGAGTGGATATCCTAGTATTTACTTTATGCATTGCATTGAAACTCTAACAGCCCTTCCCAACCATCACACCTATGTAAACAATCAAGTTAAATAACTCTATCTAGCATTTTATGCAAGCTATGGCCCTCTTTGGACTTCGAAATTCTGGTTAAAGTTTTGCATTGAGAGAGTAATCTCAGTAACAACTTGAAGCATTGTATTGAAACTTTATACAACCTTTTCCAATTTCACAACTATAAACACAACCAATTAAGATAACTCTATCCTGCATTATGGTCCAAATTGTTGCCCTTTTTTACTTAGAAATTATGTTAAAGGTTTGTGTGCAACTACATTTAGAGTCCATAACTTGTTAACTACTTGATGCATTCCGTTTTACAACCCTTCCTAACCATCACACCTATGAAAATAATCAAGTTAAATAACTTTATCCTGCATATAATGCAAATTATCACCCTTTAAGAAATTGTGGTTAATGTTTTGCATGTAACTGCGTTAGAATCCATTATCTCAGTAACTTAAATAAGTGGTGGAATAATCGAGCGCGCTGTCCTCTGACAGCTCTTGTTTATTTAGAAATTCTGGTTAAAGTTTTGCGTGCAACTAAATTAAGAGTCCATATCTCAGAATGAAACTTTCTACAACTCTACCTAGCTATCACACCTGTGTAGATTATCAAGTAAGATAACTCTATCCTGCATTATGTGCAAGTTATGGCCCTTTTTAGCTCACCTATGCACAAAATCATATCAAATCATAGCTAATCTTGGACAAGTTTGAATATGGGTCATGCCGGTTTAAAAACTAGGTCACTAGGCCAAATTGAAGGGTAATCTTGTTAACACCCTGGAGGCCACATTTTCAACTGTTGAAACTTTATCAGAATGTTTGTCTTGATGATATGTAAGTCAAGTTTGAACATGGGTCATGTCGGGTCAAAAAGTAGGTTACTAGGTCAAATTGAAGGAAACTCTTGTTAACACTACAGAGGCTGCAATTTTTGCTTCAGCTGTTTGAAATTTTGTCAGAATGTTTGTCTTAAAGATATCTAGGTCAAGTTCAAATATGGGTCATATTGAGTCAGTAACTAGGTCACTAGGTCACTAGGCCAAATTTTAAGGGAAATCTTGTTAACACTGTAGAAGCCGCATTTTTTGCTTCAGCAGCTTGAAATTTGGTCAGAATGTTGAGCTGAATGAATAGAAATTCTGGTTAAAGTTTTGCAACTATATTTAGAGTTTAATCTCAGTAACAACTTGAAGCATTGTATTGAAACTTTATACAACCTTTCCCAATTTCACAACTATATACACAACCAATAAAGATAACACTATCCTGCATATGTCGCAAATTATGGTTTAAGGTTTGTGTGCAACTACATTAAGAGTCCATATCTTAGTAACTACTTGATGCATTCCATTGAAAAGTTATACAACCCTTCCCAACCATCACACCTATGAAAATAATCAAGTTAAATAACTCTATCCTGCATATAATGCAAATTATCACCCTTTAAGAAATTTTGGTTTATGTTTTTGCACGCAACTACATTAGATTCCATTATCTCATTAACTTCAATAATAGGCTATAAGCGGTGAAATAATCGAGCGTGCTGTCCTCCGACAGCTCTTGTTATGAAAGTGCTTGTCTGATATTAAGAAAATTGAATAAGGATCTTCCTTCCGTGATCCTCTACTTAATTTGTTCTAGTCGTATTAATTGGTTACAAAATCATAGCAACCAGCATAGGCATCATCACAAAAAGGGTAAATTGAACTTTTAGCTACAAAGGACAAATGCTACCATTCCACTTGACCAATTTCAAGTTAACTTCACAGGAACTTTGGTTGCTGCAGCATCAGAAAGGGTGCGAAATGTCGAAATCATAAAAATCTTCTCCTCTGAATCCGCTTGTCAGATTCTAATATAATCTAGAAATGTTCCTTGGGTGACCCTCTACAAAAGTTGTTCAAGTCATACTGATTTGTTGAAAAATATGGCAGTCAGGCGGCATCAGGAAAGGCGCAAAATGAGAAAACTTTATAATTCCATTCTTATTCAAGTTCTTGTTAGATTTCAAGTTACAAATGGTTTTTACTGATAAACTATTTCTTTAACGGTGTCCACTCCTTGCAGTTTCATTTACACTCCTGATCAAATTTATTCCAGATACTTTCAGTTAAATATTTGCTGCTAATTTACTATCACTCAGGTGATCGATTTATGGCCATCTTGGCCCTTTTGTTTTAGCTTACCTTAGAACGAAGTGCAAGGTAAGCTTTCGTGATCACTCACTGTCCAGCGTCTGTCGTCGTCGTTGCTTGTTAACCTTATATGTGCATTGTTAAAACTTTCAAAATCTTCTTGTTCAAAAGTACTGGCCCGATTTAAAGATCAGCTTGTTTCCTTATATGTGCATTGTAAAAACTTTAAAAATCTTCTTGTCCAAAAGCACCTGCCCGTTTTTAAAAATAATTTGGCGCAAATGTTCTTTAGGTGACCCTCTACCAAAATTGTTGAAACTATTCCGATCTGATGAAAAACATGGCTGCAAGGTGCCAGGGGCTTGTTTTCCTTATATGTAATATAGTGAAAACTTAAAAAAATCTTCTTGTACTGGCCCGATTTAAAAAAAGAAATGGCACAAATGTTCCTTATTTAACCCTCTGCCAAGGTTGTTCAATTTATTCTGATCCGCTAGGGGGGTTGCTTGTTTTTCTTATATGTATAGAGTAAAAACTTTGAAAACTATTGAAGTTCTATTAAACGATATAGGGCCATCATGGCTCTCTTGTTTAAAGATTTAAGTTCTAAAGAGATCGTAAAGGGAGGTAAATGTCGATCTTTAAAATTCCTCTTTTTGTCTCGCCCACGATAGTGGAGTGAGACATAGCAGTCACTTTTCCGGCGACGGCGACGGCGGCCGCTTTTACAAATACCTATATCTCGGCAACCCCTGCTTGAATTTTTCTGAAACTTTGTTAGATGTATTGTTTGGTCATGGGACATCTGTCAACATAAAAATGTTCAGGGTCAAGGTCATAATTGTGCAGAACTAATTGACCTTTGTTAGGTAACTTAACCTCAAAACTTAACCTTTCTTATATCTCAGCAACCCCTGCTTGAATTTTTCTGAAACTTTGTCAGATGTATTGTCTGGTCATGGGACATCTGTCAACATCAAAATTTTCAGGGTCAAGGTCATAATTGTGCAGAACTTGACCTTTGTTAGGTAACTTAACCTGAAAACTTAACCTTTCTTATATATATCTCAGCAACCTCTGCTTGAATTTTTCTGAAACTTTGTCAGATGTATTGTTTGGTCATGGGACATCTGTCAACGTCAAAATTTTCAGGGTCAAGGTCATAATTGTGCAGAACTTGACCTTTGTTAGGTAACTTAGCCTCAAAACTTAACCTTTCTTATATCTCAGCAACCCCTGCTTGAATTTTTCTGAAACATTGTCAGATGTATTGTTTGGTCATGATACATCTGTCAACGTCATAATTTTCAGGGTCAAGGTCATAATTGTGTAGAACTTGACCATTTCTTATATCTCAGCAACCCCTGCTGGAATTTTTCTGAAACTTTGTCAAACGTATTGTTTGGTCATGGGACATCTGTCAACGTCAAAATTTTCAGGGTCAAGGTCATAATTGTGCAGAACTTGACCTTTGTTAGGTAACTTAACCTCAAAACTTAACCTTTCTTATATCTCAGCAACCCCTGCTTGAATTTTTCTGAAACTTTGTCAGATGTATTGTTTGGTCATGGGACATCTGTCAACGTCATAATTTTCAGAGTCAAGGTCATAATTGTACAGAACTTGACCCTTTCTTATATCTCAGCAACCCAAATAATTTTTTTTAAGATATATACACATGTAGTGAGTTTATTATTTATCATGACATGTTGATAACAATGCATTGACAGACACTTACTTTTTCACATTTTATCAACTTGACTTTCTTTTTGCATAGTGATACCATTTAATATCTGATTTTCTTAGAAGGGCGAGACACCCTCAGCCCGAGGTCTTGTTTAATCCACCGGTCTGATGATAGGACAGAAATATTGGCCCTGACAGAAATTGTTTAAGCCATAGTGATTGGTTGAAAAAAAATTCATTCAGGCTTAGGGCTGTAACGATACATTCGAATAATCGATAAAACTTCATCTAGAACCGAATATTTAGGAATATAATCGAAAGCTGTATGATTTAAACTAAAATCAATTTAATTGAACAACAAACATAACAAACCTTTTGTCACACTTGCAACAGCTGACCACTGAATTTGCGATTTTTGTCCCCCGCTTTTAGCGAAAGCTGGGGACTATTATTTCTCATTCGTCAGTCCGTCCGTCAGTCCGTCAGTCCGTCCGTCAGTCACGCTGTCACAAAAACTTTAACCTTGGTCATAACTTCTGAACCGTAATAGGTACTGCTTTCATATTTCACATGTGTACTCCTTGTGACAACCCCTTTCCATCAATACCTATTTTTTTGACCTTGTGACCTTGACCCTGACGAGTTATGGCCCTTTACCCCTATGTATGACTAAATTCATTTCCGGGCTATTTCTCTGCAACCGCTTTTTGGAATTTTATGAAACTTCATAGGAAGGATCACCACCAAGTGTAGATGCGCATATCGTGTTTGCGTTCCAGTTGGATTATTTTGCACGGAGTTATGGCCCTTTACCCCACCATCAGGCTATGTATGACTAAATTCATTTCCGGGCTATTTCTCTGCAACCGCTTTTTTTGAATTTTATGAAACTTCATAGGAAGGATCACCACCAAGTGTAGATGCGCATATCGTGTTTGCGTTCCGGTTGGATTATTTTTCACGGAGTTATGGCCCTTTACTCCACCATCAGGCTATGTATGACTAAATTCATTTCCGGGCTATTTCTCTGCAACCGCTTTTTGGAATTTTATGAAACTTTATAGGAAGGATCACCACCAAGTGTAGATGCGCATATCGTCTTTGCGTTCCGGTTGGATGATTTTTCACGGAGTTTTACCCCACCATCCGGCTATGTATGACTTAATTCATTTCCGGGCTATCTCTCTGCAACTGCTTTTTGGAATTTGATGAAACTTTATAGGAAGGATCACCACCAAGTGTAGATGCGCATATCGTGTTTGCGTTCCAGTTGGATTATTTTTCACGGAGTTGTGGCCCTTTACTCCACCATCAGGCTATGTATGACTAAATTCATTTCCGGGCTATTTCTCTGCAACCGCTTTTTGGAATTTTATGAAACTTCATAGGAAGGATCACCACCAAGTGTAGATGCGCATATCGTGTTTGCGTTCCGGTTGGATGATTTTTCACGGAGTTATGGCCCTTACTTCTGAACCGTAATAGGTACTGCTTTCATATTTCACATGTGTATTCCTTGTGACAACCCCTTTCCATCAATACCAATTTTTGTGACCTTGACCCTGGCGGGGGACCATGATTCTCTGAATTTGCTTGTTTTTTTTTCATTTGCTCAATGTAGATTTGATTTTGTGTTCGCTATGATGTATTTCGAAATATATTTAATGACAACCAAAACCCGTCATCAAAAAATGGCGAACCACAGGGAAATTTAAATTATTGAATCTCCGGCCAAATATACGTCTGTTGTATGTAAAGATTTCGGATTGCCTAAAGGACTCAAGGAAGACATTCCATCTCACACTATCTGTAAAATTTGTAGACATGAAATCGGGTACAACTAAAAAGTATCAAAAGCTACATTTATTTCATAATTTCCTTACTTCGTTATAAAATCAGAGTACTGAAAGTACTTTTGAGGATCACAGCATGTCGACTATGGACAAAGAGTTGAAAACGTTATTAACTTTTATACTGACCTAGTTGGATTTTTTTTGTCACAAAAGTGACAAGACCTACTAGTCAATCATTATGCTTTTTCTAATCATTTGAATTCTGATTTAATTTGTGTTTACATGTTGTGAATAAATATTCGTATTAATTACCCTGTATTTGTGATACAAATCGTATTTGCCACCTTGTGTATTTGTGATACAAATCGTATTCGCCACCTTGTGTATTTGTGATACAAATCATATTCGCCACCTTGTGTATTTGTGATACGAATCGTATTCGCCACCTAGTGTATTCATTACCCTGTATTTGTGATATGTATCGTTTTTGCCACCTAGTGTATTCATTACCCTGTATTTGTGATATGAATCGTATTCGCCACCTTGTGTATTCATTACCCTGTATTTATGATATGTATCGTATTTGCCACCTAGTGTATTCATTACCCTTTAATTTGTGATACGTATCGTATTCGTCACCTAGTGTATTCATTACCCTGTATTTGTGATATGCATCGTATTCATTACCCTTTATTTGTGATATGTATCGTATTCGCCACCTAGTGTATTCATTACCCTGTATTTGTGATACATATTGTATTCGCCACCTTGTGTATTCATTACCCTGTATTTGTGATACAAATCGTATTCATTACCCTGTATTTGTGATACGTATCGTATTCACCTCCTTGTTTATTCAGTACCCTTTATTTGTGATATGTATCGTATTTGCCACTTAGTGTATTCATTACCCTGTATTTGTGATACAAATTGTATTTGCCACCTTGCGTATTCATTACCCTGTATTTCTGATATGTATCGTATTCGCCACCTTGTGTATTTGTGATATGAATTGTATTTGCCACCTTGTGTATTCGTTACAGCCCTATTAAGGCTGCATCAGATAAGGGGCAAAATGACATCATTATAAAATTCAATTTATATGTACATGTTTGTCTGATTTCAAGATAATTGTGTATAAAGTCATACATTTGTATATTTGAAAACTTTTTTTACTTTGTCATGTTTCCACTTATTTTGGGAATAATTGAACAACAAAGTTAAAGGTTTTTTTAATTCTCAAAAATTAAAAGATTAAAAGTGCTTGGGCTTTCAAATATTGATCTAACTACATCTAATACGCTTGTTCACATTGTATGTTGTACATGTAATTCTTGACTGTTTTACATCGTAGTGGGAGTCGTTGTACAGGTTAATGACAAAGTCCTGTAACTTTCTATACAGAAGCACATACATTACCCACATACACACACTGCCCCTGTGGCTGGGGGACGCTCGATATTCTGCAGCCACATTCTGACCATTGCTTGAACCGTAAGAGAGATAAACAGGTCTGAACAATTGGAATCAATGTAACTCTTGAGCTCCAGCAGATGAGGATTATTTTTCAGATTGTCCCTCCTAAACAAGCTAAGATGATGTATGATGCAGTCAAGGCTAAAGGTTTACCTACAATGTATGTGCTCTTTGAAGGTATGTACACTCATATATAACTGATTATAATGTATGTGCTCTTTGAAGGTATGTACACTCATATATAACTGATTTTAATGTATGTGCTCTTTGAAGGTATGTACACTCATATATAACTGATTTTAATGTATGTGCTCTTTGAAGGTATGTACACTCATATAGAACTGATTATAATGGGTGTGCTCTTTGAAGGTATGTACACTCATATAGAAATGATTATAATGTGTGTGCTCTTTGAAGGTATGTGCACTCATACAGAAGTTATTATAATGTAATTGCTCTTTGAAGGCATGTACACTCATATATAACTGATTATAATGTACGTGCTCTTTGAAGGTATGTACACTCATATAGAACTGATTATGATGTATGTGCTCTTTGAAGGTATGTACACTCATATATAACTGATTTTAATGTATGTGCTCTTTGAAGGTATGTACACTCATATATAACTGATTTTAATGTATGTGCTCTTTGAAGGTATGTACACTCATATAGAACTGATTATAATGGGTGTGCTCTTTGAAGGTATGTACACTCATATAGAAATGATTATAATGTGTTTGCTCTTTGAAGGTATGTACACTCATACAGAAGTTATTATAATGTAATTGCTCTTTGAAGGCATGTACACTCATATATAACTGATTATAATGTATGTGCTCTTTGAAGGTATGTACACTCATATAGAACTGATTATAATGTGTGTGCTTTTTGAAGGTATGTACACTCATATAGAAATGATTATAATGTACATGCTTTTTGAAGGTCTGTACACATATATAGAACGGATTATATTGTATGTGCTCCTTGAAGGTGTGTACACTCATATATAACTGATTTTAATGTATGTGCTCTTTGAAGGTATGTACACTCATATAGAACTGATTATAATGGGTGTGCTCTTTGAAGGTATGTACACTCATATAGAAATGATTATAATGCGAGTACTCTTTGAAGGTATGTACACTCATATATAACTTTTTATAATGTATGTGCTCTTTGAAGGTATGCACACTCATATATAACTGATTTTAATGTATGTGCTCTTTGAAGGTATGTACACTCATACAGAACTGATTACACTTTCTTTGAATGACTCAGTGATGGAATGCAGATTCAATAGCAACCATCAAACTATTAAGTTACTATAAGTATGATTTTGTGTCTCTTTCCAAGGCAGGGAGACACAAAAGGATCATTTTCAACCCAATTGACTAACATATTGGCAGACTACATGTGTGTTCTTTCCAGGTTTTTTTTCTGAAAAAGGGGAAGGGGCCTGGGGCGTTTGAGTAGGGGACAATTTCGCAGCGTTTTAGAAAGAAAAAAGGGAAAAATTGTAAACTAGTGCATGTTTAACTATTATCATTACAAGGCCATCTCTCTATTTTTCATGTTCTTGAACTCCTCCACTAGATTGTCTTAATCCAGCTCAATCAAACTATACCACTGTCAAGGGTCGAATTTAGCCAGATTTTCATTGCATTTTTAGCTCACCAGAGCACGTAGTGCTCAAGGTGAGTTATTGTGATCGCCTTTTGTTCGTCGTCCGTCGTTCGTCGTCCGTCGTCAACATTTGCTTGTTACTACACTAGAGGCAACATTTTGCATCCAATCTTTATAAAAGTTTATCAGAACATATATCTCGATCAACCCAAGGCCAAGTTCGAAACTGGGTCATGTGGGGTCAAAAGCTAGGCCACTAGGTCAAATTTAAGGAAAATCTTGTTAACACTCCTGAAGCCGCATTTTTGGCTTGAGCATGTTGAAACTTTGTCAGAATGTTTGTCTTAGTGATATCTAGGCCAAGTTCGAATATGGGTCATGTCCGGTCAAAAACTAGGTCACTAGGCCAAATTGAAGGAAAATCTTGTTAACACTCTGGAAGCCACATTTTAAACTTGACCATGTTGAAACTTTGTCGGAAAGTTTGTCTTGATGATATCTAGGCCAAGTTCGAATATGGGTCATGTCTGGTCAAAAAGTAGGTCACTAGGCCAAATTGAAGGAAAATCTTGTTAACACTCTGTAAGCCACATTTTAAACTTGAGCATGCTGAAACTTTATTAGAAAGTTTGTCTTTTGATATCTAGGCCAAGTTCGAATATGGGTCATGTCCGGTCAAAAACTAGGTCACTAGGCCAAATTTAAGGAAAATCTTGATTACACTCTAGAAGCCACATTTCTGGCTTGAGCATGTTGAAACTTTGTCAGAATATTTGTCTAAGTAATAGCTAGGTCAAGTTCGAATATGGGTCATGTCGGGTCAAAAACTAGGTCACTAGGCCAAATTTAAGGAAAATCTCGTTAACACTCTGGAAGCCACATGTTTGGCTTGAGCATGAGAGAGTTATGTCTTAAATAGCCCATTTTCAGGTGAGCGATTCCAGGGCCTCATGGCCCTCTTGTTTCACAAGTGCTATTGTTTGTTACTTGCTAAATGAGAAAACAAATTGGTTTTGTGAACTTATTAGAACTTTAATTTTAAGCAACACAATGTGAACTACAATAGTGCAATACACTGTTATGGTCAATGTAATGTAAACATGGTCCAAAACATGCTGTGAAAAGAAGCTGCGGAGACTGTCAGATATACAGCATAGTCTAGAAACTGTGTTTCAATTTCTGGCTCTAATTGGCAAATGGGGTCTCATCTGTCTTAGTCCAGACAACCACCATCTTGTCACAGCAGGTTTTGGGTCATATTCTCTAAGTGCAACATCGGAAACTTTAATTCTCATCAAAATATCAAGTATTTCAGCACCAAGCCTACACCTTCAGTCAAATTTTATTCTGTTCATTGTGGAAAAAGCTCTCTCAGAATGCATTAGCCAAATAACATACAGAACCAACCCCCAAATCATACAGGTCCATGGTGTTCTAATTAAGATGGCGATAAATTAGATTTAAGCTAATGTTCAAAAGTTAAATATGGAAGAAAAAAAAAAGAAGAAAAAATTAAATAATGAATTTTATAGGAGGGGAATTTATATTTTTTAGGGGAAAAACTATGCTTATTTTCCGAGGGGAAGGGGCCGTTAAACGGCTCCTTTTGTATAAGGTAAAAAACAACTTTCGAACACTCTTATATTTTATATTAAGTATTGTTATACTGAGAACAAATCTGTTAGAAAACTTGATATGGGCCTAGCACCAATAACACAAATTTGTAAGAAAACTTGATATGGGCCTAGAACCAATAACACAAATTTGTAAGAAAACTTGATATGGGCCTAGAACCAATAACACAAATTTGTAAGAAAACTTGATATGGGCCTAGAACCAATAACACAAATTTGTAAGAAAACTTGATATGGGCCTAGAACCAACAACACAAATTTGTAAGAAAACTTGATATGGGCCTAGAACCAATAACACAAATTTGTAAGAAAACTTGATATGGGCCTAGAACCAATAACACAAATTTGTAAGAAAACTTGATATGGGCCTAGACCCAATAACACAAATTTGTAAGAAAACTTGATATGGGCCTAGACCCAATAACACAAATTTGTAAGAAAACTTGATATGGGCCTAGAACCAATAACACAAATTTGTAAGAAAACTTGATATGGGCCTAGAACCAATAACACAAATTTGTAAGAAAACTTGATATGGGCCTAGAACCAATAACACAAATTTGTAAGAAAACTTGATATGGGCCTAGAACCAATAACACAAATTTGTAAGAAAACTTGATATGGGCCTAAAACCAATAACACAAATTTGTAAGAAAACTTGATATGGGCCTGGACCCAATAACAAAAATCTTACTTTGTAGTTTGATCTGGATCTTCCCTGTTTGCCATGTAGTAAAGGCATGCTGGACCAAAATCCAATTTGACCAGTCCACATTTTGAGTGTGGTTATTATAAATTTCATCAATTGTCAGGATAAAAGTTTGTGTTCATTCTCTTTATATCAACATTTTGATGACATATGTTTTGTTTTTGTAAATATAGTATTATAAAGAGCTTATTTGTAATACAAAATAATAATAATGTAATACAAAGTGAGTACATAACTCAATTTGTAATACAAAAAGAATAACAATGTAAACTCAATTTGTAATACAAAAAGAAAAGCAATGTAAACTCAATTTGTAATACAAAAAGAATAACAATGTAAATTCAATTTGATATCACAGGCGATAGATAACAATGTAAACTCAATTTGATATCACAGGGGATAGATAACAATGTAAACTCAATTTGATATCACAGGCAATAGATAACAATGTAAACTCAATTTGATATCACAGAGGATAGATAACAATGTAGACTCAATTTGATATCACAGGCGATAGATAACAATGTAAACTCTATTTGATATCACAGGGGATATATAACAATGTAAACTCAATTTGATATCACAGAGGCTAGAAAACAATGTAAACTCAATTTGATATCACAGGTGATAGATAACAATGTAAACTCAATTTGATATCACAGAGGATAGAAAACAATGTAAACTCAATTTGATATCACAGGCGATAGAAAACAATGTAAATTCAATTTGATATCACATGCAATAGATAACAATGTTAACTCAATTTGATATCACAAGGGATAGAAATCTATCAAACTCAACTTCACATCATAATGGGTAGAATTCTCTCATCCAAAGTTCAATGGCATATAAACTATCAATATCTTATACAATACATTTCAGATGGGACTTGATGTTATTTTTTATTTGATGAAAATAGCTGTTTATTGTGCTTGAATGGCATGAATTATTGTCTAAATTTTTCAGCTGCAAAGGCATGTATTACATACAGGGTTCATAACAATGTTTGTCTCTATTGTAGGCGAACAGCATGGTTTTAGAAAGGCAGGAAATATGCAGAAAGCTCTAGATGGGGAATTTTATTTCTTCTCTAAGGTGTTTGGATATGAGGCGGCAGATAATCATATTAATGTAAGTTAAATTTGCTAGGAAATTTTACTATTCATAAAGCAACTTGGATTTAGCTCGACTATTCGAAGAATAAGGAGACTATTGCACTCACGTCGGCATTTGCGCTGGTTAAATTTTTTAACAATTACTAATATCTTCTATACCATCAAACATATTTACTACAAATTTGGCATACTTGTTTCTTCTGGCAACATAGACAACTGTAGCAAGTTGCATAACTCTGTCGACCATATTGAAGAGTTATGCCCCTTTTTTTAGCCCGCCTATTCAAAGAAATAGGGGAGCTTATGTTGGCGTACACATTGCCAGCTTGGTCAAACCTTTGCGTGCAAGGTCTTTTCTCTTTCCCTTTACAGGGGTATGTCAAGTCCCATAACTCTTTGACTGGATTGTGCCCCTTTTTGGCCTTAGATTTCTGGTCAAACCTTTGCATGCAAGGCCTTTTCTCAGACACTGTGTATGCTGTTGCTTTGAAACTTCACACTTCACACACTTATTTAGGTTCATTAGATGACCTTGTATGTCAAGTCCCATAACTCTGGAATGGATTTTGACTGAATTGTGCCCCTTTTTGGACTTAAAATTTAGGTCAAACCTTTGTGTGCAAGGACTTTTCTCAGACACTGTGTAAGCTGTTGCTTTGAAACTTCACACACTTATTCAGGGTCATTAGATGACCTTGTATGTTAAGTCCCATAACTCTGGAATAGACTTTGACTGAATTGTGCCCCTTTTTGGTCAAACCTTTGTGTGCATGACTGGGAAGTTTGGGTTTTACGGTTTTCTTTCTGTTGTAAATTCAATTTCAACTGAATTATTCCACTTTTGGTTTTTGGACTTTTACCAATTCTATAACTGTTCTGAAGTAGGCCCTGATAGGCGAGCTATATTGTCCTCCGACATCTCTTGTTGTACTTAGATTTTGTCACAAAAACATAACCTAAGCTATTATTTGCCATTTCTAAAATAAAATCTTCATCAAACTTTAAAATTAGTTTGTTTTAGATAACAGGGTTGGGATGCAATCAAAATCTTTGTGTCACATTTGACAAAATTATACTCCTTTTTAGCTCGACTTTTGAAAAAACGAGAGCTATTGTCATGACCGTGGCATCATCGTCGGCGTAGTCGTCCGGTGGCGGCGGCGGTGGCGTGGTCGTCTGGTTAAGGTTTTTTGTTCAGCTCAGCTTTTTTTCTGTTTTCTATCAGTCGAGTGTCTGTGCCGTACGCGGTGCTCTTGTTGTACTTTGCTTCTGCGTTGGTTAAATTATTTAACAAATACTAATATCTTCTAAACCATCAAACATAAACTGTGCATTCTTCTTCCTTATTACAATATAGACAACTGCAGCAAGTTCATATATAAGTCAACCATATTTGTTATGCCCTATTTTGTACTTAGAATTAGTCACAAAATCATAACCTAACTTCGTCAAACATTTAAATTATTTTGTTTTAGACAACAGGGTTGTGATGCAACCAAAATCTTTGTGTCAAGGTCACATTTGATATGTCCCTTTTTAGATCACCGGAGCCAAAGGCTCAAGGTGATCTATTCTGATAACTGTCCATTGTCCGTCCATCTGTGTCTGTCATTAATTTTAACTTTAAACATCATCACCTCCTTAACCCAAACTTCACAGGAATGCTCCTTTGGTGGCCCTCTTTCAGAATTGTTCAAAGATTTAAATTCCATTGAGAACTTTGGTTGCTGGGGCATCAGAAAGGGAATGTCCAAACTTTAAAAATCTTCTCCTCTGAATCTGCTTGTCAGATTCTAATAAAATTAATAGAAATGTTCCTGGGTTGACCATCTACAAAGATTGTTCAAGGCATACTGATTGGTTGAAAAATATGCAGTCAGAAGGTATCAGAAAAGGGGCAAAATGGCGAAATTTGGAAATTCCATTTTTTTGAAAATCTACAATTGAAATGGAATCTTACTTCAGTGATCCTCTACTTAACTTGTTCAAGCTGTATTGATTGGTGATAAAATCATAGCAACCACGCATTATCACAAAAGGGGTAAATTGAACTTTTAGCTACAAATGACAACTCCTACCATTCCACTCGACCAATTTCAACTTAACTTCACAGGAATGTTCCTTTGTTGGTCCTCTTTCAAAATAGTTCAAAGACTTACATTCTGTGTACAACTTTGGTGGCTGCGGCATCTAAAATTGATAAAAAATACCCAAACTTTAAAATCCTTTTCCTCCATAATCCGCTTGTCTGATTCCAAGATAATTTGGCAGAATTGTTCTTTGAGTGACCCTCTACAAAAGCTATTCAAGCCATATTGATTTCGTTGAAAAACAGGGCAGCAAGATGCCATCAGGAAAGGCACAAAACAACAAAACGTTATGGTTCCATTCTTGTTAAAGTTCTTGTTAGATTTCAAGATACAAATGGCTTTTACTGATAAGATATTTCTTTAACCCTTTCCCTCATATAGACGCTTTTGGACGCCTCTGCAGCAGACGTTTTCCACTTTTTGTCGTAGGTTATCCATTGAATTATTGAGATTTTCTATGTTTTGACAAAATACGTTCAAAGTCGTCAGCTGCAGAATTGTCGTATGAGGTAAAGGGTTAACAGTGTCCACTCCTTGCAGTTTCATTTGCACTCCTGATCAAATTTTCACAGATATTTGCAGTTAAATATTTGCTACTAATTTACTATCATTCAGGTGAATGATTTAGGGCCATCTTGGCCATCTTGTTGTACTTAGATTTTGTCATGATAACTTAAAGTCAGTAACTATTTTGTGCCATTTCTTAATACTTCTTTATCAAACTTTTAAATTATATTGCTTGTGACAACATGGTCAAAGCTTGTTTCGCAATTGATGTAAAATAAGTAAGTTTAAACTAAACTAATAAGCTGTTTCATTTATATTGTTTACTCCTTCATTCCCACTCTTGATCAAACTTTCCAAGATTCTGATTTCAGATTCACAGTCATATGCTACTACACCATCATTCAGGAGATTGATTTAATGCCATCTTTATCCTCTTGTTTATTTTCAGATCAAAATTGACAATTTGTCGACAGAATGAAGTTATACTTGCACAGAAGAAACAAGTAAACAGAAGTGTATTCCATTCTTTATGTATGCTGAGTGTTGACAATATATTATATAAACTCAACCACCATTTGAACAATTTCAACATTACATTTGGCGACCAAGTCAAGTCTTGGGATATGACCGTGTAGTGAGATCAAACTTTTGAACCCCGCATTTGTAGTTTGCAATTAGAGAACAATTATTATTAAGACCTTGTCAAGTTTGCATGATGTAGCTCAGATTCAATGTTTATGATTATTTGAGAGAGATGCCTCCATACAAAGTTTGACCTGACAAATGCCAGGAATCATTCGATGTATTAACATACTGTTTTCACAATTTGATGATATTATAACTAAAAAAAAAAATTCTTTTTGTTTGATATAATAATTATTCCCCAAATTAATTGATATGGCAAGACATGTTTAAATAATGATCTCTGCATATCAATGTTTAGATGTGGAAGGTTATTGATAATAATCTCTCATACTCGCACAATTGATATGAGCAATAATTTGTAATTACCTCTGTATATAGCATTTCCCTGGACCATGCTTTCATACATTGTAAGAATGTATTTCTGCTTAGCCATTTGGGTTAAAGTTTGTGCCTATGACGTCAACACGGTGGGGGCTTATTTTCCTTTTTTATGTGTAAAGGTAAAACATAAAATATCTTCTCACCCAAAAGTACAGGTTTGACTATTAAATTATTTAATGCAACTGTTCCTTGTGTGACCCTCTACCAACAATGTTCAAATTATTCTGATCCTTTGAAAGACATGGCCACCAGGGGGGCGGAGCTTGTTATTTGTGTGTTTAGGGGAAACATAAAAGATCTTCTTGCCAAAAGAACAGGCTTGATTTGAAGATTATTTGAGGCAAACGTTTCTAAGGGGGACCCTCTACCAAGAATGTTCAAATTATTGATCTGTTGAAAAACATGACCACCAGGGGGGCGGAGCTTGTTTTCCTTATTTGTGTGTATACAGTACAGCT
The DNA here is from genome assembly GCA_031761405.1 of Serripes groenlandicus. Taxonomy (NCBI): domain Eukaryota; kingdom Metazoa; phylum Mollusca; class Bivalvia; order Cardiida; family Cardiidae; genus Serripes; species Serripes groenlandicus. The sequence goes on along the minus strand of JASEVX010000001.1, from coordinate 88,733 downwards.
CACGCGGAAAATGCAGATTCCACGATGGACAAATATTTTTGGTCGCGGATGATCACTGCAATTAAATACGCTGTGATCACCAGGACTCCATCGCGGGTTAAATTGGTCACAGCGATTGGCATTCCGTGGATTCGAGCATATTATCCATCATGAAATCCCGCGATGCATCACCGCGATATCTTCAAGTTTGTTACCTCTCTCTCAGCTCAACTCAAACAATTTTATTAGGCAACTCGGCACTAAATGTGCCATTGGCCATACAAAATACATACAAAATGGTTGAACATGCAAAAAATATGACTACAAAATATCATCACATGTATAACAAAACTATTCATATATAGATTATAACATAAGGTTTTTCTTTGTTTATGATTCAAATAGTAGGTATCGATATAAGATCACTCCTCCTATTTGAAGCTTCATTAATAAATCTAGCAAGACTACTTTGTAAATAACTATTTTTACTTGACATTAATCGTAAAAATTTAAACAATGTTGGAAAAGACGGTTTAAAATACTTTGTTCTTATATCTCTTAATGTGGGACATGTCAAGACAAAGTGGTATTCACTTTCCAAAGCAAATGTCTTACATAATTCACAGTATCTTTTTCATTTCTAGCAATATTTGTATATCTACCAATTTCAACAGCTAGCGATCTGATATACTTATTTTTGTCAAACAAATTCTTAATCTATCAGTATTGTGATCGTCTTTTGTCCGGCGTCCGTCAATGTTGTGCCGTGTGCGTAATCTGTCAACTTCTTCTCCTCAGTAACCAGTAGGTCAATTGGGATGAAACTTCACAGAAAGCATCCTCACAATGACCTCACCAGAATTCTTTCAATTTTTTGGAATCCATGCAGAATTTCCATGGCAACGAGACGAAAACTTTAAAATTCTTCTTCTCCAAAACTGGTTTGCAGATTTTCAAATAATTTTGTAGAAATGTTCCTTGGTAAAGACCCTCTATCAGATTCCTTCTATATGGCTATAGTGAAAATTTAAAAAATCTTCTCCTCCGAAAGTGTCAGACTGATTTTCAAATATTTTGTAGAGATGTTCGTTAAGTGACCCACTATCAGATTCCTTCAAGCCATGTTGATTGGACAAAAAAAACATGGCTGCCAGGGGGCGGAGCTGTTTTGCCTTATCTGGCTAAAGAGAAAACTTAAAAAATCATCTCCTGAAAGTGTCAGGCCAATTTTCAAATTATTATGTAGAAATGTTCTTTAGGTGACCCTCTATCAGACTCCTTAAAGCCATGTTGATAGGTCGAAAAAACATGGCCGCCACAGGGCGAGGGCTATTTAGCCTTATATGGATTTAGTGAAAGCTTAAAAAATCTTCTCCTCCGAAAGTGTTTGGCCGATTTTCAAATAATTTGTAGAAATATTGTTAGGGTGACCCTCTATCAGATTCCTTCAAGCCATATTGATTGATCGAAAACTATGGCCGCCAGGGGGCGCGGTTTATATGGCTAAAGTGGAAAAAAAAATCAGGTGAGCGATCCAGTCGTTTTAAAATCTTTATAGCAATTTAGTTTAGATGAACTATTGATGTCTGAAAACCACTTTTGAATAAATTGATCCCTCATGCGGTTCTTAGTTATTAGGAAATAATTGCAGCCTCGATAAAAATTTGTCCAAGCAAAAGATAATACCAATACTGATAATTGCTCTTTAATTTTATAAACCCATCAACATTTGATATGAAGACTATCTACATCTTTGTACATCCCCCATACCTCGGACCCATACAAAATAATAGGTGTAACCATTTTATCAAATAATGATAGCTTTGTTTTAACGTCCATGGGTACACGTTTGAATAATGATAATAAACTATACATGGCCTTTATTGCTTGGTCCTGTAGACTCCAGTACAAATGTATTACTTTTATTAAAAAAAAATTTTTTTTGTTCTATACTATACACGTTTATTGAAAAATTGCGATTATTTTATGACCAAACTTGCTAAAATTCATTTCAATTCAGCAATTTATTCGAAAAACAGTAGAAGATTTAGTTTTGTTTATGATAACGTCAAGTTTTGTGATCGAAAATGGCGGACATCGGATTTACGTTAAAATATCGTACATATGATTATCTCACATTTTTTAGTAAGGGAAAAATATTGTTCATTTACAGTACATGTATATATATATTTGAATTTTGTATATACATGAATTTTGTAATAAAAGCAGATTGTTGAACTTTTCTTGTTAACTTTAAAAATAAATTATCCAACTGAAATATTGTTGAAAATGACGATTTTTCATTTCAACGCAATGTGTAGATACAGAGTAGAATTGATTTAAGTTATGTATTCACTTTATAAAGTAACAGCTTGTCCTAATGCACTGGTAGTTATATTAATTTAACAAGCTTAGGAAGTGGTTTGTCAGTGTGCTAATCCAAACACATAAACTACGATATGCCTGACTCGACTTTTCTTGACACTTGCGTTCAGTTTTGTAGTCATGTTAACGGATTAAAGAGATATATGAATTAAGAAAGCTACACATCTTTATTACCCGAAATCTCCATAACGCAAACCAGAGTTGAAGCAGTTGGCCCTTTAAAACATTGTGAGAAAAGGAGAAAATGCTCATAATGAGCAATGTATACTTTTCTAACAATCTTTGAAAATGCAAACATTATTGACGCCGCGTGGAAGCGCGGCATCAGTATGGGATAGGTTTTAATTTTGTTCCATGGGGTTGCGTAATCGAAATCGGAGCAACCAACTTTATTATTGTTAAGAAAAACTGTTGTATGTTTGAAAAAAACAACCTTTATGAATTACTTAATTGTATTATTTAAGAAAAAACATTATACAAAATACATATGTCTTCTATCGTTATTACAAAACTTTAGACACATTTAATTTGTATTTAATAACTTTTCCCCATCTTCCTAGGCTACGCTGTTTTTAGATCACCTGAGCCAAAGGCTCAAGGTGAGCTATTCTGATCACTTTTTGTCCGTCGTCCGTCCGGTGTTAACTTTTAGCTTTAAACATCATCTCCTCCCAAACTCCAAGGACAATTTCCGTGAAACATCACAGGACTGTTCCTCTGGTTGGCCTCTTTCAAAATTGTTCAAAGATTTAAATTCCATTGAGAACTTTGGTTGCTGCGGCATCCTTTGGTGGCCCTCTCAAAATTGTTCAAAGATTTAAATTCCATTGATAACTTTGGTTGCTGCGGCATCAGAAAGTGAGAAAAATACCCAAATTTTAAAATCCTTTTCCTCCATAATCTACTTGTGCGATTGCAAGATAATTTAGTAGAAATGTTCCTTAAGTGACCCTCTAAATAAACTGTTGAAGCCATATTGATTTCGTTGAAAAACAGGGCAGCAAGGCGGCATCAGGAAAGGTGCAAAATGACAAAAACTTTATAATTCCATTCTTATTAAAGTTCTTGTTAGATTTCAAGATATAAATGGCCTTTACTGATAAGCTGTTTCTTGAGAAGTGTCCACTCCTTTGCAGTTTCATTTGCACTCCCTTATAAAATTTTCCCAGATATTTGCAGTTAAATATTTGCTACTAATTTACTATCAATTAGGTGATCGATTTAGGGCCATCTTGGCCCTCTTGTTAATAGTTTGGTTTACGGCCCTGACCCGATTCATCAAAGCTCAGAATTTTTTTTCACTTTTTCCCCATCCTAGGCTACGCGTTTTTAATTGTTTGGTTTACGGCCCCAAAATTCGGGGGATGTTTTTGCCTATTTATAAAATTTGGTTGTATTTCTAAACTTAAAACGTCCCCCATACAGTTTGTTCATTCAGACCATTATATTCTTGCTATCTTTAAACTTTGTAAAATTACTTCGTATTTAGCTCACCTGGTTGGCAGATTTTCAAGTAATTTTGTAAAAATGTTCATTGGATGACCCTCTATGAGATTCCTTCAAGCCATGTTGATTGATCGAAATATGGCCGCCAGGGGGGCATGGCTATTTTGCCTTATATGGCTATAGTGAAAACTTCAAAAATCTTCCCCTCCAAAAGTGTCAGGCCGATTTTCAAATAATTTTGTAGAAATGTTCCTTGGGTGACCCTCTATCAGATTCCTTCAAGTTATGTTAATTGGTCAAGAAACATGGCGATCAGGGGGCGGGGCTATTTGGAGGTTAATATTTGCCTAATGGCAGTGGAGCAATACTGTCCGTCTTGGGCCTCTTGTTTTTTAGCTCACCTATGCACGAAGTGCAAGGTGAGCTATTATGATCATATTTTGTCCGGCGTCCATCCGTCGTGCAGCGTGCGTCGTCAACATTTGAGCTTGTTAACACTCTAGTTAACACTCTACAGGCTACATTTTGCATCCTATCTTCATGACAGTTTATCAGAACATTCATCTCCATCAAATCTTGGACAAGTTCGAAACTGGGCCATATGAGGTCAACAACTTGGTCACTAGGTCAAATTGAAGGAAAATCTTGTTAACACTCTGGATGCCACATTTTCAACTTGAGCATGTTGAAACTTTATCAGAATGTTTGTCTTGATGATATGTAGGTCAAGTGCGAACATGAGTCATGTTGGGTCAAAATGTAGGTCACTAGGCCAAATTGAAGGAAAATCTTGTTAACACTCCAGAGGCCGTAATTTTTGCTTCAGCATCTTGAAATTTTGTCAGAATGTTTGCCCGAATTATATCTAGGTCAAGTTCCAATATGGGTCAGAAACAAGGTCATTAAAGGAAAATATTGTTCAAACTCCGGAGGCCGCATTTTTACTTTGAGCAAGTTAAAAACTTGTCAGAATGTTGTGTTGATGATATCTAGTCCATGTTGGAATATGGGTCATATCAGGGAAAAAAAAATATACATCACTAGGCCAAATGAAGGAAAATCTTGTTAACACTGGAGGTTGCATTCAGAATAATTGTCTTGATGTGTTTTGCATTGCAGTACATTGTATAATTTAGGTGAGCGATCCAGGGCCATCATGCCCTCTTGTTTTATCTAATGGATCTAGTTAGAGCAGATTTGAAACCGTTTATTGGTAAAAGATTAAGAAACTTCTGGATTCTGGAATAATTTGGAATTTAAAAAACTGGTTTGTTGAATATTTGTTCTCCCTTGTAATGAATAAAGATTCGCCTCAAAACCACCTTTCATGCAGAATTAACAGTCTTGAGTTGTCTTGGCAGTATTATTACCACGTATTGTTTGCAGAATACAACGAGTTTAGGGGATTTGCTTTGACGAATTTTAATAAATTGAGTTGTTACGCATATATGCTGCTTTATTGTTAGCACTGATCATTGTCCTCTTTAACAACATTTATTCGTACTGTAATGAAATAAAAATTGGTCCGTTGTGGCTCACATTTTTCAGATCCATTGAAAAACATTACCTCCATATGGCTTATATTCTTTATATGTATAGTAAAAACTTATAAAAATCTTCTTGTACAAGACGTTTCCTTGCGATAACCTAATTAAGATTGTTGAAATTATTACAATCCATTGAAATATATGGACACCATGCAGGGAGTAGGGCTTGTTTTCCTTATATGTATACATTAAAAAATGTACTTGTCCAAATGAAAATGAAAAGATATGCTCAGTGTGACTTTCTTTTTGGGGTAAAAATCATGGTTAGATGTAGTTAAAGTTTTAGGACAAGTTTGCATTTCCTTTTCTTTTTTTTCTTTTTCTCAAATAGTACTTGTGTTAGGGCTTTCATATTTGGAATATAATTACATATAATACCTTTCTTCATATTGTATGCTGAAGATGCTGAATGTGGCCTTCCTTTTGGGGTAAAAAACATGATTTTGGGTGATTAAAGTGTTTTTTGGGGCAAGTTGTCATTTTTTCTCAATAAGTACTTGTGTTTGGACTTTCATATTTGGAATATAGTTACATCTAATATCTTTCTTCACATAATAGTTCAAATATTGTTAAAAAGGAGGTCACTCGGCAAAATTGAAGAACAATCTTGTTTACACTCTGGAAGGCGCATTTTTTGCTTGAACATGTTGAAACTTTGTCAGAATATTTGTCTGCGTGATATCTAGGCTAAGTCGGAATATGGGTCAGGTCAAACTAGGTCACTAGGCAAAATTGTAGAACAATCTTGTTAACACTATAGATATCGCATTTCTGACTTGAGTAGCTTGAAATTTAGTCAGAAAGTTTGTCTTGATGATATTGCCATTGGTGCTGAAAGAGTCTTAAATAGCCCATTCTCAGGTGAGCGATCCAGAGCCTTATGGCCCTCTTGTTGCGTTTAGATATTTTTAAAGTTGTCTGCAGCAGATTTGTTTTATATGGAAAAGGAATAAAGCAAGTGTTTTATCTTCTTTATTTTGAAAATACTAGTTTTCATGTGAAAGATTGAAGAGATGAATGTTTGAAATGGTTAGTGTCTTAGTGGTCAATTTACAATTAAATTTTACATAAGTTTTAACTTGACTGAGCATAATGTCAAACATTTCTTGAACCCTTTGCCCAATACAACATATCCGCAGTAGATGAAATTGAAAGCATCTGTTCAAAAATGTTGAAAATCTCTATAAATGATAGTATAATTATAGGATGCAGATGAAAACATTGTGGCAAAAGAAGAAACATGTTGAGCAATTTCTCCCTTAGTTAGCCACAATGTTTTCACAAATGGACTGCTGTGGAGGTGTCAGAAAGTGTCTGAATGAGGGAAGTGGTTAAATTCTGTCTTCTCCTAAAACGTTTGGCCGATTTTGTCCTCTTAGGACTGGTTCTTATTTGATGCACTTTCATAAATTATAAAAGAAGTTAATTCTGTGCTAAACTAGTTGCCATGGCAATGGTAAGAAAAAAATTAAAAACCCTAAAATGACATCTAAGCAACTGTCCCAGATTTGAAATGTCTTTATAGGACTGTACCTTTGGTGGTGTCCTTTCAGAATCGCAAAACAAATTGAATTCTATGAAAGAAATGTTGCAATGGAAACAGAAATAAAAAACGTAAAAAACATTTTCTTCCAACCAATTAGGTCAAGTTTGATGGGAATGTTTCTTGAAAATGCCCTCCATCTGACCCTCCTACGAAAATATTTCATCTTTTATTTCCTATCCTTGTACTGGTTTGTTTACAAATAGGTAAACTGTCACCCTTATGAAACTGAAATAATGTTGAAAACGGCGTAAAATCTCGAAAAGTACTGACCCAATATTGAAGTAATTTTGCACAAATATCTGAACTCCGGCAACTTTGGTATTTTTTTCCCCTTCATTTGGAAAACACTGCCGTCTGGGATAGAGTGTGTTTTGTGTTTTGTTTTATGTAAAAACATAAAAAAGCTTCCCGTTTCAAAATACCGGTCTGATTTGAAAATAGTTTGGCAGTGTTAGATTTGTTATTGATAAAGGGTCATACTTGCAAACCGAGATGACACCATGATTCCATAACGGCATTGAATCGGGTCAATATAACGCTTTCCTACATGGACTATGGGAATTATATTTAAGTTATGATAGATAAATTATGAGCTATATACTAGTAGGACGATCATTTCTCTCTTGGTACATGTAGGACGATCATTTTCCTCTTGTTACATGTAGGACTATCCTTTTCCTTTTGTTACATGTAGGACCATCATTTTCCTCTTGTTACATGTAGGACCATCATTTCCTTCATGTTACATGTAGGACCATCATTTTCCTCTTGCTACATGTAGGACTATCCTTTTCCTTTTGTTACATGTAGGACCATCATTTTCCTCTTGTTACATGTAGGACCATCATTTCCTTCATGTTACATGTAGGACCATCATTTCCCTCTTTGTTACATGTAGGACCATCATTTCCCTCTTTGTTACATGTAAGACCATCATTTCGCTATTGTTACATGTAGGACCATCATTTCCCTCTTGTTACATGTAGGACCATCATTTCCCTCTTGTTACATGTAGGACCATCATTTCCCTCTTTGTTACATGTAGGACCAATATTTCGCTATTGTTACATGTAGGACCATCATTTCCCTCTTGTTACATGTAGGACCATCATTTCGATATTGTTACATGTAGGATCATCATTTCCCTCTTGTTACATGTAGGACCATCAATTCCTTCTTGTTACATGTAGGACCATCATTTCGCTCTTGTTACATGTAGGACCATCATTTTTCTCTTGCTACATGTAGGACCATCATTTTCCTCTTGTTACATGTAGGACCATCATTTCCCTCTTGTTACCTGTAGGACCATCATTTCCCTCTTGTTACCTGTAGGACTATCATTTCCCTCTTGTTACATGTAGGACCATCATTTCCCTCTTGTTACCTGTAGGACCATCAATTCCTTCTTGTTACATGTAGGACCATCATTTCGCTCTTGTTACATGTAGGACCATCATTTTCCTCTTGCTACATGTAGGATCATCATTTCCCTCTTGTTACATGTAGGACCATCATTTCCCTCTTGTTACCTGTAGGACCATCATTTCCCTCTTGTTACATGTAGGACCATCATTTCCCTCATGTTACACCAGTTCCCTCTTGTTACATGTAGGACCCTCTATTACAATTTCACTTTATGCTGCTACATAAAACTGCAAGTCCATCAGTTGTCACTTGTACATCTTTGGTAGGGAACCACTACGTAAGGCTAACTATACAGGTCTAGCTCTTGTAGTTTCAGAGAAAATATTTCTATGTAAAGCTGCAAGTCTCTGTGATGGTGTTCAGTGACCCCCTATGGTCATCACGTATATAACCTTGGTAGTAGACCACTAGGTAATATCAGTTAACACATATTAAATCTATAGATAGCGTAGGTCCAAGCATCGTCCAGTTATCAATAGGATAATTGATATATTAATGTTTTACGCCGCTCTTAACAATTTTACACCGAGCCGCCGGGAGCTCGCTGGGTAGCGACGAAGGCTGTCAATTCAGGGCTTTTGATTTTGAATCCCAGCTTGGCAAACATTCTGTCCGACTTTTGATAAGTGTCATTCGTCTTTCACCAATGGGCTTACAGTCTATGTGGAAAAGCAATCAGTTGCTTGGAAAGTATGTTGTATTGATTACAGGAAACGCCGTGATATAAATTGTAAAACTGGTAGCTTACACAGGAAACGCCCTGATATAACTGAACAATTGTAAAACACCAAACAATCAACTTGAAAATGTGACTTTCGGTCCTTGTCCAACTAGGGAGAAATAAAGCCATATTGCAAGGTTCCCTTCGCTATGTTCAGATATGAAAACGACATAAAGGGGGTTATATATGTCTGTGAAAAGAGGTCAAAGATAAGTATTTTTCTGTGTTACATTGACACGTTTCAATAATTTATAAGTTTGGGAGAACTTGTGTCCAAATAGTACGACTATCATGTTTTCTTTGGCATCTATATTCCTGATCCTATTCGGTATGTAGCTTTCTTTGTTTATTCGTGGAATAACAGGGGTGATGCTTTGGCTAGGATAGAACTACATTTCGTCTTTACTCTCTTACTTATAACGCAGTTTTATCCTGACCATTGCAAAGGCGTTCTTTCAAACGCATTTTGACGCAACAGCAGAAAACGACTTTTAAAAATAGTGTAGCAAAAAGGAAAAACTCTCATAATGAGCCACAATGTTTACAACTTGTTAAATAAATAACATGTTCAATGAAAGAGGTTTTCATCATTTTTGTCGACATATTTTCAAAGTAATTTTGTCGTTTGTGGGAATGTATTCAATTTAAGATTACGATTATAAGTGTTCATGTCCCCTGCTTACTCGACAATACCAACGCTCTTCGAGAGAAAATAACACTCATAAACAATAGGTAACGCAAGTATTAAAAATAACACTCATAAACAATAGGTAACGCAAGTATTGAAAATAACACTCATAAACAATAGGTAACGCAAGTATTGAAAATAACACTCATAAACAATAGGTAACGCAAGTATTAAAAATAACACTCATAAACAATAGGTAACGCAAGTATTAAAAATACATACAACGTTTTTAGCTCAGCTATGCACGAAGTGCAAGGTGAGCTATTGTGATCACATTTTGTCCGGCGTCCGTCCGTCGTGCGTCGTGCGTCGTCAACATTTGAGCTTGTTAACACTCTACGGGCTACATTTTGCATCCAATATTCATGAAAGTTTATCAGAATGTTCCATCTCCATAAAATCTTGGACAAGTTTCGAAACTGGGCCATATGAGGTCAAAAACGAGGTCACTAGGTTAAATTGAAGCGAAATCTTGTTTACACTCTGGAGGCCACATTTTCAACTTGAGCATGTTGAAACTTTATCAGAATGTTTGATGATATGTAGGCCAAGTTCGAACATGGGTCATGTCGGGTCAAAAAGTAGGTCACTAGGTCAATTGAAGGAAAATCTTGTTAACACTCCAGAGGACGCTTCAGAATGTTGAGCTGAATGATATCTAGGCCAAGTTCGAATATGGGTCATGCCGGGTCAAAACTAGGTCACTAGGTCAAATTGAAGGGCAATCTTGTTAACACTCTAGAGGCCACATTTTCAACTTGAGCATGTTGAAACTTTATCAGAATGTTTGTCTTGATGATATGTAGGTCAAGTTTAAATATGGGTCATATTGGGTCAGAAACTAGGTCACTAGGCCAAATTGAGGGAAAATCTTGTTACCTCTGTAGAATTCTCATGTTTTGCTACAGCAGCTTGAAATTTGGTCAGAATGTTTAGCTGAATGATATCTAGGCCAAGTTCGAATACGGGTCATGCTGGGTCAAAAACTAGGTCACTAGGCCAAATTGAAGGGAAATCTTGTTTACACTCTGGAGGCCACATTTTCAACTTGAGCATGTTGAAACTTTATCAGAATGTTTGATGATATGTAGGCCAAGTTCGAACATGGGTCATGTCGGGTCAAAAAGTAGGTCACTAGGTCAATTGAAGGAAAATCTTGTTAACACTCCAGAGGACGCTTCAGAATGTTGAGCTGAATGATATCTAGGCCAAGTTCGAATATGGGTCATGCCGGGTCAAAACTAGGTCACTAGGTCAAATTGAAGGGCAATCTTGTTAACACTCTAGAGGCCACATTTTCAACTTGAGCATGTTGAAACTTTATCAGAATGTTTGTCTTGATGATATGTAGGTCAAGTTTAAATATGGGTCATATTGGGTCAGAAACTAGGTCACTAGGCCAAATTGAGGGAAAATCTTGTTACCTCTGTAGAATTCTCATGTTTTGCTACAGCAGCTTGAAATTTGGTCAGAATGTTTAGCTGAATGATATCTAGGCCAAGTTCGAATACGGGTCATGCTGGGTCAAAAACTAGGTCACTAGGCCAAATTGAAGGGAAATCTTGTTAACACTAGAAGCTGCATTTTTTTTTGCTTCAGCAGCTTGAAATCTAGTCAGAATGTTGAGCTGAATGATATCTAGGTCAAGTTCGAATACGGGTCATGCTGTGTCAAAAACTAGGTCACTAGGCCAAATGAAGGAAAATCTTGTTAACACTGGAGGTTGCATTCAGAATAATGTGTCTTGATGTGTTTTGCATAACAGTACATTGTATAATTAAGGTGAGCGATCCAGGGCCATCATGGCCCTCTTGTTAAAATCTCTACCGTAGCTTTTTCAACAAGTGTTTCATTAAAAGTGCTGTTTTTCTCGTTCTGTAAGATTGCATAAAGGTTACAATTCTGAATGTGAAATTATTTCACCAACCATTGCATTGCATGATAACTGCTCAAGATTACTAGTTGTGAACAGATTTACTTACTCATTATTATTATTCGTGTCATTTTGTTATTGAGCAGCTACGGTCTCGCTAGTGCACTGATTAATGCACACGTTCTCGCTAGTGCACTGATGAATGCACACGTTCTCGCTAGTGCACTGATTAATGCACACGTTCTCGCTAGTGCACTGATGAATGCACACGTTCTCGCTAGTGCACTGATGAACGCACACGTTCTCGCTAGTGCACTGTTGAATGCACACGTTCTCGCTAGTGCACTGATGAACGCACACGGTCTCGCTAGTGCACTGATGAACGCACAGGTCTCGCTAATGGACTGATTAACGCACACGGTCTCGCTAATGGACTGATGAACGCACACGTTCTCGCTAGTGCACTGATGAATGCACACGTTCTCGCTAGTGCACTGATGAACGCACACGGTCTCGCTAGTGCACTGATGAACGCACAGGTCTCGCTAATGGACTGATTAACGCACACGGTCTCGCTAATGGACTAATTAACGCACACGGTCTCGCTAGTGCACTGATGAACGCACACGGTCTCGCTAGTGCACTGATTAACGCACACGGTCTCGCTAATGGACTGATTAACGCACACGGTCTCGCTAATGGACTGATTAACGCACACGGTCTCGCTAATGGACTGATTAACGCACACGGTCTCGCTAATGGACTGATGAACGCACACGGTCTCGCTAGTGCACTGATGAACGCACACGGGCCAGATACTGCATTTATGAATGCACACGGTCTCGCTAGTGCACTGATGAACGCACACGGTCTCGCTTGTGCACTGATGAATGCACACAGTCTCGCTAGTGCACTGATGAACGCATACGATCTTGCTTGTGCAATAATGAACGCACATGGTCTTGCTAGTGCACTGGTGAACATACACGGTCTCGCTAGTGAACTGATGAATACACACGGTCTTGCTAGTACACTGATAAATGCACACGGTCTCGCTAGTGCACTGATTAACTCACACGGTCTCGCTAGAGCACTGATGAACGCACACAGTCTCGCTAGTGCACTGATGAACGCACACATTATTGTTAGTGCACTTATGAACGCACACGGTCTCGTTAGTGTACTGATGAACGCACAGAGTCACGCTAATGCACTGATGAACGCACACAGTCTCGCTAGTGCACTGATGAACGCACACAGTCTTGCTAGTGCACTGACGAACGCGCACATTCTCGCTAGTGAACTGATGAACGCACACGGTCCAGCTATTGCACTGATGAATGCACACGGTCTCGCTAGTGCACTGATGCATGCACACGGTCCAGCTATTGCACTGATGAATGCACACGGTCTCGCTAGTGCACTGATGAACGCACACGGTCTCGATTGTGCACTGATGAATGCACACGGTCTCGCTAGTGCACTGATGAACGCACACGGTCTCGATTGTGCACTGATGATTTCACACAGTCTCGCTAGTGCACTGATGAACGCACACAGTCTTGCTAGTGCACTGATTAACGCACAGTCTTGCTAGTGCACTGATTAAAGCACACGGTCTCGCTAGTGCACTGATTAACGCAAACAGTCTTTTTAGTGCACTGATTAACGCACGGTCTCTCTAGTGCACTGATAAATGCACACGGTCTCGCTAGTGACCTGATTAACGTACACGGCCTCGCTAGTGCACTGATGAACGCACACAGTCTCGCTGGTGCACTGGTGAATGCACACGGTCTCGCATTAACGCACACGGTCTCGCTAGTACACTGGTAAATGCACACGGTCTTGTTAGTGCACTGATGAACGCACACGGTTTCGCTAGTGCACTGATGAACGCGCACGGTCTCGCTAGTGCACTGATAAATGCAGCTACGGTCTCGCTAGTGCACTGATAAATGCAGCTACGGTCTCGCTAGTGCACTGATAAACGCACACGGTCTTGCTAGTGCACTGATAAATGCACACGGTCTCGCTAGTGCACCTCGCTAGTTCACTGATGAACGCATACAGTCTTGCTAGTGTATTGATTAACGCACATTGTCTCGCTAGTGCACTGATTAATGCACACGGTCTCGCTAATGCACTGGTGAATGCACACGGTCTCGCTAGTGCACTGGTGAATGCACACGTTCTTGCTAGTGCACTGATGAACGCACACGTTCTCGCTAGTACACTGACATATACCAATTATATGTTTTAACAAATTGTTCACATTTTATCCCATAAATAAATACTAAATGTGTCAGTAGTGAATAGTTGAAGCTACATATTGGTAATATTGGTCAATGTTTTATTTTAAAAGGGACAAGCTATGCTGCCTATCTGGACCCCCACTGTGGCGGTAGACAGGTCATTGTTCATTTATTTGAGTGGAGATGGACCGATGTTGCACAAGAATGTGAACGATTCTTGTCCAAGAAAGGATTTTGTGGAGTACAGGTTGGTTTTAATTATACTTTGATTTAAACTGTCAATCGAGCATAAGTTCGTGTGCTTTTCTTATAATCATAAATCTGCGATACACCGCTATATATGTCCATACACATGTACAGGCACAGCAATATACCGCCATACACATGTACAGGCACAACAATATACCGCCATATATGTCCATACACATGTACAAGCACAGCAATATACCGCCATATATGTCCATACACATGTACAGGTTCAGCAATATACCGCCATATATGTCCATACACATGTACAGGTTCAGCAATATACCGCCATATATGTACAGGCACATGTACAGGCACAGCAATATACCGCCATATATGTCCATACACATGTACAGGTTCAGCAATATACCGCCATATATGTACAGGCACATGTACAGGCACAACAATATAACCGCCATGTATGTCCATACACATGTACAGGTTCAGCAATATACCGCCATATATGTCCATACACATGTACAGGTTCAGCAATATACCGCCATATATGTACAGGCACATGTACAGGCACAGCAATATACCGCCATATATGTCCATACACATGTACAGGTTCAGCAATATACCGCCATATATGTACAGGCACATGTACAGGCACAGCAATATACCGCCATACACATGTACAGGTTCAGCAATATACCGCCATATATGTACAGGCACATGTACAGGCACAGCAATATACCGCCATATATGTCCATACACATGTACAGGTTCAGCAATATACCGCCATATATGTACAGGCACATGTACAGGCACAGCAATATACCGCCATATATGTCCATACACATGTACAGGTTCAGCAATATACCGCCATATATGTACAGGCACATGTACAGGCACAGCAATATACCGCCATATATGTCCATACACATGTACAGGTTCAGCAATATACCGCCATATATGTACAGGCACATGTACAGGCACAGCAATATAACCGCCATGTATGTCCATACACATGTACAAGCACAGCAATATAACCGCCATATATGTCCAAACACATGTACAAGCACAGCAATATAACCGCCATATATGTCCAAACACATGTACACGCACAGCAAAATACCGCCATATATGTACAGGCACATGTACAAGCACAGCAATATAACCGCCATATATGTCCAGATACATGTACAGACACAGTCTTTAGCAGCAATAGTAGAATCTACAATATACCGCCATATATGTCCATACACATGTACAGGCACAGCAATATACTGGTATGTATGTCCATACACATGTACAGGCACAACAATATACCGCCATATATGTCCATACACATGTACAAGCACATCAATATACCGCCATATATGTCCATACACATGTACAGGCAAAGCAATTTAACGCCATACATGTCCATACACATGTACAAGCAAAGCAATATACCGCCAATATGTACATGCAGAGCAATATACCGCCATATTTGTACAGGCACAGCAATATACCGCCATATATGTACAGGCACAACAATATACCACCATATATGTACAGGCACATGTACAGGCACAGCAACATACCACCATATATGTACAGGTATAGCAATATACCGCCATGTATGTTCATACACTTGTACAGGCACAGCAATATACCGCCATATATGTACAGGCACAGCAATATACCGCCATATATGTACAGGCACAACAATATACCAACATATATGTACAGGCACAGCAATATACCGCCATATATGTACAGTCAAAACAATATACCGCCATATATGTACAGGCACAGCAATATACCGCCATATATGAACAGGCACAGCAATAAACTGCCATATATGTACAGGCACAGCAATATACCATCATATATGTACAGGCACAGCTATATACCGCCATATATGTACAGGCACAGCAAGTAAACGCAATATACCGCCATATATGGACAGGCACGGCAATATACTGCCATATATGTACAGGCACAGCAATATACAGCCATATATCGACAGGCACAGCAATATACCGCCATATATATGTACAGGCACAACAATATACCGCCATATATGTACAGGCACAGCAATTTTATGCCATACATGTCCATACACATGTACAGGCACAGCAATATACCGCCATGTATGTACAGGCACAGCAATTTAACGTCATACATGTCCATACACATGTACAGGCACAGCAATATACTGCCATATATGTACAGGCAAAACAATATACCACCATATATGTACAGGCACAGCAATATTCCGCCATATATGTACAGACACAGTAATATACCGCCATATATGTACAGGCACAGCAATATACCATCATATATGTACAGGCACAGCATATACCACCATATATGTACAGGCACAGCAATAAACAGCCATATATGTACAGGCACAGTAATATACCGCCATATATGTACAAGTACCTCAATATACCGCCATATATGTACAGGCACAGCAATATACCGCCCTACATGTACAGGTACCTCAATAAACCGCCATATATGTACAGGTACCTCAATATACCGCCATATATGTACAGGCACAGCAATATACCATCATATATGTACAGGCACAGCAATATACTGCCCTATATGTACAGGCACATGTACAGGCACAGCAATATACCGCCCTGTATGTACAGGTACAGCAATAAACCGCCATATATGTACAGGTACATCAATATACCGCCATATATGTACAGGCACAGAAATATACCGCCATATATGTCCATACACATGTACAGGCACAGCAATATACCGCCATATATGTCCATACACATGTACAGGCACAGCAATATACCGCCGTATATGTACAGGCACAGCAATATACCGCAATATATGTACAGGTACAGCAATATACCGCCATATATGTACAGGTACAGCAATATACCGCCATATATGTACAGGTAGCAATATACCGCCATGTATGTACAGGTTCAGCAATATACCGCCATATATGTACAGGCACAGCAATATACCGCCATATATGTACATGCACATCAATATACTGCCATGTATGTACAGGCACAGCAATATACCGCCATATATGTACAGGCACAGCAATATACCGCCATGTATGTACAGGTACATGTACATGCATAGCAATATACTGCCATGTATGTACCGGTACAGCGATATACCACCATATATATACAGGCACAGCAATATACCGCCATGTATATACAGGCACATGTACAGGCATAGCAATATATCGCCATGTATGTACAGGTACAGCAATATACCGCCATATATGGACAGTCACATGTACAGGCACAGCAATATACCGCCATATATGGACAGTCACATGTACAGGCACAGCAATATACCGCCATATATCGACAGGCACAGCAATATACCGTCATATATATGTACAGGCACAACAATATACCGCCATATATGTACAGGCACAGCAATTTAATACCATACATGTCCATACACATGTACAGGCACAGCAATATACCGCCATATATGGACAGTCACATGTACAGGCACAGCAATATACCGCCATATATCGACAGGCACAGCAATATACCGTCATATATATGTACATGCACAACAATATACCGCCATATATGTACAGGCACAGCAATTTAATACCATACATGTCCATACACATGTACAGGCACAGCAATATACCGCCATGTATGTCCATACACATGTACAGGCACAGCTATATACCGCCATATATGTCCAAACACATGTACAGACACAGTCTTTAGCAGCAATAGTAAAATCTGCAATATACCGCCATATATGTCCATACACATGTACAGGCACAGCAATATACTGATATGTATGTACATACACATGTACAGGCACAGCAATATACCGCCATATATGTCCATACACATGTACAGGCACAGCAACATACCGCCATATATGTCCATACACATGTACAGGTACAGCAATATACCGCCCTATATGTCCATACACATGTACAGGCACAGCAATGTACAGGCACAGCAACATACCGCCATATATGTCCATACACATGTACAAGCACAACAACATACCGCCATATATGTCCATACACATGTACAAGCACAACAACATACCGCCATATATGTCCATACACATGTACAAGCACAACAACATACCGCCATATATGTCCATACACATGTACAGGCACAGCAATATACCGCCATATATGTCCATACACATGTACAAGCACAACAACATACCGCCATATATGTCCATACACATGTACAAGCACAGCAACATACCGCCATGTGTGTCCATACACATGTACAGGCACAGCAACATACCGCCATATATGTCCATACACATGTACAGGCACAGCAACATACCGCCATATATGTCCATACACATGTACAAGCACAACAACATACCGCCATATATGTCCATACACATGTACAAGCACAACAACATACCGCCATATATGTCCATATACATGTACAGGCACAGCAATATACCGCCATATATGTCCATACACATGTACAAGCACAGCAACATACCGCCATGTGTGTCCATACACATGTACAGGCACAGCAACATACCGCCATATATGTCCATACACATGTACAGGCACAGCAACATACCGCCATATATGTCCATACACATGTACAAGCACAACAACATACCGCCATATATGTCCATACACATGTACAAGCACAACAACATACCGCCATATATGTCCATACACATGTACAGGCACAGCAACATACCGCCATATATGTCCATACACATGTACAAGCACAACAATATACCGCCATATATGTCCATACACATGTACAGGCACAGCAACATACCGCCATATATGTCCATACACATGTACATGCACAGCAATATACCGCCATATATGTCCATACACATGTACAGGCACAGCAATTTAACGCCATACATGTCCATACACATGTACATGCACAGCAATATACCGCCATGTGTGTCCATACACATGTACAGGCACAGCAATATACCGCCATATATGTCCATACACATGTACAGGCACAGCAATATACCGCCATATATGTCCATACACATGTACAGGCACAACAATATACCGCCATATATGTCCATACACATGTACAGGCACAACAATATACCGCCATATATGTCCATACACATGTACAGGCACAACAACATACCGCCATATATGTCCATACACATGTACAGGCACAGCAATATACCGCCATGTGTGTCCATACACATGTACAGGCACAGCAATATACCGCCATATATGTCCATACACATGTACAGGCACAGCAATATACCGCCATATATGTCCATACACATGTACAGGCACAGCAACATACCGCCATATATGTCCATACACATGTACAAGCACAGCAATTTAACGCCATACATGTCCATACACATGTACAGGCACAGCAATATACCGCCCGTATATGTACAGGCAGAGCAATATACCGCCATATATGTCCAAACACATGTACAGACACATTCTTTAGCAGCAATAGTAGAATCTGCAATATACCGCCATATATGTCCATACACATGTACAGGCACAGCAATATACTGATATGTATGTACATACACACGTACAGGCACAGCAATATACCGCCATATATGTCCATACACATGTACAGGCACAGCAACATACCGCCATATATGTCCATACACATGTACAGGCACAGCAATATACCGCCATGTGTGTCCATACACATGTACAGGCACAGCAATTTAACGGCATACATGTCCATACACATGTACAGGCACAGCAATATACCGCCATATATGTCCATACACATGTACAGGCACAGCAATATACCGCCATGTGTGTCCATACACATGTACAGGCACAGCAATTTAACGCAATACATGTCCATACACATGTACAGGCACAGCAAATCACCGCCATATATGTCCATACACATGTACAGGCACAGCAATTTAATGCCATACATGTCCATACACATGTACAGGCACAGCAATATACCGCCCGTATATGTACAGGCAGAGCAATATACCGCAATATATGTACAGGTACAGCAATATACCGCCATATATGTACAGGTACAGCAATATACTGCCATGTATGTACAGGTACAGCAATATACCGCCATATATGTACAGGGACAGCAATATACCGCCATATATGTACAGGCACAGCAATATACCGCCTTGTATGTACAGGCACATATACAGGCACAGCAATATACCACCATATATGTACAGGCACAGCAATATACTGCCATGTATATACAGGCACATGTACAGGCACAGCCATATATCGCCATGTATGTACAGGTACAGCATTATACCGTCATATATGTACAGGCACAGCAATATATCGCCATGTATGTACAGGCACAGCAATATACTGCCATGTTTGTCCATACACATGTACAGGCACAGGAATATACCGCCATGTATGTTCAGGCACAGGAATATACCGCCATGTATGTTAAGGCACAGGAATATGCCGCCATGTATGTACAGGCACAGGAATATACCGCCATATATGTACAGGTACAGCAATATACCCCCATGTATGTACAGGCACAGGAATATACCGCCATGTATGTCCATACACATGTACAGGCACATGTACAGGCATCTTCAATATTGTTAATTGACTGTTTGGAGTGTATTGCCTTCTTCAACATGTTAAGGTATATCATGGCGGGATGTTCACCTTTCTTTGTGTTTCCTTCCTTTATCGCATTAAGGTCCATTGCCACCAACTTTACTTATCGCTAAATAATACTTAAATACTTAAATACTTAAATACTTAAATACTTAAATGCATATTTCATCCTTTTTGTTTTACTAATAAAAAATAATAATCAAAACAATTTATTTTTTTAACAAGTATTATTAGACAGCAAGCTAACTATTAACGTCAACTTAGTCATTTACTTCAATACAATCCACCATTCGTGTTTTACAAAATATAACCGAAACAAAAATAATGAAAAATGCTTTTAAGTATTTAAGAATTACTTAACACTACGTAGTGTTGATGGAATTGGACCCAGTGCTATTAACACAACGTAATGTTGATGGAATTGGACCAATTGCTATTAACACTACGTAATGTTGATGGAATTAGACCCAGTGCTATTAACACAACATAATGTTGATGGAATTGGACCAATTGCTATTAACACTACGTAATGTTGATGGAATTGGACCCAGTGCTATTAACACTACGTAATGTTGATGGAATTGGACCCGGTGCTATTAACAAATATTGATGGAATTGGACCCAGTGCTATTAACACTACGTAATATTGATGGAATTAGACCCAGTGCTATTAACACTACGTTATGTTGATGGAATCGGACCCGGTGCTATTAACACAACGTTATGTTGAGGGAATTGGACCCGGTGCTATTAACACAACGTAATGTTGATGGAATTAAACCACCGGTGCTACGTAACACTACGTAATGTTGATGGAATTAGACCCGGTGCTATTAACACTACGTAATGCTGATGGAATTAGACCCAGTGCTATTAACACTACGTAATGTTATGTTGATGGAATTAGACCCGGTGCTATTAACACTACGTAATGTTGATGGAATTGGACCCGGTGCTATTAACACTACGTAATATTGATGGAATTAGACCCAGTGCTATTAACACAACGTAATGTTGATGGAATTGGACCCGGTGCTATTAACACAACGTAATGTTGATGGAATTGGACCCGGTGCTATTAACACAACGTAATGTTGATGGAATTGGACCCAGGGCTATTAACACAACGTTATGTTGAGGGAATTGGACCCGGTGCTATTAACACAACGTAATGTTGATGGAATTGGACCCGGTGCTATTAACACAACGTTATGTTGAGGGAATTAAACCACCGGTGCTATTAACACAACGTAATGTTGATGGAATTAAACCACCGGTGCTATTAACACTACGTAATCTTAATGGAATTAGACCCGGTGCTATTAACACTACGTAATGTTGATGGAATTAGACCAAGTGCTATTAACACTACGTAATGTTGATGGAATTAGACCCGGTGCTATTAACACAACGTAATGTTGATGGAATTAGACCCAGTGCTATTAACACTACGTAATGTTATGTTGATGGAATTAGACCCGGTGCTATTAACACAACTTAATATTGATGGAATTGGACCCGTTGCTATTAACACTACTTAATATTGATGGAATTGGACCCAGTGCTATTAACACAACGTAATGTTGATGGAATTGGACCCGGTGCTATTAACACAACGTAATGTTGATGGAATTGGACCCAGGGCTATTAACACAACGTTATGTTGAGGGATTTGGACCCGGTGCTATTAACACAACGTAATGTTGATGGAATTGGACCCGGTGCTATTAACACAACGTTATGTTGAGGGAATTGGACCCGGTGCTATTAACACAACGTAATGTTGATGGAATTAAACCACCGGTGCTATTAACACTACGTAATTTTAATGGAATTAGACCCGGTGCTATTAACACTACGTAATGTTGATGGAATTAGACCCGGTGCTATTAACACAACGTAATGTTGATGGAATTAGACCCAGTGCTATTAACACTACGTAATGTTATGTTGATGGAATTAGACCCGGTGCTATTAACACAACGTAATATTGATGGAATTGGACCCGTTGCTATTAACACTACTTAATATTGATGGAATTGGACCCAGTGCTATTAACACTACTTAATATTGATGGAATAAGACCCAGTGCTACATTGTATTAACAACGTAATGTTGATGGAATTGGACTCGGTGCTACATTGTATTAACACAACGTAATGTTGAGGGAATTGGACCCGGTGCTATTAACACAACGTAATGTTGATGGAATTAAACCCGGTGCTATTAACACTACGTAATGTTGATGGAATTAAACCCGGTGCTATTAACACAACGTAATGTTGATGGAATTGGACCCGGTGCTATTAACACTACGTAATATTGATGGAATTAGACCCAGTGCTATTAACACAACGTAATGTTGATGGAATTGGACCCGGTGCTATTAACACAACGTAATGTTGATGGAATTAGACCCAGTGCTATTAACACCACGTAATGTTGATGGAATTGGACTCAGTGCTATTAACACAACGTAATGTTGATGGAATTAGACCCGGCGCTATTAACACAACGTAATGTTGATGGAATTAGACCCAGTGCTATTAACACTGCGTAATATTGATGGAATTAAACCCAGTGCTATTAACACTACGTAATGTTGATGGAATTAGACCCAGTGCTATTAACACTACGTAATATTGATGGAATAAGACCCAGTGCTATTAACACTGCGTAATATTGATGGAATTAAACCCAGTGCTATTAACACTACGTAATGTTGATGGAATTAGACCCAGTGCTATTAACACTACGTAATATTGATGGAATAAGACCCAGTGCTATTAACACTACGTAATGTTGATGGAATTATACGTAATGTTGATGTAATTAGACCCAGTGCTATTAACACAACGTAATGTTGATGGAATTGGACCCGGTGCTATTAACACAACGTAATGTTGATGGAATTAGACCCAGTGCTATTAACACCACGTAATGTTGATGGAATTGGACTCAGTGCTATTAACACAACGTAATGTTGATGGAATTAGACCCGGCGCTATTAACACAACGTAATGTTGATGGAATTAGACCCAGTGCTATTAACACTGCGTAATATTGATGGAATTAAACCCAGTGCTATTAACACTACGTAATGTTGATGGAATTAGACCCAGTGCTATTAACACTACGTAATATTGATGGAATAAGACCCAGTGCTATTAACACTACGTAATATTGATGGAATTATACGTAATGTTGATGTAATTAGACCCAGTGCTATTAACACAACGTAATGTTGATGGAATTGGACCCGGTGCTATTAACACAACGTAATATTGATGGAATTAGACCAAGTGCTATTAACACTACGTAATGTTGATGGAATTGGACTCAGTGCTATTAACACTACGTAATATTGATGGAATTAGACCCAGTGCTATTAACACAACGTAATGTTGATGGAATTGGACACAGTGCTATTAACACTACGTACTATTGATGGAATTAGACCCAGTGCTATTAACACAACGTAATGTTGATGGAATTTGACCCGGTGCTATTAACACTACGTAATATTGATGTAATTAGACCCAGTGCTATTAACACAAAGTAATATTGATGGAATTAGACCCAGTGCTATTAACACAACATAATGTTGATGGAATTGGACCCATTGCTATTAACACTACGTAATGTTGATGGAATTGGAACAGTGCTATTAACACAACGTAATGTTGATGGAATTAGACCCAGTGCTATTAACACTACGTAATGTTGATGGAATTGGACCCAGTGCTATTAACACAACGTAATATTGATGGAATTAGACCAAGTGCTATTAACACAACGTAATGTTGATGGAATTGGACCCAGGGCTATTAACACTACGTAATGTTGATGGAATTGGACCCAGTGCTATTCACACAACATTCTTCCGAGGAAACTCGTTACATTCCATGTTAGACAAGTTTAGCCTGTTTGGTTTTTCTCATTGTAAAACACCTTTTAACCAATAGTGGCGGGTTCTATCACACCATATTGTTTAAATTATTATATTGCAGATTAAATCATCAATGTGATAAACGGACAGGCGCGTTCGAACTAAAACGGGAAGTGACAAAATAGAAGTATATTACTTTTGTTATTGTGTTGTAACTTGGGAAATATTTCTAAACGAAAAATAACAATTTACAGGTCTCCCCTGCCAATGAACATGTCATGGTGACCAGCCCACCCTCGCCGTGGTGGGAGCGGTACCAGCCTATTAGTTATAAACTACACAGTCGTAGTGGAACAGAGGCCGAGTTTATTGACATGGTTAGCCGCTGTAAATCTGTCGGTGTAAGGTAGGTATGCAGTTTTCCGACTGGATTTTTTTTTATATTTGTTCAACATATTACTCCCCCAGCTCATTCCATTCAGAAGCTTTTAAAATTCACCTACCACAGTCATGGACTTTTTACATGAATACTCACTGCACTTTCTCTAACTGGACCACAATCCGCTATCAACAGTCATGGCCCTTTTACATGAATACTCACTGCACTTTCTCTAACTGGACCACAATTCGCTATCAACAGTCATGGCCTTTTTAAATGAATACTCACTGCACTTTCTCTAACTGGACCACAATCCGCTATCCACAGTTATGGTCTTTTTACATGAATACTCACTGCCCTTTCTCTAACTGGACCACAATCCGCTATCCACAGTCATGGCCTTTTTACATAAATACTCACTGCACTTTCTCTAACTGGACCACAGTCATGGCCTTTTTACATGAATACTTACTGCACTTTCTCTAACTGGACCACAATCTGCTATCAACAGTCATGGCCTTTTTACATAAATACTCACTGCACTTTCTCTAACTGGACCACAATCCGCTATCCACAGTCATGGCCTTTTTACATGAATACTCACTGCACTTTCTCTAACTGGACCACAATCCGCTATCCACAGTCATGACCTTTTTACATGAATATTCTCTGCACTTTCTCTAACTGGACCACAATCCGCTATCCACATTCATGGCCTTTTTACATGAATACTCACTGCACTTTCTCTAACTGGACCACAATCCGCTATCCACAGTCATGGCCTTTTTACATGAATATTCACCTCACTGCACTTTCTCTAAATGGACCACAATCTGCTATCCATAGTCATGGACTTTTTACATGAATACTCACTGCACTCTCTCTAACTGGACCACAGTCATGGCCTTTTTACATGAATACTCACTGCACTTTCTCTAACTGGACCACAATCCGCTATCCACAGTCATGGCATTTTAACATGAATACTCACCTCACTGCACTTTCTCTAAATGGACCACAATCTGCTATCCATAGTCATGGACTTTTTACATGAATACTCACTGCACTCTCTCTAACTGGACCACAGTCATGGCCTTTTTACATAAAGACTCACTGCACTTTCTCTAACTGGACCACAATCCGCTATCCACAGTCATGGCCTTTTAACATAAATACTCACTGACTTTCTCTAACTGGACCACAATCCGCTATCCACAGTCATGGACTTTTTACATGAATACTCACTGCACTTTCTCTAACTGGACCACAGTCATGGCCTTTTTACATAAAGACTCACTGCACTTTCTCTAACTGGACCACAATCCGCTATCCACAGTCATGGCCTTTTTACATGAATACTCACTGCACTTTCTCTTACTGGACCACAATCCGCTATCCACAGTCATGGCCTTTTTACATGAATACTCACTGCACTTTCTCTTACAGTACCACAATCCGCTATCCACAGTCATGGCCTTTTAACATGAATACTCACTGCACTTTCTCTGACTGGACCACAATCCGCTATCCACAGTCATGGCCTTTTAACATGAATACTCACTGCACTTTCTCTAACTGGACCACAGTCATGGCCTTTCTACATATATACTCACTGCCCTTTTTCTAACTGGACCACAATCCGCTATCCACAGTCATTGCCTTTTAACATGAATAC
Source organism: Serripes groenlandicus (assembly GCA_031761405.1). Lineage (NCBI taxonomy): Eukaryota > Metazoa > Mollusca > Bivalvia > Cardiida > Cardiidae > Serripes > Serripes groenlandicus. The sequence goes on along the minus strand of JASEVX010000001.1, from coordinate 62,156 downwards.
TCACTGCACTTTCTCTGACTGGACCATAATCCGCTATCCACAGTCATGACCTTTTTACATTAATACTCACTGCACTTTCTCTAACTGGACCACAGTCATGGCCTTTTTACATAAATACTCACTGCACTTTCTCTAACTTGACCACAGTCATGGCCTTTTTACATGAATACTCACTGCACTTTCTCTATCTGGACCACACTCATGGCCTTTTTACATAAATACTCACTGCACTTTCTCTAACTTGACCACAGTCATGGCCTTTTTACATAAATACTCACTGCACTTTCTCTAACTGGACCACACTCATGGCCTTTTTACATAAAAACTCACTGCACTTTCTCTAACTGGACCACAGTCATGGCTTTTTTACATAAATACTCACTGCACTTTCTCTAACTGGACCACAATCCGCTATCCACAGTCATGGCCTTTTTACATGAATACTCACTGCACTTTCTCTAACTGGACCACAATCCGCTATCAACAGTCATGGCCTTTTTACATGAATACTCACTGCACTTTCTCTAACTGGACCACAGTCATGGCCTTTTTACATGAATACTCACTGCACTTTCTCTAACTGGACCACAGTCATGGCCTTTTTACATAAATACTCACTGCACTTTCTCTAACTGAACCACAATCCGCTATCCACAGTCACAGCCTTTTTACATGAATACTCACTGCACTTTCTCTAACTGGACCACAATCCGCTATCCACAGTCACAGCCTTTTTACATGAATACTCACTGCACTTTCTCTAACTGGACCACAATCCGCTATCCACAGTCATGGCCTTTTTACATAAATACTCACTGCACTTTCTCTAACTGGACCACAGTCATGGCCTTTTTACATAAATACTCACTGCACTTTCTCTAACCGGACCACAGTCATGGCCTTTTTACATGAATACTCACTGCACTTTCTCTAACTGGACCACAGTCATGGCCTTTTTACATGAATACTTACTGCACTTTCTCTAACTGGACCACAGTCATGGCATTTTTACATGAATACTCACTGCACTTTCTCTAACTGGACCACAGTCATGGCCTTTTCACATGAATACTCACTGCACTTTCTCTAACTGGACCACAGTCATGGCCTTTTTACATAAATACTTACTGCATTTTTTCTAACCGGACCACAATCCGCTATTCTCTCGTCCAACTTTCTCCACGTAGAGTGGACAGAGTTAAGCTTGGGATGGCTGTGTTAAAATATAGCAGGTCTTATTTCAACAATTGATTTGAACACATACGAAAATGATTTTTCATAAGTATGCCGCATTAAATGCTTGGTATAAGATAAATATTTTTTTGGAAAAGATGTTTAAAGTACGTTTTATTTACATTTTCAGAATTTATGTTGACGTAGTTATTAACCATATGGCTGGTCTAGGCAGGATCGGAACTGGTTCTGCCGGAAGTAGTTTTAACTCTGATAATTATGACTTCCCAGGAGTACCATACGTCAAGGAACATTTTAACGACTATTGTGTCATTAACAATTATGGAGATCCAGATATTGTCCGAAACTGTCATCTTGTCGGCCTCACAGATCTAAATCAAGGCAACGAATATGTTAGGAACAAGATCGCTGAGTTTCTGAATTATTACATCGATCTAGGAGTCGCTGGCTTCCGTGTTGATGCCGCCAAGCATATGTGGCCCAAAGATATGGAGATAATTCAGAACAAACTGAAAGATGTGCCCGAAGGTGGAAGGCCGTTTTTCTACCACGAGGTTATAGACCAAAATAACGAACCAATTAAGACTTCAGATTACACGTCTCTTGGTTATGTCACAGAATTCCGATATTGTACCAAACTGAGAGAGGGTACCCAAGACTTCGGAAGACTAAATAATGCTGTTGACTTTGGTTGGGGAATGACTGATTCCGATCATGCATTGGTTTTTGTCGATAACCATGACAACCAGAGAGGGCATGGGGGCGGTGGTCAGATTTTAACATTTGAAAGTCCAAAAGATTATAAATTGGGTGTCACTTTTCTACTTGCAAACGACTATGGCTTTGCAAGGGTGATGAGTAGTTACTTCTTTGGCGACAATAGTGATCTTGGTCCTCCCCATTATAACGACTATAGCACGAAAGAAGTCTCCATCAACGCCGACAGTACATGTGGAAATGGTTGGGTTTGTGAGCATAGATGGTCCGCCATTGCCAATATGGTTGCTTTCCGTAACGCTGTTGTCGGAACCAAAAAAGAAAATTACTTCAATCAGAATAACGAGATTGCCTTCTCAAGAGGCAATAGAGGATTCTTTGCAATGGCTCGAGATGGTCACATGGACAGGAATTTACAGACTGGTCTTTCGGCTGGTGAATATTGCGATTTAATAACAGACTGTGCCAATACAATTACAGTAGACGGTAATGGTATGGCCCATATTGTAATCAACGATAATGACAACCCTATTGTAGCGTTTATTGTAGGTAAGACGAACTATTTAGAGTATTTTACTTTACAAAATAATGATACATGATTGCATTAGGGTACATGTATGCTTTATTTAAAGGCATACTATCGATTAAAACGTATATAGAACCTCCGTTTGCCTACATGATGGATTGGTTTTTATACTATTTAGTAGATTTGCGATAGCAAAGACAAATCAAAGTACTGAAAGTACTAAAGGTAGAATTTCGATCGGTTAAGAGGAGATGCAGAAGCGCATATAGACATGTTTATTTAAAACAATCCCCACCATGACACACAAATAATGATGCATCAGGCAAGAATGAAATATTTCCAAGATGATAAATTCTTGTTGGTCATGTGAAAATTAAATGACTCCAATTTCGAGTATGTCACTCGGTCAACATAGTACTTTTTAGCTCACCTATGCACGAAGTGCAAGGTCAGCAATTGTGGTCACATTTTGTCTGGCGCCAGACCGTCGTGCGTCGTGCGTCGTGCGTCGTCAACATTTGCCCTTGTTAACACTCTACAGGCTACATTTTGCATCCGATCTTCATGTCCCTCAAATCTTGGCAAGTTCGAAACTGGCCGTATGAGTTCAAAAACTAGGTCACTAGGTCAAATTGAAGGGAAATCTTGTTAACACTCTGGAGGCCACATTTTCAACTTGAGCATGTTGAAACATAATCAGAATGTTTGTCTTGATAATATGTAAGTCAAGTTCGAATATGGGTCATGTCATGAAATTTTGTCAGAACTTTTGTCTTAAAGATATCTAGGTCAAGTTCAAATATGGGTCATATTGGGTCAGAAACTAGGTTACTAGGCCAAATTGAGGGCAATCTTGTTGACACTGTAAAAGCCGCATTTTTTGCTTCAGCAGCTTGAAATTTGGTCAGAATGTTGAACTGAATGATATATAGGCATCAGAATGTTGCACTGAATGATATCTAGGCCAAGTTTGAATATGGGTCATGCCGGGTCAAAAACTAGGTCACTAGGCCAAATTGAATGGAAATCTTGTTAACACTCTAGAGGCCACATTTTCAACTTGAGAATGTTGAAACTTTATCAGAATATATTTTTTGATGATATGTAGGTCTAGTTCGAACATGGGTCATGTTTGGTCAAAAGGTAGGTCACTAGGTCAAATTGAAGGAAAATCTTGTTAACACCCTATAGGGCGCAATTTTTGCTTCAGCAGTTTGAAATTTTGTCAGAATGTTTGTCTTAAAGATATCTATGTCAAGTTCGAATATGGGTCATATTTGGTCATGCTGGGTCAAAAACTAGGTCACTATGCCAAATTGAAAGAAAATCTTGATAACTTTTTTGGGCTACAGCAGCTTGACATTTGGTAAGAATGTTTATCTAAATGGTATCTAGGTCAAGTTCGAATATGGGTCATGTAGGTCAAAAACTAGGTCACTAGGCCTATTTGAAGGGAAATCTTTGGATGCCACATCTTTTGCTTCCGCAGCTTGAAATTTTGTCAGAATATTTGTCTGAATTATATCTAGGTCAAGTTTAAATATGGATCATATTGGTTCAGAAACTAGGTCAATAAAGGAAAATATTGTTCAAACTCCTGAGGCCACATTTTTACTTTGAGTAAGTTGAAACTTTGTCAGAATGTTGTCTTGATGATATCTAGTCCGTGTTGGAATATGGGTTATTTCAGGTAAAAACATAGATCACTAGGCACAATGAAGGAAAATCTTGTTTACACTCTGGAGGTTGCATTCAGAATAGTTGTCTTGATGTGTTTTGCAATTCGGTACATTGTATAATTAAGGTGAGCGAACTAGGGCCATCATGGCCCTCTTGTTTAATGTTCATATTACCCAATAGCTATATGGAAGTACCACTATGAAAATTAATGCTAGTAAAGTGTCTATTAATTGACTGTACTGAACCAACACATGCATTCAGAGTATGCGATGTATTGATGCAATCTATTAATGTTTACAATGATAGCAGTAAACTTAGAAGTGTAATCTACCAAAACAGTTGTGTTTTGTTTTTTCTTGTGGTTCATCTGCAGCATTGTACTTAACTTTTAGTTTCTGTTAAACAAAATTGATTGTAAGCTTCTATTTTGACAGATTATGTGTATAATAATGAACAGATTAATAATAAAAAGGCCTAAACCAAAAACAATGTAATACTGTACAAAAGAGTTTTGCATCTCCAAAACAGAGATCAAGCGTGGCCCTGTATCGATCCCCTGAATGATATATAAGTAGCATATGTGTAACTGCTAATCTCGGAGAGATTTTAATCAAGAGTGTGAAACTTTCCTATGAAGTTTGTATAATATCAGTCAAATCGTATAGGAGGAGATTTTGTTGAAAGATAAAAGTTCATTTTACCCCTTTTCTGATGGCAGCTATCTTTTCAAGCCAATCAATATGGCTCAAACAAATTAAGTAGATTGTCACTTAGGGAACATTGCCGCTAAATTACAAATGTATCCTGAAATCAGACAAAAACTTGAATAGAAATGATACTATTAAGTTTTGTCATTTTGTTCCTTTTCTGATGCCGTCTGGAAACATTTGTACTATCTTGGAATCTGACAAGCGGATTCGGAAAAAAAATATCTTACAATATATGCATTTTACACCCTCCCCGCTACCGCAGCAACAACAGTTGAATTTTAAATTTATATCTTTGAACACATTTGAAAGAGGACCACGGAAGCATTTTTATGCCCCCACGGAATCTCCGATTCGGGGGGCATATAGTTTTTGGCCTGTCTGTTGGTCTGTCTGTTGGTCTGTCTGTCTGCACAAAAAAAACTTTAACCTTGGCCATTACTTTTGAACCATAACAGGTACGGCTACCATATTTCACATGTGTATTCCTTGTGACATGACCTTTCTGTCAGTACCAACATTTTTGACCTTGCGACCTTGACCTTTGACCTAGAGGTTGCCATTCTCGAAAAAAACTTTAACCTTGGCCATTACTTTTGAACCATAACAGATACGGCTACCATATTTCACATGTGTATTCCTTGTGACATGACCTTTCTGTCAGTACCAACATTTTTGACCTTGCGACCTTGACCTTTGACCTAGATGTTGCCATACTCAATTTTCTTTTTTAACCTTGGCCATTTCTTTTGAACCATAACAGGTACGGCTACCATATTTCACATGTGTATTCCTTGTGACATGACCTTTCTGTCAGTACCAACATTTTTGACCTTGCGACCTTGACCTTTGACCTAGATGTTGCCATTCTCGAAAAAAACTTTAACCTTGGCCATTACTTTTGAACCATAACAGATACGGCTACCATATTTCACATGTGTATTCCTTGTGACATGACCTTTCTGTCAGTACCAACATTTTTTACCTTGCGACCTTGACCTTGACCTAGATGTTGCCATTCTCGAAAAAAACTTTAACCTTGGCCATTTCTTTTGAACCATAACAGGTATGGCTACCATATTTCACATGTGTATTCCTTGTGACATGACCTTTCTGTCAGTACCTTGCGACCTTGACCTTGACCTAGATGTTGCCATTTTCGAAAAAACCTTTAACCTTGGCCATTACTTTTGAACCATAACAGGTATGGCTACCATATTTCACATGTCAGTACCAACATTTTTGACCTTGCGACCTTGACCTTTGACCTAGATGTTGCCATTCTCGAAAAAAACTTTAACCTTGGCCATTACTTTTGAACCATAACAGATACGGCTACCATATTTCACATGTGTATTCCTTGTGACATGACCTTTCTGTCAGTACCAACATGTTTGACCTTGCGACCTTTACCTTTGACCTAGATGTTGCCATTCTCAATTTTTTTTTTAACCTTCCCCACTACTTTTGAACAATAACAGGAAATGCTACCATATTTCACATGTGTATACCTTGCGACCTTGACCTTTGACCTAGATGTTGCCATTGGGGGGGCATCAGTGTTTCACAAACACATCTTGTTTTCTGTATAGTGTTGTTGAAATGGGTCCAGTGTATTAGGATGAGATGCCATTTGAAGATTAACTGTAAATTTACCCCTTTTCTGATGCCGCCTGGTAACTATGTCTTCCAGTTTCAACCAATCAATATGGCTTAAATAATTATAAAGAGGGTCATTGAAGAAACCAATCTGGCAAGCAGTTTTATAAGAATGGAGTTTTAAGCTTTTGTCATTTTGCCCTCTCGCTGCCTTTTTTTTTCAACCATTTATAATGGCTTGATCATTTTTCGAAGAGAGTCACTGAAGAAAAATTCTACTAAATAACCTTGGAATCGGATACGCGGATCTAGAGGAGAAGAATTTAAATATTGGGCATTTTACTCCCTTTCTGTTACCGCACAAACAACAGATCTATAGCTATACTACATATATCTTGGAACATAATTAAGAAAAGGACCACCAAAAGAACCTTCCCGTGACGTTTGGTTGTTTAGTCCAGTGGATCAGGTTGAGATGTCGTTTGAAGCTTAAGGTTCAATTTTCCTCTTTTCCGATGCCACCTGGTTTCTATGACTTTCAACAAATTAATAATACTTAAATATATGTAAAGGATCACTGACTGAACAGTTCTGTTAAAATGATCTTGAAATCTGCAGACAAGCAGATTCAACCGTGCTGATGCTTCAGCAAGTTCTCCGTAGATAATAGATATACCGCGTAGAAAATAAATATACCACGTAGATAATAGATATACCACGTAGAAAATAAATATACCACGTAGATAATAAATATACCACGTAGATAATAGATATACCACGTAGAAAAAAAAAACGCGTAGAAAATAAATATACCGCGTAGATAATAGATATACCACGTAGAAAATAAATATACCGCGTAGAAAATAAATATACCACGTAGATAATAGATATACCGCGTAGATAATAGATAAACCACATAGATAATAGATATACCGCGTAGATAATAGATATACCACGTAGATAATATATATACCGCGTAGATAATAAATATACCACGTAGGGAACAAATATACCACATAGATAATAAATATACCGCGTAGATAATAAATATAACACGTAGAAAATAAATATACCGCGTAGATAATAAATATACCACGTAGATAATAAATATACCACGTAGATAATATATATACCGCGTAGATAATAGATATACCACGTAGAAAATAAATATTCCGAGTAGATAATAAATATACCACGTAGATAATAAATATACCACCTGGTTAATAGATATACCGCGTAGATAATAAATATACCACGTAGATAATAAACATACCACGTATAACAAATATATACCACGTAGGTAATAAATATGCCACTTAGATAATAAATATACCGTGTAGAAAAAAAATATACCGCGTAAATAATAAATATACCGCGCAATTTCCTTTTTCGCCACAATATTTCCAAAAATCGTCCTCTGCAGAGGTATCTGCATGTAGGGTAAGGGTTGATATATCAGGTTTATTTTCTGATTATTTCAGAATAGCATAGAAAACAGTGTGGCAAAATGAGATTAGTTCTTTATGAGCAATGTTTTCCATAATGTTTTCAAAAGGTGTCTGCTGCTAATGCATCTGCGAGTAGAAATAAAATTTCATCTACATACCTCATCTACTACGATAGCCAAGATTACGCAATTCTACCAAAAATAGTGCAACAATTCTAGACTGAATTACGAATGCAAATATAAGCAAAAGTTAATATGAAAATAAATTCCGCTTATTCTTGGTAACCAAATAAAATTACAAGTGTCTGAATGTGAAAATATCAATTTAGGTGTAAATTGTAACCCTTTGTCTACTCTTGTTAAAGAAAGGGTAATTTTCTTTCTGAAAAAGTAGATTTGTAGAAAATTGGAATATAATTTTTTTTCCAATTGCAGATGCCTTTGCAGCAGACAACTTTTGAAAGCATTGTGCCAAAAGGATACATAAAAAGCAATATCTTCTTTTGCCACAATGTTTATCTCATCCTTATCCACTGAGAAATTTCAACAAAACTTCACAGAAAGTTACTTTGGTGGTCCTCTTTCAAATTTATTCAAAGATATAAATTATAAACGCTACTTTTTTGATGGAGCAGAAGGAAGAGAGTAAAATGCATAATTTGTAAAATTCTTATTCTCAGAATCTGCTTGTCAGATTCCAAGATAATTTAGTACAAATGTTCCTTGTTTGACCTCTACAAGATAATATAGTACAAATGTTCCTTGTTTGACCTCCACAAGATAATTTAGTACAAATGTTCCTTGTTTGACCTCTACAAGATAATTTAGTACAAATGTTCCTTGTTTGACCTTTACAAGATATTTTAGTACAAATGTTCCTTGTTTGACCTCCACAAGATAATTTAGTACAAATGTTCCTTTTTTGACCCTCTACAAGATAATTTAGTACAAAGTATCCTTGTTTGACCCTCTTCAAGATAATTTAGTACAAATGTTCCTTGTTTGACCTCCACAAGATAATTTAGTACAAATGTTCATTTTTTGACCCTCTACAAGATAATTTAGTACAAAGTATCCTTGTTTGACCCTCTTCAAGATAATTTAGTACAAATGTTCCTGGTTTGACCCTCTACAAGATAATTGAGTACAAATGTTCCTTGTTTGACCCTCTACAAGATAATTTAGTACAAATGTTCCTTGTTTGACCCTCTACAAGATAATTTAGTACAAATGTTCCTTGTTTGACCTCTACAAGATAATTTAGTACAAATGTTCCTTGTTTGACCCTCTACAAGATAATTTAGTACAAATGTTCCTTGTTTGACCCTCCACAAGATAATTTAGTACAAATGTTCCTTGTTTGACCCTCTACAAGATAATTTAGTACAAATGTTCCTTGTTTGACCCTCTACAAGATATTCTTATGTTGTATTTATCGGTTGAACAAAATGGCAGCCAGACGGCATCAGAAAAGGTGCAAAATGACAACACTTAATAGTTCCCTTGCAGTTCAAGTTTTTGTCTGATTTCAGGAAACATTTGTAATTTGTTCACGCTATATTGATTGGTTGGAAAAGATAGCTGCCATGCTGCATTAGAATATGGACAGAATGAACTTTTAACCTTAAACAAAATCTTCCAAACCATTGGACTGATATCAACCAAACTTCACGGGAATGATACGTTGGTGGTCCTCTTACAAACTGCTCAAAGATTTAATAGCATAACAAATATCCTCATTGATAAATTTCATTTACAATGTCCACTTCTAGCAGTTTCATTCGCGCTCTTGATTAAATTGTCTCCGATATTAGCAGTTACACATATGCTACTCAGGTGATCGATTCAGGGCCACGCTTTCCCTCTGCTTTGGAGATTCAAACGTTAATAGATTGTTTTAATAGAGGGCCTACTCTGAATGCATCAGTTGGGTCAGTACAGTCAATAAATAGAAAGACACTGTACTGTCAAAATTGTTCCTGGTGGGATTTCCGTAGAGCTATTGGATAATATGATAATTAAAAAGGTATTATGTAGACCGAATGATATATTCGGATTTGGGTTTAATTAATTTTCACAAGACCAACAAGAGTTTATGATTTTGGAAATATTTTATTACTTGTCTGTCATGGTGGGGATTTGTTTTAGATAAATATGTATATATGCACTTCTGCATCTCCTCTTAACCGATCGAAATTCTACCTTTAGTACTTTCAGAACGTTGATAAAGCGCTAATGTGCCTTTAAAATAGTCAGAGTACATATATGTAATTGTTGAAAGCTTCCTGTAGGAATGCCTAGAAATTTAACACAAGGAGAATATTTAGACCTACCAGTGTGACCACATATCGGGATTTCTCTTTGTCCTTACTAAGTATATTAATTTAAGGTAATGCCTTTTAAAACATCCCTTTTACACTCTATATACATGTGTGAGTTTTACAAATTAAAAAAAAAAAAGACAAAGGCCAGTATGTTAATTGAATGTATGTACAATTTTATTTAAGCAAAATGCATACTATATCTAGTCTAAACAGTAAAACTGAATTGGTTACCTGCCTCATTTTAAATTATAGTCTTTTTTCCTATCCGATTCCAAGATGGCCTCATTAAAAATAGCCTATGAGTCTATTAAGTGTTTTTTTATTTTTTTATTATTATTAGTAGTAGTAGGAGTAGTATTGGACCTTTCCAACAAAACCTGAAACGTAAACTGAAACGGACTTCAGAATTGGCTCAAATTTAAAGGAAGACAATGGTGAAGACAGGTAGAGCGTCGGACTCTCGTATCAAAGGTCCCTGGTTCGAGTCCCGTGATGAGCGGGTCCTGACTTTGGGATTTTTCTACACAAACGGCGCGAGTACTGGTTAAGTCTCCAGGTAGCGTGATTAATATAAGCTGAAAGCTTCGCAATCGACGTAAAATAAAATAATGTTTAAATAAGGGGTCATCTCAAGAGTAATAAACATAATATCAGCAAGCAAAACAGTTTCATATGGAAACGGCGGATTTGGCATCGGTCATCAACAGAAACGTTTTTGCGTCGTTCAAGTGACCGGGAAAACCACTCTCGATATATCCAATCTCATTAAAATCATCTCCTATTGCAGGAAGCTGATCTTGATTGGCGTTATTAACGCGTTCGCTACGTGTCATAGTGCAGGAAGCTGATCTTGATTGGCGTTATTAACGCGTTCGCTACGTGTCATAGTGCAGGAAGCTGATCTTGATTGGCGTTATTAACGCGTCCGCTCAGTGTCATAGTACATATCTATGTCCAAATACTTCAGTTTGGTTTATAACTTGCTTCAATTGGAAACGGGTGTTAATAGACAGATCTATGTCAAAATACTTCAGTTTGGTTTATAACTTGCTTCAATAGAATAAACATACTGTTGTTTGTATACGTAGATCTGAACTACAGCTTTTTCGAAATATTGAACGACGTTTAGTCTCAGAACAAAAATCTGATCCCGTCCAGTAGGATCACAGAGAAGCTCTGTTACCACAGATGAGCAGCGGATCCGAGAATGAAAAAGCTGGACCGGTGATGATGACAGGACGTGCAGAGCCGGACGAAGCCGAAGTTGTTGGAAATCGTCCTGTTAACCTGGTGTTGCTGAACCTGATGTTCACAAAAGACGACATGGCAGAAGCCGCAATAAACGTCGGACTGTCTCCCTGCCGGAGTTGATACGATCAAATCAACTTTTATACAGGATATTTTTAACAAAAAAGTATCCAATTTATTGGGTGAATTATTGATCAGTAGTCACTCAAGTTACGATCAGTATCAATAATCAATAACACTATCATAACTTGTCATTTTATATATATATTTTTTAAACATTGACCTTATTCTGATCTGATAAGACGTATTTTCACGACATACATGTACATGTATTTCCTAAATTATAAATGTTGGTGTTATATTTTTCCAATCGTGGACACTTTCAATAAATAAATTAAGACTTTTATAAAATAATTATACATTCAACATGATAAATATTAGCTTAAAGGTCAGGATTGTTACGTAGACTTAAAACAATTTCATTTAATAAAATATTACCTAAAAGATGACAAAAAGGTGTCTGCAATCGTGTTCGTCTGTCACTTATGGCGAACAATGTAGAACAATTATTTGATTAAATGTTATACTTCAACCTTGGTCCAAAATATGTCAATATGTAATTATATTTAAAACCACCATACCGAAAATGATACCGAAGATGACCTTCACAACAAATCAACATAGTATTTTAGTGAGCCACCAAAGGTCACGACGAGGGCAATCAATCTGGGAGTCGTGGGTTCGAAACCCGGCTCGGCCATGTATTCTTTCCAATAATGGACAAATGTCATTGTGACTAGAGGAATCCGCCGTGGTCAGATGGTCCCGGGTTCGATCTCTATTTACTGCGCAACGGTTATGGTAGAGTGCCCTTGGTCAAGTCACATTTCCTAGCCTAGTACTGTGTCAGAATAATCTGTTATGTACAGGCAGTACATCATTTTGTATATAGTTCCTTTATAATGTAGTACCAAGCGTACTTTGATTATGTCATGATTACGTTGATAAAACACAACTTGTTGATTTTTAACTGTTTTATTATTATGCAAGTTTTAGTTTCATGTTTCATGTATATTAAAAGGTTAATTTAATATATAAAATGGCATATATGAAAGTGGTATCGAAAGTGGTTTCATTCGATTTTTATCTTTAAATGAGTTTTAAATTAGTTTCAATCATAGCCCTTATTGATCGTTTTAAGACTAGTATAAGTAGTGCATATTTCGTTAGACGAGGAGATCCGCTACGCTATCGTTTTGCCCGAAATAAGATAGAAACATCTTATATCGGTTGAGCTGTTCGAACCTACATACGTGGTTCGACATCGGTTCAGCACTAGGACAATTCACACAGGGTGCTCAGAGTTTGAGTTGGTTCGCGAGAAAAGTTTCCAAACAGACGTTGAACGGATAGGTTCAACACCGTCTCAGAGTTTGAGTTGGTTCGGAAGAGACGTTTCCGGTTCGGAAGAGACGTTTCCAGCTCAGAGCTTGAGTTGGTTCGGAAGAGACGTTTCCAAACATACGCTGAACGGATAGGTTCAACGCAGTTCCAGACAGACGAAACCACATACCCAAGGTTGTTTGAGACGAGGAAATTCTACATACCGTCCACATTGTACACAGTCTCAGTTAAGACATTGTCACCTGCGAAACAACCCGAAAAACGTCAACTTATCTCTTGACATACTGGTTTATTTACACAGGGATCATGATAAATAAGTGAAATGTCGTCATGATATAACTGAAATAATGTTGAAAACGGTGTAAACCCCGAAATAAAACAATACACAATAAATACATTGTGAGTACCGTCATTCCTATTCCACCAATGGGCACAGACAGACTATGTAGGACGTTAGCCAGTTGCCTGGGAATGGAAGAATGTTGATTTGAGTACTGTGCGAGAAACAAGGATAACTGGCCACCGTGATATAACTGAAATACTGTTGTAAACGACGTTCAACACCAACCAATCAATCAATCATTATTTTAGGAATCTGATTATTCAATTATTCAACAGCCTTATAACATCTTCTCTCTGTTTGTTAATTGAGCAGTTCATATGTTTTTATTTCCTTAATCCGATATGGCCTCGTCAGCCTTTATATCGGTAGAGTGGTTTTGGGTTAAAGGCTATTCCTAGCAGCTTTTCGAAAATTCAAATTACGGCTACATCCAAGCCCCACTTTTGTCTTAAACTGCGAAAGTCGAGTTTTCAATGGTTTGTCATCTGGTTTACAATGATTTCATTGGTTCGACCGAATAACAAAAATCCACCCGCTTGCATTAATAAGTCAAAAGAGTAAAACACACTCTGAACATTGGTTGACGTCAATGCGAGTCTACAAGAGTGGACTTAGAATACATATAGAGAAATATTCAAATCACTGTAAATCAAATTATAATTATAGAAAGGAGATGAAACCATTGTGGAAAAAGTAGAAATTGCCTTCAATTAGCAATTTATCCTTTTGTCACCATGTTTTTGAATGTCGTCTGCTGCACATATGTCAAAAACCGTCTGTAAGCGGGAACATGGTAGCTGAAACCTTTCCGTGATACTATAGCAATCAAATATTTAAAATATTGTAGAAACATGGAACTATTGCTAACAATGAACAACTTCTCTTTTTCACACAATGCTTTCACTTTAATTATTTTCATAATTAAGATTTGTAAACGTTTTACTACAAACATTCTTTTTTTTTTACTCTTTTCCCCTTTCAGACACATTTTGAATAACATGCAACAGATGAATGATAACGAGCAATTTTGATTTACATCAATAGAACAGTAATTATTGAAAATAGTTGAAATCTTTGTGGAAAAAGAGAAAATGAGTAACGATAAGCCAGTTCCCCTCTCGTCACGATGTATTCAAATGCCGTCTACTGCAAATGCGTCAAAAGGCGACTGTAAGCGGGAAAGGGTTCAACCGTTTCCGCTAAAGCTACTTAGTTACATACGGAGCAATTGCTGACAATGAGCAATTCCTCCTTTTCAAACAACGCTTTGTAACACGAATCTCTTTTTTTTTCTTCATATAATCTGTATAACTAAAACATTTGCCTACAATGATTCTTTTAACCTTTTCCAGTTTAAGACACATTTTAACCTTTTCCACTTTAAGACACATTTTAACCTTTTCAACTTTAAAACACATTTTAACCTTTTCCACTTTAAAACACATTTTAACCTTTTCCACTTTAAGACACATTTTAACCTTTTCCACTTTAAAACACATTTTAACCTTTTCCACTTTAAGACACATTTTATATGATGAATGATATAATCAGCAAGTTAGTTTTTTTTCCACAGCATTTTCATCCCTATGTTAGCCTAGCAATGTTCAATATCGTTTGCTGTATATTTAGTCTATGTGGTAAAGGGTTAGGAAGACTGTAAACCATGTAGACATAAGCACTATAGCTGTAGTAGTCCAAAGAAAGAGCGTCCTACTGTTTTTACGTGCCATGAAAGAATGGTACTTTAACGGTCTCGCAGCTACTGGGCGAATTGAGTGTAAAACAGAGCGCGTTTTGTGTTGAAGGTTCTCATAGGTCCCTTGTAAAGATATTTTCCAACATTCCATGTGTCTGTCTGTCAGTATGTCGACCCAACTAGGAAAGGTCAATGTTCAAATAAGAGATAAGTTAAATTTAGCATACATACGAGTTATAACCGCAAGGTCCAGATTTATTTTGTATGTTAGGCGCTTCTAGCGATTTTCGGACTGACATTTTAACGTATTTGCATTTGCTAAAATTGAAGACTCAACATCTGTCAATATGTTACATAGTCCTAGATGTATCAATTTACCTTGTACGGTCACGTTTCGGAGATTCAATTAAACTGCAAATCGTTAGATGCAAACTTATATCTGATAACAAATACATTACCAATACCAAAACATATTAACCTCTTTGACGCATCGAAACAAGTCTTTTGTTATCAATACTTTATTTGTTGTCTGTCTGTAAAGCTTGGGAGGCATTATCCGGCGTCCGTCCGGCTGTCTGTCTGAATGTGCATTCGTCCGTCCGTCACGGTTTGAATTTATTGGTCAAAGCGTTGTTTCTGTCTGGCAAAATACTAGGTACATAACTCTGGTCTGCTTATTTTAGTTATCTCAATGTTTTCTTATCTAGGTTACAATACAAAATTCCTTCTTTGTTTCCATGTAAATCGACCCGTTCAGTCCTCAATTGTCACCCTTTCTAAGCGATCCTCATGTAGAATACCATATATCATTGAAAAGAGTTACCTCCTAGCTTTAAAACACTCCAAAGAAAATGTGGTGTCATGCATTATCCGAGAAAGAACTCACCAGGCGAAAATGGTAACCGTCATTTTGGACCAAATCGGGCCCGGAAAAAACCGGTGTTTAGCATTCTCTACTTTCACTTTCAAACAAAAGTCAAAATACTAAAAGTGATAAAATCAATCATTTCCAGTGCATCCTATACACATTTACAATGCATTTAAACTCAATGTCATATATTCAATACATTCTGGTGATGGTATACACTCATTTATACGCAAACAAAGGTTTTTTAAGGACTATAGTACTGTAGATCAGCAAGTCAGCGGATGTATTTAGCGTAATTTGACCTTCAGTTCAGCCAGTTGTCTCAATTAATTTCCATTGTATCCATTTTAAACTTGGTTTTGAGGTAACTTAATATGACCTACAGATGTACAGTGCACAATAACCATACCTTAAGCTTGCTGTTCTGGAGTGTGCTTTTTTTTGTCCTACCATGTTCTCACTTATTATATGACTTTCGCATGCCACACATTCAGTGAAATGTTCTTATTTGTTAATAAGTGCTTCCCAAAGGTTGTACTTTGTCCGGAGCGTTTGACCGTCTGTACGTCTTTTGTTCATCCATTCGTCGTCAACACGTTGTTTCTGTTTGGCTGATTCATTTCAAAGTGGACACACTTATACATTGGGATGAGGAGACCGATACAATATTTCTTCGGCCATTGTCTCAAAAAAAAATCAATGTATCAATTTCAGACTTTCAGACTTGATGTATAGGAAACTTATGACCTACATATGTACAGTGCACAAGAAACATAACTCTACCATGCTTTCGATGGTCTGTCATTTATCAGTATGATTTCAATATACAGTGTGAATCGCTGCTCGGTTGTTTGTCAATCGTTTTTCCTTCGTGATTTATTTTGTTTATACAATAAAAGCGTCAAACTAGGTATTGGTTATTGGCAGGCAATCTGTGTTGTTTCAAACAGTTTTGTTGTGTTTGTGTAAAGGTCGATGATACAATGTTTCAACAATGTGTGTCTATATAAACTATGCCATATTTTTTCACATTTTGTTCACCTTACTTATTCCCCTGTACCATTAGTTCTTTCAGCGCTTTGATTTACATTTTGTCACTCGTGAAGTAAATAAAAAATAAAATAAGATGATATTGAACAGAGAAAAACTACAAACGAGTGGGAAAATAAAGACTAGTTCAAAAACAATCTTTAAATCGTATAAATTGTACTATAATGTGGTTATGACACTGTGTACAATATACGTATTGCACTTAAGTAAATATATGAGAATATATAACCAAACACAGATGTGTATACTACATTTACTTTATTTATATTCAGGCATCCTAACACTAGAACAAAGATAACTGTACTGAACGTACACATTAACTGTCACTTTGGTATTCAGCTAGAGACGGATAATGTTATAGCTAATATATGGTGGCATATTACTGCCGTAAGATAACCAGTTAATTTTTTGTACAATATTAACTGGTTATCTAGTTAGGGTTTGCGAATTTCACTTAATAAGTAACATACTAACTGGTTAACTAGATAAGATTCGTGTTACCACTTATTTGATATTCTCGAAACGTAAGACTAAAAACAGGCATGAAAGTGCCCAGAACTGCCACCAGTTACCTTTTCATGCTGTAAAATAAGACTTATACGACCATTAACGTACAACTGAAATCCTATCTAGTTAACTACTTATTATGTCACATACTAACTGGTTAACTAGATAAGATTCGTGTTACCAGTTATGAAAAAATAAAATTTATACGACCATTAACGTACAACTGCAATCCTATCTAGTTAACTACTTATTATGTCACATACTAACTGGTTAACTAGATAAGATTCGTGTTACCAGTTATAGATAGATACTGCGGAGATCCTTGTTTTCCTTATATGTGCATTGTAAAAACTTTAAAAATCTTCTTGTCCGAGAGTACTGGCTTGAATTAAAAATTATATGGCACAAATGATCCTTCCAAGATTGTTCAAATTATTCGGATTCGATACAAAACATAGTCTCTAGTGGCCGGGCTTGTTTTCCTTATATGTGCATTGTAAAAACGTATTAGATTTAATTAAATCAGGTAAGCGATATAGGACCATCATGATCCTCTTGTTTAACAGTTTCTTTGCATTTGAAACACCATTTTCTGCTAAGCCATTAGGTCTACTATGGTATGGCGAAGAGGTTTGGTGTTCAAATCCCCAATTTTTAGCAAATTTGGCAAATTTGGGTGAAGCCAGTCTATCTCGAGTTAGCGGCTGTAATAATCTATTGTTATTAGGTAATTCTTTCCATCAAAGTGGAAAATGTCAGTGCTAATTCTAGTTCATTCGAACTTGAATTTCTATGCATGATACATGTTTGGCGTCTCAAAACAAAATCTGTTATTTGCTTTACCATGTTTAGCCAAAATAAATTATCTTTAGCCCGTTCAACGGTTTTGTTTACTCCTTGGTGACCTGTATGTAATTGTGAGAGCATTTCGGCGCGAGTGTAGGTTGGAATAACACTCATTTGACCTATCAAATCCTTCTCAAATGAGAGTTCGTCGCAGTGATTCCAGTATTCTAGAACTTCCGGAGTGCATTCTGACCTTTTGTCTGGCATCAAGTATTGTACATTTTAAAAATTGCAATTGACTATCTTTGCGTAATGCTTCGGCAATGATTTGTAACCTTTGATCTGTTATATTCATCTGGTTTTTTCCCCAGTGTATATATTCAATCCGTCCTGGGTTAGGGTTAGGGTCTGTGACAAAATGTCTTGAGACTTTGACATTTCTTCCATATATATGTACATTGGTGGAATCTTTTGCAGCCAAAAAGTATGGCAAACAATGTTTTTTCAATCTGTGCGTAACTAATTTCTGACGGGGTGAGACTTTTTGATGCAATTGGTTTGTCATTCTTCATGAGAGATGCCCATATGCCATGCTTTTATGCATGTTCTTCCAAGGAAACGACTGGGTCAAAATAACATCATACAGGGGTATTTGTAATAACTTGTTCGATCTTGATATAAGCTTCAGTTTGTTGTTGATCCCAGACAAACTCTGAGTCCTTCTTTTGGATACTCCTGAGGGGTACAGTGACCTCAGGTAAATTTTGAACGAATTTCGAAAGATAATTTATCATTCCTTAGAAATTCTCTAGTTTTGCGAGGCTATCTTGCGTTTCAATTCAAAGGATTGCCTCTACTTTGATGGGGTTTGTTTTGGGACCTTCACGTGACCAAAAAATGGTACTTCGCTGACACCAATTGTGCATTTATCTGGGTTCAACTTTATGTCCATACGCGTTCAAGCACTTGCTTGAGATTTCGATCATTCTCTCCTCTTGTGCAACCATACACAACCATACACAACCATACACAAGAATGTCATTTGCCCAGGAGACCTTACACAATCTCATCATTTGTGTTGCATGAATTAGTCACTAGAGGCTGATATACCAAACGGTAGTCTTATCAAAGGCAGCGACCAAATGAAGTGTTAAATGCTGTGAGCAGCGAGGACATTTTGTCAAGCTTAATATTCCAATACGCATGTGTGATGTCAAGTAAACTGAATACTAACGCGGAATTCAACTTTGACGTTATATAATCAAGAGTTGGCATGAGCTAATGTGATCGTGTTATGGCTTTGTTTAGTGCTTTTGGGTCTAAGCTTTCCTGTTTGGGATTTCTCTGCCACTACAAGTGAATTAACCTAATTTGTAGGTTCTTTGACAACAGTGATTGTTATGTGTTGTACCATTCTGCCAAGTTCCGATTTAACTTGCATTCACCTGGTATGACACCTATGCTTTTAAATATGTCCCCATACATGTCCATGACACTATCTTTTGGCAGATAATGTGAAGCCTGTGGATCAATATTTTCTACTGAATATGTAAGTTTGATTACACCAAGATCTAATGATGACTGTAAACTAATTAGGAGAGTAGCATTGTTCTTGACAACCTGGAACTTTGCCTTAATTGTTTTGCCATTGTACAGCAGTATGATTTAAGTTTGCAATCGGGAGGGCTCTTATGGGTGCTTAAGTTTGAGTTTCTGATAGTGTCGATATGGCAAAACGTTAGGTGGACTGCCAGTATCGATCTTGAATTTAACATGGTATTGGGTACGGCCAGTGAATATTTCGGCAAACACTCTCTTGAGATTTCGAATGTGATGAAGCACTTAACGTGTTAATTGAAAACCTTATCTCACAATCACTTTCATACTGTCCACCTTCAGAACTATTAACACTGTTTGTGGTAACGTCATGTACACGTCTGTATTTTTGTGAACGGCACACATTAGCGAAATTTATCATTAGCTCCACTGGCTGAAAGCCAGTCGAGCTTATGTCATGGCGAATTGTCCGTCGTGCGTGCGTCTGTGCGTCTGTGCGTCCGTGCGTCTGTGCGTGCGTTAACCTTTTCCTTTAAACCACTTCTTCTCCCTAACCACTTGGCCAATTTGGTTGAAACTTCATAGGAAGCATCCTTTCAATGTCCTCTCTTAATTTATTTTATCCATCCATAATTCTGGTTTCCATGGCAACCAAAAGAAAAAAATAGTGAAAACTTAAAAAATCTTCTTCTCCGAAAGTGTCAGGCCGATATTCAAATAATTTTGTAGAAATGTTCTTTGGGTGACCCTTTATTAGATTCCTTCAAGAAATGTTGATTGGTTGAAAAACATGGCAGCCAGGGGGCGAGGCTATTTTGCCTTATATAGCTATAGTGAAAACTTAAAAAATCTTCTTCTCCGAAAGTGTTCAGCCGATTTTCAAATAATCTTGTAGAAATGCTCATTGGGTGACCCTCTATCAGATTCCTTCAAGCCATGTTGATTGGTCGAAAAACATGGCCGCCAGAGGGCGGAGCTATTTTGCCTTATATGACCATAGTGAAAACTTAAAATATCCTCTCCTCCGAAAGTGTCCGGCCGATTTTCAAATAATTTTGCAGAAACATTCATTGGGTGACACTCTACAAGATTCCTTTAAGCCATGGTGGTTGGTAAAAAAAAATAGCCACCAGGGGGCAGGGCTGTTTGGAGATTTTATTTTTGCCTTATGGCCGTGGAGCGATACTGGCCCTCTCGGGCCTCTTGTTTATATTTGCATTTATGGCATGTTCCGCCTTGAGATGAAATTTTCTCATCCTCTTCCTTTGACTTTAAAGGTCATGAGAAAATTCATTTGCCTGAACAGCACAGAGAACCTACAGGCATGCGTACAACACATAAACAAAGTGTATATAGTTTGTTTCAAGTTATATTACATAAATAAAAACAAAAAAGTGGAGCGGTTAGGATTTGATCTAAAGATATTTGTGTTGCAAAGTCAGGACGTAACATATTGAACTACGCAGATACTCACAAGTAAATCGGTACATAGCATTCTTATAAACGGTACCCAACAACGTGTATTTCCGTTTATAATACATTTGAGACAACCCCAGATGTTGTTCCAAAATACGAACTCGGATTACGTTAACATTGATAGTTGGAATGGCCCATTACTATTATTATTATTATTATTATTATTATATGCCTGCACATTTGCCGACGCAAATACATGCTGATGGCCATGCGCAGTTCAAACAAGACGGTTTTAAATTAATAAAACGGTACCTAATATAGTAACCTTACGTCACTGAAATATAATATGACGTCATTGAAATATGCTTTAACGTCATTCAAAATGTGGTATTTGGGCATGGTTCACACACCAATCATAAAGGATATTTTGTGTGTAAATTATGTTATTTCTTTATTCAGAATAAAGAAATTTGTATTTATTTTTTTCTGTATTATGTCTTAAAACAGTTGTAGTATTGTCTACTTGGGCCTTTGACAATTTTAAATCTCTCTCGACCTTCGTTATCGCGAGATATCAATTGTCCACGCCCCTCGTAGTACTAAATAAAACTTGTATCGTTACTGCTACATAATATTCCCTATTTATTATTAATATTTCTTTTTAAATATATCCCTTTCGTATGCATGTTTTGATTCTGCATACTTGATAACGACAACAATTTAGCACTATGTTACATTTATACATGTACATACTTTATCTCACATTATTTTGTTACAATTTCAGTATCATTAACTATGAATGAACAAGGAGGGAATGATAACCCCGTTATTTAAATAAAAAGGAAAAGTCCATTAATATACTTTGTACAAGACCTTGGACAAATTAACATTCATAGACTTACTTGTAATTTTAGGTGATCAATCGCCGAGCGGGAACGTAGAAGGAGTTAGCGTCGTTACTGTTTCCGGGGGAAGCACCGGCACCGGAAGCGGTCTCACTTCGGCTTCAAAATCTACAACGGCATCTGCAATACCACCAATCTCACCGACGGGTTGGTCTCGAACGGTTATGATGATCGAAAAACAAACACAGCCAGGCCAAGATTTGTTTATTCGGGGAGGTCTTGATCATGACACACACCACGGTAATACGTTTGATGACATTTGACAGAAATACTAACTGGCTCCTTTTATATCAGGACTTTTTCGTAGTCTCATGATATCTTCATAATAGAATTGTGATAACAAGTGTGTCCTTGCTTCAAGATCATCGTCGTTGTTATACAAGCATGTTAGTTTAATTGTTTAACCCATTAGTTAATTTCATGATTAAAGGTGGTGCACGAAATAGTTCTTTCTTAGAATCAACACATACAAATGAGAAGTGAGCAATGTAGAATGATATCAGGTGACACGAACGTGTAGATGGAACTTGACATTTGATCATACAAAGCGTATTATATTAACCGAAGCCAATATTGTTAAAAAGCGCATATATCAAACAACCTGAGTAAATGTTGGTATAAAGCGAATATATCAACCTAAGCCAATAGTGTTTAAAAGCGCCTATATCAACCTTAGCCAATAGTGTTTAAAAGCGCAAAATTCCACCTAAGCCAATGTTGTTAAAAGGTGCATATATCAACCTTAGCCAATATTGTTAAAAAGCGCAAATATCAACCTTAGCCGATATTGTTAAAAGGCGCATATATCAACCTTAGCCAATATTGTTAAAAAGCACATATATCAACCATAACCGATACTGTTCAAAAGCGCAAATATCAACCTAAGCTAATAGTATTTGAAAGTGCAAATATCAACCTAAGGCAATGTTGTTAAAAGGCGCATATATCAACCTTAGCCGATATTGTTAAAAAGCACATGTATCAACCTTAGCCAATATTGTTAAAAATCACATATATCAACCTTAACCGATACTGTTCAAAAGCACATATATCAACCTCTGCAAATAATGTTTTTCAAAGTACTAAAGGTAGAATTGCTGTGTTATGTGATGAAGGAAAACTGAAAAACTAAAGTGCATATAAAAACTTTTATTTAAATTAATTCAGAATGACAGATAGACAAATATGCAATATAAGGCCAGAATAAACTATCCTTGATCACACATACTTCTTGGTGGTGTTAACATGTATTAGCCCCTTATCAAATGGTCCACATGATACATGATACTATGCAAACATCACCTAAACATATTCATGCCAAAACAGTTTCTTAAAAGTTAATTGAGTGTAAAGCAAATGATTCATTTCATAAAAAGGCAATGTTGTTTAAAGTAGCGTCCATAATAAAAAGGCAATGTCGTTTAAAGTTGTATCTATAATAAAAGGACAATGTTGTTAAAGTAGCTTCTATACTAAAAGGCAATGTTGTTTAAAGTAGCGTTTATAATAAAAAGGCAATGTTGTTTAAAGTCGCATCTATCATACTAAAGCAATGTTGTGTAAAGTAGTGTCTATAATAAAAAGGCAATGTTGTTTAAAGTAGCGTCTATAATAAAAAGGCAATGTTGTTTAAAGTCGCGTCTATCATATCATGGCAATATTATTTAAAGACGCGTCCATAGTAAAAGACAATGTTGCTTAAAGTAGCTTCTATAATAAAAAGGCAATGTTGTTTAAAGTAGCGTCTATAATAAAAGTCAATGTTGTTTAAAGTAGCTTCTATAATAAAAAGGCAATGTTGTTTAAAGAAGCGTCTATAATAAAAAGGCAATGTTGTTTAAAGTAACGTCTATAATAAAAAGGCAATGTTGTTTAAAGTAGCGTCTATAATAAAAAGGCAATGTTGTTTAAAGTAGCGTCTATCATACTGAGGCAATGGTTTTTTTAAGTTGTGTCTATCCTACTAAGGCAATGTTGTTTAAAGTAGCGTTTATAATAAAAAGGCAATGTTGTTTAAAGTCGCATCTATCATACTAAAGCAATGTTGTGTAAAGTAGCGTCTATAATAAAAAGGCAATGTTGTTTAAAGTCGCGTCTATCATATCATGGCAATATTATTTAAAGACGCGTCCATAAGAAAAGACAATGTTGTTTAAAGTAGCTTCTATAATAAAAAGGCAATGTTGTTTAAAGTAGCGTCTATGATAAAAGTCAATGTTGTTTAAAGTAGCTTCTATAATAAAAAGGCAATGTTGTTTAAAGAAGCGTCTATAATAAAAAGGCAATGTTGTTTAAAGTAACGTCTATAATAAAAAGGCAATGTTGTTTAAAGTAGCGTCTATGATAAAAAGGCAATGTTGTTTAAAGTAGCGTCTATCATACTGAGGCAATGTTTTTTAAAGTTGTGTCCATCCTTCTAAGGCAATGTTGTTTAAAGTCGCATCTACCATACTAAGGCAATGTTGATTAAAGTCGCATCTATCATACTAGGGCAGTGTCATTCTAATGCGTATATATAATACTGGGGCAATGTTGTTTAAAGTTAAATATATCACACGCATGCAATATTGCTTAAAGACGCATACATAATAATAAGGCAATGTTGTTTAAAGTTGTGTCTATCCTACTGAGGCAATGTTGTTTAAAGTTGTGTCTATCTTACTGAGGCAATGTTGTTTAAAGTTGTGTCTATCATACTAAGGCAATTTTGTTTAAAGCTATGTCTATCATACTGAGGCAATGTTATTAAAGTTGTGTCTATCCTCCTGAGACAATGTTGTTTAAAGTTGTATCTATCATACTGAGGCAATGTTGATTTAAGTTGTGTCTATCATACCGAGGCAATGTTATTGAAGTTGTGTCTATCATACTGAGGCAATTTTGTTTAAAGTTGTGTCTATCATACTGAGTCAATGTTATTATGTCTCCCCCATTACATGGGGGTGACATATTGTTTTTGCCCGTTCCGTCCGTCCGTCCTTCCGTCCGTCCGTCCGTCCTTCCGTCCTTCCGTCTGTCACACTTGTTTCCGCTCAATAACTGAAGAACGCTTGGGCGTAGGAACTTCATACTTGGTATGCAGGTTGGTCATGACCAGTAGCTGACCCCTTTTGATTTTGATAACAGAAGGTCAAAGGTCAAGGTCATGGTGACCTTGTGAGGTAAAAAATGGTTTCCGCTCAATAACTGAAGAACGCTTTGGCTGAGGAACTCCATACTTGGTATGCAGGTTGGCCATGCCTAGTAAAAGACCCCTATTGATTTTGAGGTCAGTACGTCTAAAGTCAAGGTCACAGTGACCATGAGCTTGAAAGGTCACAGTGACAATGAGCTGATAAATAGTTTTTGCTTGGGCCCAGGAACTTCATACTTGATGTGCAGGTTGGTCACCACCAGCAAATGACCCCTAATAATTTTAAGGTCACTACGTCAAAGGTCAAGGTCACAGTGGTCAAGGTCACATCCGTCACACTTGTTTCCGCTCAATAACTAAAGAACGCTTGGGCATAGGATCTTCATACTTGGTATGAAGGTTGGTCATGACCAGTAGATGACTCCTATTGATTTTGATGTCAGAAGGTCAAAGGTCAAGGTCATGGTGACCTTGTGAGGTAAAAAATGGTTTCCGCTCAATAACTGAAGAACGCTTGGACCGAGGAACTCCATACTTGGTATGCAGGTTGGCCATGCCCAGTAGAAGACCCTATTAATTTTGAGGTCAAAGTCAAGGTCACAGTGACCTTGAGCTGAAAGGTCACAGTGACAATGAGCTGACACATTGTTTTTGCTTAATAACTGTAGAAAGCTTTGGCCATGGAAATTAATACTTGGTGTGCAGGTTGGTCACCACCAGTAGATGACCCGTATTGATTTTGAGGTCACTAGCTTAAAGGTCAAGGTCATGGTAACCTTCAGCTGAAAAATGGTTTCCTCTCAATAACTAAAGAATGCTTATGTTGAGGAACTTCATACCTGGTGTGCAGGTTGGTCCTAACCAGTAAATGACCTTTATTGAATTTGTTTGATTTTGAGATCACAAGGTCAAATGTCGAAGGTCACGGTAACCCTCAGCTGAAAAATGTGTTTTACTCAATAACTCAAGAACGCTTATACCCAGGAACTTCATACTTGGTGTGCAGGTTGGTCACCAGCAGCAAATGACCCCTATTGATGTTGAGGTCACTAGGTCAAAGACCAAGTTCATGGTAACCCTCAGCTGAAAAATGGTTTCCGCTCAATAACTGAGGATTGTCACTGTTGCTTCATCTCCAGTCCAAAACTAAAAAATTCATCTCCATCATTTCTTTTTCTCCCCTACGACCACACAAATGGGGAGACAAGTGCTTTTTCAAAAAAGCAATCTCTAGTTTAAAGGCGCAAATAGGGTTGCTTAACGTCGCGTCTGTCATATTAAGGCAATGCTGTTTTAAAGCTGTGTCTATCATACTGAGGCAATGTTATTTAAGTTGTGTCTATCCTCCTGATACAATATTGTTTAAAATTGTGTCTATCATACTGAGGCAATATTGTTTAAAGTTGTGTCTATCATACTAAGTTGTGTCTATAATACTGAGACAATGTTATTAAAGGTGTATCTAGCAACCTGAGATTTTTGGCAGATGACCTGAACATACTGTGGAAATATGGCAATACTATGAACATATTCACAATGTCTGGTTTGCTTCCATGAATAAGCTATGTAATGTGTTCACAATTTGATTTTAACCTTCATGATTCATCGGGCAAGATAAATTCACCTCTTAAGAGGTATAACACGAAAATATATGTCCTACCTGTTACATGTGTCCTGGTGGTGCGCCCTTTCAACCATTTCTCATTTACAGACGCATTTTGACGCATCTACTGCAGATGACAATTTGGAAACATTGTGGCACAAGGAGAAATTGCTCATAATGGTTTTACTTTGATATCGACCTCGGGACCTATATCCCTGTAAGACAATCGATGTCATGCAGAGCTACGGAAGCCTGTTTCCGCCATCGACGTATCGCCTTGATAGCAACGCGACAACTCGAAAACAGGCCTCTAAGCTCGACCCAATTAAACTAGAAACAGACGACATTAATACATTGCCTTGTGCCCACTCAAAGCTTCCGTAGTATAAACTGACATAATTATTTATTAAAAAGAGCATATAATAGTTCGTGATCACTACAGTCTATATCTGATAATAAACAATTCGGAATGATGATAAATATATTTAAATAATTTCTGCAATAATGCTCAATGTACGCTTCCGTTGGTCACAGAAATAGCTCAACAAGTGAAAGTATGCTTTGTCGTGTTTGACTTGTTCCGTTTGCGTACTTTTGCTTCACTTAGTTAGCTGTTTACAAATGAGCCCATAATTAATTATTTCTGACAGGTTGTACAAATGATGCAGATACAAGTGAATGTGCTATACCCATCAAAGACAGACACATTGATAGTGACTTACAATTAGCTAAATATAACGCATGGTCCACGAACGATACTCGCCTAGACTGGTACGGCGCCGAGTCTAACCAGGGCAGATACAACAGTATCATAGCCCAAGGAACTCCGGCAGTCTGGACCACGAATGACCGATCTGTACCGGGTTATAACACGCTTAATACGTAAGTAACAATATAATGAAAATACGAGTCCTCGGAATTTGATCTTTCCGTTGCTTATAATAATTTTGTTATAGGAGGGTCATATTAGTGCAAGTAACGACCCAGAACATCTAATGTCAGTGTCACTTTGGGATATATACAAAGACTGCTTTAGTGTAAACATTCAAAGTTAAGTTGTGTTGTAGAAGGGTCACTTTGGGATATACACAAAGACTGCTTTAGTGTAAACATTCAAATTTAAGTTGTGTTGTAGAAGGGTCACTTTGGGATATACACATAGACTGCTTTAGTGTAAACATTCAAATTTAAGTTGTGTTGTAGAAGGGTCACTTTGGGATATACGCATAGACTGCTTTAGTGTAAACATTCAAAGTTAAGTTGTGTTGTAGAAAGGTCACTTTGGGATATACACATAGACTGCTTTAGTGTAAACATTCAAAGTTAAGTTGTGTTGTAGAAGGGTCACTTTGGGATATACACATAGACTGCTTTAGTGTAAACATTCAAAGTTAAATTGTGTTGTAGAAGGATCATATGAAGGTAAGGAACGACCCAGTACCTCTAAGGTCAATGTCACTTTGGGTTATACACTTAGACTGTGATTGGTTAATCCTTGTTCAAATGTAATCCGTCATCTG
Source organism: Serripes groenlandicus (assembly GCA_031761405.1). Taxonomy (NCBI): domain Eukaryota; kingdom Metazoa; phylum Mollusca; class Bivalvia; order Cardiida; family Cardiidae; genus Serripes; species Serripes groenlandicus. The sequence continues at coordinate 33,926 of JASEVX010000001.1, read as the reverse complement.
CAGGTAATGTAGCCCTTACTGGTAGAACTTTCAGTGCTTTGTATATTCGTTCGTGCGGTTGTCTGTTCGTTCATCTCTATTCGTTTCCGGGATATTTCTCAGCACACCCGGACGGAATTCAATGATCTTTATTGGAAGATCAGTATCTTCTATTGTTTTCAAGCCATTCGGGGGTCATCGATGTTTTTTCATTTATTTGCTGGTCTGCGCCACTCATGTATTTGCTTATATAAACAATATACATACATTCGTTAGATATTCATGAATATGTCAAATAACTATCAACAGATAAAACCAACGTTGATAGATTGTCCCGTGTGATTATTTGAACTCGCCTGCTAGAAGCAAACGTCTTAGAAAAATATAATATCTGGAAACATGTACATGTATACTTTAAGCAGTCAGTTACTTGGATGGAATGTTGTATGAAGTACTGGTGTGAGAAAACCAAGAAACATATGAGTAGGTAAACTGGTCGCTGTGATATGACTGAACAATTTTTATAAACGGCGTTAAACCTCAATCAATCAATTAGGTCCTCGTTTAGAACTGACCGTATTAATAGAAATGTGAACGTCTCTTGTCAATACATTTAATGGTTGTGTGGTGTCACGGGTTGAAATACTGTCTGATAAAGGACTACAAAGGTTTGGTTATTTAGAGGTTAACAACTATATCCTCTTAGAAAGACATTTCGACGCATCTGGTTGCAAGCAACTTTTAAAAGATCTTTTGGGAATGGAGAAATGGCTTGTTACTAGCAATTTCTCCATTAAGTTTTGTCACGTCACAACTAACAAGTAACGTGCCTTTTGTCTGTATTTGTTTTTCGTTAGAAAATGGAAATTGTTAAACCGCCGTTCTAAAGTGGTTTCAGATGAAAAGAAAAATACACTACTATTGGTTTTAAACTTTAAAAAAAAAATGTAATTATAACGAAGAAACAATATAAATCAAAGCACTGAAAGTAATTATGGGATGGTTGTGTTGGAATTCGTAACTTAAGGTCAGCCAGGCAGTTGTATATGTATGTACACAAGTTATGTTTGTTAAATACGAATGCTTTCACTCACCAATAAGGTAAGTCACTTAGTTAATCCAGTTTCATTTTAATCTGCACATGGGTGTTTTAATTGACTATGCCAACAACATCAAGACCAGATTGCTTTTTACCCACTGCCAACCTTGCAATGCTCGTGTGCGGGGTGTGATTGATAAACATACCAGGGTAGTAGCCAGCATGATAATATAAGTGTGTTAATTATGTTGTGTGTAACCGAATGGATGGTCATTGAAGGAAGAAAAATACATAATTTACTAATTTATCAAAAGGTCAACAAGAAATATTTGTTCCAAAATATTTTCAAATTGGACCTTAACTTTTGGACAAGAAGATTTTAAAGTATCCACTGTATACACATTTAAGTGTCCTACTATGGTCCTAAATCGCTCATCTGATTTGATTGAAATTAAATAGTTTAAATAAATGTGTAATCTATACTCACAAGTAAAACAAGAAACGCCCCCCTTTTAACCTGTTTTGAAGCCGCCTTGGAGCCATTATTTCAACCAATCAATATGACTTTTGTAGAGGGTCTCCCAACGAACAATTATGCCAACTGATTTTTGAATCAGCCACATGTTTCTCAAAAATGTCAAAGGATATTCTTCTTTATTGTTTATTATGGAAACAAATGCACAATATCAAACTAAACAATTACTATTGCAGAGGAATATGAGCATTTGAAACACAGGTCTGCTAATTAGGCGAAGGTATTCTAAAACAAATTATATCTTGACAATGATTCATCAATTATCAATAGGCTGAATTTTTTTTCCACATAGAACATTTCCACATGTTTCTCAAAAATGTCAACGGATATTCTTCTTTATTGTTTATTATGGAAACAAATGCACAACATCAAACTAAACAATTACTATTGCAGAGGAATATGAGCATTTGAAACACAGGTCTGCTAATTAGGCGAAGGTATTCTAAAACAAATTATATCTTGACAATGATTGCTCAATTATCAATAGGTTGAATTTTTTTTCCACATAGAACAAACTTACAGCAGATGAGTTTAAGTCTGGATGAAAAGAATTGAAAACATCATAGTTATAGGATAAGTTGGAGGAATTTCTACTTTTGTCACAATGCTTTCGAAAACCGTATGCTGTAGATGCGTGGAAATTCTTTGCTTCGTGAAAATGTAATAATAAGTGAACTTTAATTTCTGCATCCGGTAAATCCTTGCAGCAAGTGTATTAAACCACGCCATAAAATCAAAGCACCGAAAATGCTCGCAGCAAGGGGATAACTGAAGAGTACATTTGGACATGGATTTACCAACCCCAAAAGTCTAACTAGAGCACATAACAATAGCTCTTCGTTATGTCAATATATTGAATGATAAAAGAGTTGAACGCAAAGTACTGTACACACACACAGTGGTGGTCTATTGGTATGCTAAAACTTGAAAAAACATATGCGCATCTGCTATATGGGTAGTTAATGCTTAGCACACCTCCTGGTTTACAATGGATTTTAGTCGTTATTTTGTTATGCAATTAACACATATACAAACTACTTTGGAGATCTTTCTATTGGTTAGGTTATGTCAAATTAAATCCATTTTCCAGTCAAGGTTTCCCAATAAGTTTTTAGTGACGAGTTTTTTGGCGGTACGATACTGTAGACATGGATATTCTGGAACCAGAACATTCAGTTTTAGCAAATGTTCAACACATGCATGTGCTTTCATTGACATTATAAATCAAAGGAATGAAAGTGCTTACAGCAAGCGGCTAACTGCAGATTACATTTGGACATGGATTTACCGATCCCAAAAGTCTAACTTAAACACTATGCAATTAACACATGTACATGTCATATCAAAATCAAATGAAGGTCTCTGCCTAACAATGATAAATATATTTGATATCAAAGCAGAAATAGAATCCTGTGTAATCTACATTTTCTTCAGCGTGATATAACTGAAATATTGTTAAAAGCGACTTAAAACATCATACAAACGAATACTCAATTTATAAAAAGGTTTCACAAAACATAGTTGAAAAGTTATAAATGCATTGCTTTTAAATTTCTTTAAACAAAAATCAAGGAGTTGGTTGCAGGTGTCAACGGACGTTTGCACCACTGATATGAGGAATTTAAAAGACAATTGTAATATATTTTTTAAAAGAAACAAAAGAAAAGAAAAAAGACTTACTTTGACCGGGAATTGAGCCCAAGGTCTCCCGTATGACAAACGAATGTCTCGCCGTGCAGTGTGCTTTCATTGACATTATAAAAAAATCTACGAATATCAAGACATCTACTTAAACCCGAAATGGTGTTCAGTAATGAAGAGCTACCGTAGAAAGGGATATTTGAAGTAATTCATTGCCGATATTGTACGATTTTGAAGACTTTAACAATAGTGACACGGATTCCTTCCTGTCTATTGCTCGATGAGTGTCTTCGGAATTTGCCTTCTAAAGAACCCCTTGCTAAAAACGACTTCAAGTCCCTTCAAACAGCTAAGATTCATATACACCTGCGCAGCCTGATCAGGTTCTTCCTTGTTCGCCATCTAGCCAAGCAATAATCTTTGACTACACAGAGGTAAAACAATGACTTTATAAAAAATATTTGATTTGACAAATCTACCCGGAGAAATAACAGCACAAAGGAATTACTCCGCTTTGAACTATTTGTTTTGGCTAAGCTTTTTTTCGGCGAAGCTGCCTGTGCCATTAGGAACGGAGTAACTCCGAAAAATGGTTTATTGATTATGTTGACTCTGGAACGCATGTCTGTCGACACCCGTCCCGAAAAGACAGGAAACACATGAGTAGGTGAACTAGCCTAGGTAATATGTGTTTTACCGTTAAATTCGACAATTTAGTTCTTGCATTTCACTATGACTTTATCTATTTACTATGTATAATTTGAATGTTGATGAAGAATTTAATATGGTACAAGTTTACATCATGCCGTCAAAACGGCGTGTCAATACAATACAACAATACAATACAATACAAAGTTGTTATTGTCAATCACGACGCTAAAAAATTAGCTGTACAATTAAGTGAATTACAAACATATGATTTCAATGAGTATATGATAAACATTACAAAACAAGTTCTATAATTATATGTGGAACATATGATAAAAAATATGATGGGCCAACCACCGGTGACTGGTCAGACTATCCAAGGAGTAGATTCCTTTCCTTATATAATATACAATATGAACTGACTTTTTTAAGTACATAATTATTTTCTGCTGACATTAACCATATCATTTTTGATATATTTGGTAGTTTTGCAAAGTTTTTGTTGATACTATTTATATCATTAATGAAACTAGATCTCTTATTTTCCAGAGCAGGGCATTCAAGAAGAAAATGAATTTCATCCTCAACTTCAGATTTGCATAGTTTACAGATTCTATCCTCCACCCGAAGCCCCGTATATCTGCCTCTTTATATTTCTAATGTATGCGCACTGACTCTGAACTTAGTTAGTAGTCGCCTTTCATCTTCATTTAAAATTAATATATATTTTTTCCAAAGACATTTATTGTATCCTTAAATAGTCTTTAAGTTCTTAATTTATTGCCACAATGTTTACTTTTTCTGTCATCATTAAGTTCAGATTTCCAAATAAATGAGTATTTTTGTTTTAATTTTCTGTAAATTAGTGACTTTAAAGGGGATATTCGCCAATATCATGCGCCATCTGCGAGATAAGAAACTTGGCGCCAAGAACCATAATCGCGGATGTACAACTTTTCTAAAATTATATTATGGGTTACTTCCCCTTATCATTTCCGGTTGTGAACAATCTTCAGATTAACATGTCAACAATCAGTAAAAACATGAAACGTAGATGCAAAGAAAAGTTTGTGAAAGCAGGTTGACAGGCAAGACTTCTAGAGCTTTCGCTTACAGGCAGCGAAAGATCCCAATAATGTGAAGAAGGCGACATCGAGACAGACAAACACACAGTTGAAGGCATGAAAAGTGGGTGGGGTAATGGGCGAAGAATTATTGATTTGAGACATCTTGCTGACCATCTTAGAGCCTGCAAAAAATGTTCAATGCCTTTTCTCTTACTCAAAATTGAAAGACAACAACGTGTAGGATATGCCAGTATTTTATATATTGCCTGTGACTGAGGATTAGCCAACTCGGTGACAACTGGAAAGAGCCATATCCCACCTGACGAAAATAAGAAAGGAATGCCAGTTTATGACATTAACATTACTTGGTTAGTATTCACACGGTTACTCTTAATACCGAATAATACGAAAAAACTACAGAATAATACATCTTTGTAAATAATTTTTATATTCGTGTACATTTAGCCAAATTAGGTGAAATATATATGAACAAACATAAAAAAACATATTTTTGTCCTACGGTAGTCTCAAAACGTCTGTTTCGTTTATTTTGGATTTACCTCTATTGAGAATATATGGATTGTTTCCCTTGGTTTTGAGTGACATCCCTTGATACTATATTGTTTGCGTCCCTTTGTTATATATCAGCTTACTTGATCGCAAAATATACAGTAGGCCTATAGAAGAACAATTTGAACACATATTGGGAAAACATGAAAAGTCTTTATCAATTAGAGTTATTGATCAAGTAGACTCTACTATTATTCTGTATTTTTTTCGTATTATCTGGTATTATTTGATATTATTTGGTATTATTCGGTATTAAGAGTAACCCGTATTCACATATCAAGTACATTTATGCTTTTATTTTTTTCAGTGGGTTTACATATTTTTATCTCTCCAGAAACACATTTTCTGGTGATTTTAACATATATGATATGTTTGTAAGAAGAACATTATCCCTTTCCCACATACAACAAATCTGCAGCAGATGACTGAAAACATCTAGACAATTTTACAAATACAGGAAATCTCAACAATTTAAACAAATGAAGAAATTGTTATTAAAAAGAGTGGAAAATATTCTTGCCAACGGAGTAATTGATCTCAATATTTTTCAAAAGTTGCACAGATGTCAAAATGTGTCTGTATGTGGGAAAGGTTTTACATTAGTGTCTTTATTGTATGCAAAGACAAAAAACTATATTCAGTTTGTCTGTATGAGTGGAAAACATTCTTGCAAAAGGAGAAATTGCTCATTATGAACAATTTATCCTTTAGTCACAATGTTTTCAAAAGTTGTCTTCTGCAGAGATGTTAAAATGTGTCTGTAAGTGGGAAAGGATTTACATTAGTGTCTTTATTGTGTGCAAGGACAACAAGATATATTCGGTTTGTCTCTATGAGTGGAAAAAGGAGATTATGAGCAATTTTTCCTTTAACCACAATGTTTTTCAAAAGTTGTCTGGCGTCGAAATGCTTCTGTACGAGGGAAAGGATTTAGCTTAGTGTTTTTTTTGTTTGCAAGGTCAACAAATTAAATCGGTGTATACATGTGATGGTGAATGATGAAATACTGATTTGACAGGTTTTTTTTCTTCATAGATCTATGACATTTGTTATTATATTTACATTGTAATATTTTAGATTCATCTACTTTGGTAGATATGCAATATTTCAATGTCATTAAATCATTTGATTATTCATAACAGCTGAATTATAAGAATCAATGTTTTGTTTTACAGGTGTCATGCACGCAGGCTTAACATACAGGCAGATGAATGGGCTAATGGCGACAATGGAAATAAAATGCCTTCATCACACAGCAATGATGAGACGACAGGAGGAAGTCGACCCACACAGCCGGAATGTGGCAAGAGATTCCTGTGCGGCAAGGTGATTTTTAGCGAGTAAGTTTTCTTTCATCCTTCGATATCTTCACAGTTTTGTGTTTTATGTTGTTTTCAACAACAGTATTTTAGATGTATGACATACTCCTCAAATTCTTTGCATTCAAAAGTTTAAATATTTTGGTTCAAGGAGAAATTCTGAATTATTGCTTCTTTTTTCAAAAAAGGATTTCAAAAGATTCCAAGAACTTCTGAAGATTGATTGTTTGGGTGTTTAACCCTTTCCTTCATACAACAATTCTACAGACGACGTCCGAACATATTTTGTCAAAAAATAGAAAATCTCTATAATTGAATGGATAACCTATGACTAAAACTGGAAAACATTGTAGCAAAAGAAGAAATTCCTCGTATTGCGCAATTTCTTCTGTTGTCACTATGTTGTCAAAAAGCTGTCCGCTGCAGAGGCGTCAGAAAGCTTGTATTTGAGGGAAAGGGTTAATGCCGCTTTCAACAATGGTTCAGTTATATCATGGCGTTTCCTAGGTAAGTTACCACTACTACTGGTCCATTTATCCTGACACCAGTCAGTCAGGCATTATGCTAACCCGCGACCCTTAGGGTTAAGGAGGGCAGCCAGAACTACCATTTAAAAAGTCTTTGGTATGACCAGGCCGGGGATCTACAATTATCAATGTGGGTGGTGTATGATTGGCGAGTATATCTTCTAATATCTTTGTGCGCACTTTCTCCATCTACCACAATGGTATCAGAAGTCATTTGGTACAAATGTTTTTTAGTAAGCCTCTACATAATTGTTCCAAGCAAGTATCCTTTGTTGAAATACATAGCATTCAGGTGGCATCAGACAAGCTGAAAACTTTTCTGATGCCACCTGTATTTGAAGATTGTTTAATAGAAACGTTCCTTGAGTTACATTCGGAAAAATTTGTTCAAGACATATAGGTTGGTTGAAAAACATGGCTGCCAGATGATATCAGAAAATGGGTAAAATGGCAAAACTTTAAAATTTAATTCTAATTAAAGTTTTCGTTTGATTTCAAGATAGTTTAGCTGTCTAGTTTGCAGTTCATTCCCACTCTTTGTCAAATTATCACCTTTATAAGCAGTAGCATTTGCTACTATACTATAACTCAGATGACAGATTTAGGGCCATCTAGGCCCTCTTGTTTTTTTCTCTATCTCTTTTGTCTTGAATAGGGGCTTTACTCCCTGATATTTTCCCCTTCATATGAGTTATCAGTGTTGACATAAAGATTATATTTGTTTCAGGGTGCCCACGGATAATTCAGAAATCTCCAGGGAGGTCACTTTCAAGTATGACATGGATTAGAAGAAGCATGGCAGCAGTAGAGCTTATGACAGTAAATCAGGTGTGGGGACACTCTTCGGCAAAACCTCTGGGAAAATCTGCATATTTGCTGTACGGGTATCTGACTGCCAAACCTGCAGTATATCTGAATATGAAAAAGCTCCATCTCAAATGTGTTAAAAAAACCTGGTCAGGTTAAACCGTTGTGCTAAAACTATTGAATCATATGTTGATTTAATCAAAGAAAGAGAGTGAAAGAGTATAAACATTAATAATGGATGACAACACTGTCTAAAATTAGAAAGGACCTGGACCATACATTTATAAAATGGAGTGATATAAATACATATTAATTTGTTAATAGACAAAGCCTAAGTTGTGTGAAAGCAAGAACAATTAATTAAGCAATGTCAGTCCCCAAACAAGAAACAAGTTAACCCTTTCCCTCATACAACAATTTTGCAGCAGACGACTTTGAACATATTTTGTCAAAAATTTGAAAATCTCTATAATTGAATTGATAACCTATGACTAAAAGTGGAAAACATTCTGACAAAAGGAGAAATTGCTCGTTTTGAGCAATTCCTTCTTTTGTCACAATGTTTTCAAAAAGCTGTCTGCTGCAGAGGCGTCAGAAAGCGTCTATAGGAGAGAAAAGGTTAATTAATAGGCAAATTGTAGAAAGTTATAAGAAATTTGAAAAACATATATTGAAATAACCCAACCATATCATGTTTTTAAGTTCAATAAGTATATATCTTGTTTTATTTTTAATAAGGTCAGGAGTTTAACAGACTGTAAGATTTCAGAAAAGGTAAAATTGCTCATTACGATAAATTTTACCTTTTCTCACTATGTTTTCAAAAGCCATGATGCATCAAATGTCGCTTATATGGGGAAAAGGATCAACATATTTGCCACACCCTGTCAAGATGTGGTTGTACCAGGCAAGAACAGAGGGTAAAACAATGAGAAAAAAAATTTGGTAAATTTTTTTTGTAACATACAATGTCATGTACACTTTTGTGATTTTTTTGAAAATAAGCACAGTGACACATATATTTCTTTACATTTATGGATAACTAATGAAATAATCTTGCTCAATATAAAGTAAGAACAAGTTCTTATAGGTATTTTTTTTTTTTTTTTATGTTTTTATGCATTTTTTTTTTATAAATCCAAAATTGACGCGTCAGTGGACAAGACATGCTTGTTATAGTTGTTCATTTACTTAATTTTTGCAATTTCTTCAAGGTTTTGTTTCAAAATATATTTTTTTAGACTGAGATATGGTGTTAATGTTATGTCAACTGGTCAGACCAATGCAAATTGCAAAATATATCTGAAAGTAGACATCTCTAGTCTTAATAGAACATTTCATTTTTCTCAATCAAAATGTAGCAAAATATATAAAACCTCATATTTTCTAGAGCCAAAAAAAAATATAAACCTGGTGACCCCATATTTTCTTTTTGGTATTTTGTTAATTAAGGTTTAAAGGTCACTTTAACAAAATTTCAGTAAATTTTTATATAAACTTCATTCGGGAGCATATCCCTTTATGTCAATTTTAGAATTTTTCACTGTTCTGATATTGGTATCTAGGTACTTCATTAAGTTTTCAGCACAACTATAGCAACTATTTTTATTTATATCATAAATGACGTCGCCAGCATGAAATAACATCATTATATATTTTTGATATATAACTAGTGTAATAACAATTAACATGACATTATAACGTAACGTTTAGCCTTGTAATTACGCGCGCTTTATAGCGACGTTTATATGGATATAGCGCTGTGAATTATTAAATTTGTATTTATGATATAAAAAGAACATTACATTTCATGGTCATTCAATACAAAATTTATTAAACTCGTTTTCTAAAAGTGATAAAAAATCGCCAAGGCTCGTTCTTATCACTTTCAGAAAACTCGTTTAATAAATTCCGTATTGAATGACCACTCATGCAATATCCTCTATTTATATCACACATTGATTTAGATACAGTAAGGGCCTCAGAGAGGAGGATATCATCAGATTTTAACACGTATTTATAGTATCTTAATACATTTAAAAACATTTCCAGCAATAATGGGTATCTACCTAATTCCCCTAATACAGCCATATTCGTTGCTCCTTTGCCTAATTCTAAGGAATCAGAATTTGACATGAACACTTTCTTGCTTCATGTCTTTATATAAATTGAACAAATAATGTTCCTTTTTATTTAGTTTATTTACCATTGACGCTCCCCATATTTCACTTCCATATAGCAACACTGGTTTCACAGTGTGGTCATATATATGTGATTGTGTTTTTATATTCGGTTTATATAGATCAAAACTCTTTTTAATTTGAATAAAGCTTTTAGTCCCCTTTTATACATATCGTCTTTTGTCTCTGAAAAGCTTCCACTTGCACTTAAGTAGACTCCCAAATATTTATATCCCCTAGCCCTTTCGATTGACACATTATTTACTTTAAATTTGTTATCATGCAGCTTTCCTGTATTGTTAAAAACGACTGATTTTGTCTTTTTAATATTTATTTGGAGCCTCCATTTCTCACAATAATTATATAATTTATCAATTCACATCTGTAACCCATCAGCTGTTTCTGACATTAATACTAAGTCATCTGCATACAGTAAACAATTCAATTGCAGAGAATTTAAAACAGAAGGTTTGCAAAAGAGTCTAAAAGATCATTAATAAATATTTTAAATAGTGTGGGGCTCAAATTATCCCCTTGTCGAACCCCTATTATTGATGGAAAGTTTAGTCATGTAGTCTTTTTCTGCCTTTACGCAAAGTTCTGAGTTATTGTACATACTCTTTATAATATTATAATACAAATCACTGACTCCAATTTTTCTAAGTTTATAAAATAGATCATGGCTAACTGTATCAAATGCCTTTTGAAGGGCAACAAAACAGGTATATAATTTTTTACAATCTTGTTGGGTATACTTTTCAATAAGAGTTCTCAAAACTAAATGATATATCACTAGTGCGTTTCCCTTTGCAGAAACCGATTTGCTCGCGTTTAATAATATTTCTACTCCAGGCGGTTATTTAAAATTTTGCCAAATAGCTTTCCCAAGCAACTTCCAATGGTGATCCCTCTGTAATTAGAGGGATCATCCTTTGACCCACTTTCAAAAATAGTAACTATATATCCTTTTGCCCAGATTTTGGGGAAAATACCTGTACTCAAAATACTATTGAATAATTTTTGAACGGAAAAAGTCAAATAAAATTGACTGGACTATAACATTTCATTCAAAATTGAGTCAAATCCACTGGCTTTTTTATTCAGAAGTGTACTGATAGCTTTTTCTATTTCTGTTTTTGAAATCAAATTATCAAGTTTAGTAAATATTCTTTCTTTTTCCATATCTCGGAGTTTTCCTTTCATTTTTTCAGAGGTTGCATTGATACTTTTTGCGTTTAAGCTTTTGAAGTAAGAAAACCAATCATCCATTGACACATCAGATGTGCAGTTCTGCACATCTGAATTTGAAAACTCACGAAGCAAGGCCCAATATTGACTTAGGTTTTCATCCCTCATCTGATCTAACTGATTAACTAAATTTAGCCGAAATTCTCTAATTTTTGTTTTCCTTGCTTTTCTGAAGTGTATTAAAAGACTGAAGAAGGATGACCTAACCATAGGATCAAATGGGTGTTTCTGAAGCAATTTCTCTTTATCGTACAGATTATTTTTTAATTTGTATAGGGGAGCGTCTAACCAATTAGGTTTTTTCTTATTATTTTGTTTCAAGTAACTTGATATCTTTATGGATTTTTGTTTTAATGATAAATTAGCAGCTTCATAGAATATGTTGTTAACATCTTTGATCATATTATCATGATCAGTATAATCATATTTCATAAAATTCTCAATTTTCTGTTGTATAGTGTTTGTTGATAATGCTTCCTGAAATAATACTGTAGAATTATCATTCCATTTATTAGCTCGACTTTTCGAAGAAAATGCTAGCTATACTACTTGTGTCGGCGTCGGCGTTGGTGTCACACCTTGGTTAAGATTTTCGTACCAATTCCCTTTTTTGTCAAAACCATTACAGATATTGCTTTGAAACTTACAAAACTTATTCAACATCATAACCTCCATCAGCAGACAAGAGTACATAACTCTGTTGAGGTTTTTGTAAGAATTATGGCCCTTGTTTTACTTAGAATTTTGTTTAAGTTTTTTGTACCAATTTACTTTTTTTCAAAACCATTACAGATATTGCTTTGAAATTTAAAACACTTATTCACCATCAATACTTCTATCAACAGACAAGAGTACATAACTTTGTCAAGATTTTTGTAAGAATTATGGCCCTTTTTCGACTTAGAATTTTGGTTAAGTTTTTTGTACCAATTTACTTATTTTCAAAACCTTTACAGATATGGCTTCGAAACTTACAACACTTATTCACCATCATTAACTCCATCAACAGACAAGAGAACATAACTCTGTCAAGATTTATGTAAGAATTATGGTCCTTTTTCGACTTAGAATTTCGGTTAAGTTTTTTGTACCAATTTATTTTTTTGTCAAAACCATTACAGATATTGCTTTGAAACTTACAACACTTATTCACCATCAAAGGTTTTTGTAAGAATTATGGCCCTTTTTCGACTTAGAATCTTGGTTAAGTTTTTTGTACCAATTCCATTTTTTGTCAAAACCATTACAGATATTGCTTTGAAACTTACAACACTTATTCACCATCATAACCTCCATCAACAGACAAGAGTACATAACTTTGTCAAGGTTTTTGTAAGAATTATGGCCCTTTTTGACATAGACTTTTGGTAATTTGTGTTGTACCAATTCACTTTTTTTCAGCCGAGCCCTGGTAGCGACGCGGGCTGTCAATCCAGGGGTCGAATCCCCGCTCGGCCAACTTTCCTTCCGAGGATTGACAAAAGTCAATGCGACATGCGTCATTCCTCTTCCACCAATGGGCTAAGTCTATGTGGAAAAGCAGCCAGTTGCTTGGAAAGATTGTTGTGTGGAGTATTGGTGTGAGAAAACCAGGAAATGCATGAGTAGGTGAACTGGCCGTCGTGATATAACGGAGAAATTGTTAAAAACGATGTTAAAGTTTAAACCCCAATCAATCACTTTTTTTCAAAACCATTATAGATATAACTTTGAAACTTACAACACTTATTCACCATCATTACATCTATAAACAGACAAGAGTACATAACGCTGTCCATGTTTTTGGAAGAATTATGGCCCTTTTTTTCACATAGAATTTTGGATAAGTTTTTCGTACCACCCCACTTAAACCATTAGAGATATAGCTTATACACTTACATTACTTTTTGACCATCATTACCTACATCGACAGACAAGAGTACATAACTCTGTCATGGTTTTTGTAAGAATTATAGCCCTTTTTCGACTTAGAATCTTGGTTTAGTTTTTTGTACAAATTCACTTTTTTTCAAAACCATAACAGATATTGCTTCGAAACTAACAACACTTTTTCACTATCATTACCTCCATCAACAGACAAGAGTATAGAATTCTGTCAAGGTTTTTTTAAGAATTAGGGCCCTTTTTTTCGACTTAGAATTTTGGTTAAGTTTTGTGTACCAATTCCATTTTTTGTGAAAACCTTTAAAGATATTGCTTGAAACTTACAACACTTATCCACCATCATAACCTCAATCAACAGACAAGAGTAAATAACTCTGTCAAGGTTTTTGTAAGATTTATGACCCTTTTTGACATATACTTTTGGTTAAGTTTTTTGTACAAATTCACTTTTTTTCAAAACCATTACAGATATTGCTTTGAAACTTACAACACTTATTCACCATCATTACATCCATCAACAGACAAGAGTACATAACTCTGTCCATGTTTTTGAAAGAATTATGGCCCTTTTTCCACTTAGAATTCTGGTTAAGTTTTTCATACCACCCCACTTTTTTGCAAAACAATTAGACAAAAGAAGAAATTATCCATTCAATTATGTATTTTTGACAATTTATATATGTTCAAAGTTGTCTGCTGCAGACTTGTTGTATGGGGAAAGGGTTTAAAAGCCGAATAGTACCAAATAACTACTGAATAATACATTTAATTTGCAAGAAATACTCTTTTATTTGATAAATACATATTGTAAATTGATTATTCAGTATATATACTTTATTATTATTGGCATATATGGTGGTCTCCAAATGTCTGTTTCATATATTTTGTATTTTTCTCCCTTGATACCGTTCCAAATAGTATACAGGTGTAGAGTATATGTATTCATGTTTGTTCGGCCTACTGATAAGTTATATCAAAACCATATCGAAAGAAAAGAAAAAAGATTAGTCATATGAAAAAGGCTTACTTTGAAAACCATATCGCAAAATATATACAGCAGGGGGAAGTTAGGCCTATAGACCAAATTATTCCTAATTTATTATCTTATCTGCAAATTAATTTATTGAAAGTGGAAGAGAAATTTAAGGAAATTTCACCTAAATGTGAAATATTATTTGCAAAGTAATGTATTTATTCTGTAGTTTTATCAAATTATCTGGTATTATTTGTATTAACCAGTATTATTTGTATTAACCGGTATTATGCGGTTTTAAGAGTAACCCCTGTCAGCTTACATAGAAGTACAGATAATATGCTTTTTATTTTGCTGTGTGTAAGCCAAGGGTTTGTATTACAAGTACTCAAGTTACTCAACCACTTACTAAATATGAAGAGGTGCATTCATATTATGTATTAGTTGGGAATGTTTCTTGAAACTTCTATAAGTAATAATAATGATCATTTGAGACACATTGTTGACATGTACAGATTACAATAAATGCAATAGTTCGATGGTAGCGCACATCTAAGATGAACAGATCTTAACCCATTGTTAGATTAAATTATATATAATATACAGTCATCAAAAGTGAAAATTAAAAATAACTGGGTGGGGACCGGCCTCGTCTATCGTTATTTCGTATTGATATTTGTTTTTCATTTGTCAGAAAGTCATAGAACTGTATCATGTTGTGTCTGATTTTATTTACATCGAAATATACACTTTCGGAGTGTTCGTACATGGTTCAAACAGGTACGTATGTGGAAAAAAATATTCCCCGTTAAAATGAACAGAAATCGAACTAAAAGTAGATCTAGATCTAAATAATTAAGTTTAAAATGCTTCTTAAAAGAATCTTTTATAAACATTATTATATATTCACGCATATTATCTATACTTTTTTACTGAAAATAGAACGAACCATTCATCACCAACAATTTCTCGTCTTGCTTCGTCGTCTTCAGACTCGCTGCTCGTTTCAGACTGTTTAACTAGCTCAAACTGGTATGGCCTGATTCCTAAAGGTAATAGATCGTTGCCTAGGTCATCTGTATCACTGTAAATTGATGAATCATCACTGTTTTCTTCGAAAGAAGACGACGAACAGTATAATTCTTCGTTTAAAGCTCCGTAGTTTAACTCATCCGCCATTATTGAAACTGAAACGACTCTCCCCTCTGACGTCATCATTGTAAAACCGGAAGTGAAATTGTTTTTTACATTTCGCACTCGGAATTTTCCGCGAAAGCGTAATTTTATTACACAAAATTAATTTTTGTCATACTAAAAACCCTTTTTTTTTTTTTGTCTTGCGTTATTATTCAAACATTATTTTTTTGATAGTCAAATTTTTGTTTTTGACTCTTGGTACTCTTTAAACACTTACAGTATCTTTTTACCATAAGCTGCATACTTCGGTGAAGGTTTTTTAAAGAATTAGGACCCTTTAACGACTTATAAAGTACTTATAAATAGTATGATCAAGTAATAACTTATGTTTTCTGTACCGCCCAAAATAGTTTTGTTTTATTGGCAAGCACAAAAAAGTCGAGCATGCTGTCCTCTGACAGCTCTTGTATATTTTATGAGACATTTCAGTGCTACATGTATTCACTTTCATACGACACTGTATGTTCAATAACATAGATATTTGACAATGATCCGAGAGATCACCCAAAAGGTCATGTACTTTGAAAAAGGAAACATTTGATAACAAATTTTCGGACACAATAAAGTAGTCTACTACACTACAGCCATTCGGAGTATAACATGTTAACTTGCCTATGCATTCTCCGGTAGTTCGCCCATTCAGAATTCTAAGACCTGTTTGTATACAGATATCATTTAAATATAAAAAAAATTGCCTCTAGATGAGATAGTTTTATCCATGCTATAACGTAATGGTATATCTAAATCAGGATTACAATCTGTGAAAAACTCATTTCTATTGTCGTTTTTGATAAAATCTAGTTGTTCGTCTCCGGTTCTCGAGTTCAAATTTTTTACGAAGTGCAAGGTGAGCTTTTGTGATCACTGAATGTCCGTCGTCGTCGTCTGTCCGTCCGTCTGTTAACAATTTCCTACAAATGACTTCTTCTACTAAACCAATGGACAGATTTCAAAATAACTTCACAGGAATGGTCCTTAGGTGGTCCCCTTTCAAAGTTGTTCAAAGAATTTAATTCCAAGTAGAACTTTGGCTGTTGCGGCATCAGAAAAGGGGAAAATTGTCAAATCTTAAAAAATCTTCTTGTCCAAATGTGCTGGCCCGATTTGAAAATTATTTTGCACAAATGTTCCTTAGGGCACCCCCTACCAAGCTTGTTCAAATATTTCCGATACGTTGAAAAACATGGCCGCAAGGGGGTGGGGCTTGTTTTCCTTATATGTGCATTGTTAAAACTTTAAAAATCTTCTTGTCCAAAAGTACTGGCCAGATTTCAAAATAACTTCACAGAAATGGTCCTAAGGTGGTCCCCTTTCAATGTTGTTCAAAGAATTTAATTCCAAGTAAAACTTTGGTTGCTGCGGCATTAGAAAAGGGGAGAATTGCCAAATCTTAAAAAATCTTCTTGTCCAAAAGTGCTGGCCCGATTTAAAAATTATTTTGCACAAAATTTATGTTCCTAAGGGCACCCTCTATGAATATTGAGAATAATTATTAAAGAAACACCACTGTTAGCATGAAATACAACAGTTTTGAAAAATGTTATTTTTCACATAGTATGAAACAATTTTTTATTTTGCTTTTCTTTTTGTCTTTGAAATACACAAAAAAGTATTATGAATCCTAAAGATTAGGTGAGCGATCCAGGGCCATCATGGCCCTCTTGTTTGAATATTTCTCTATATCCTTTTCAATAAGATCAAAAATGTCCTCATCTAGAGATTGTGTGTATGATGAATTAGATGGAGGGTTATATATGAAACAGACATATATATCTTCTGCTGCCCCGAAAAAAGTACTACACAATTTTAACCAAATATAATCATTTGTTTTATGTTCCAAAAAATTTATCCCAGGTTTAAGGTTTGATTTTACAAAAACTGAAATTTTTCCCTGATTTTGTTGTTGACTTTTTAGATTTTGCCCTTGAAAGATTTATGGAACTAAACCCATTAAGATATAAAGACCCTTCCTGGGAACAATGCGTTTCCAATAAACAGATACTATCCTTTGTTTCTATCTCTTTTAAGAATCTAGAACCCTTGTATTTATTATACCCTTTACTCTTAAAACCATTAATATTCCAACAACTGATATGCAATTTGGATTTCTTTGTCAACATACACATTATGACTTTATGAAACTAGGCTGATAACATACTAATATAGCTAACAAGAATAAACAACATACACAATACACAAATATAATGCAAAAATAAATATAATTCTGTTATTCTACTTGCCATGATTGTGCTAATATTTTGGAGTATTTTCTTAAAAAATAAAAAATAAATCATAAATTTGTATGTAGTCCTAATTATTGCAATATACCTATTTACTCTACTTATAATAAATCACTGCAACACACATTTTGTACTTCTAGTCTCTATAGCTATACATTGGCCCCCGATATTCATGATACATATTTGGGTATTCTCTATATGCTGTGTATTCCCTGTTATATTTATCATGTGAATCATACATATATCTGCCGTAATGATTTGACCTACCACCTGTTGACAGGGAACCAGTGTTATAACTTTGAAATCGTTGGTAGTTTTGTGCATTCCAATTTTTCTGTATGTGCTCATTCCTAATATTCAAAGTTTTCCTGATCCAGTATTTTATGTTTGCTACAAACAGACTGGTTCCCTCTCTAGACAAATGGAGTGAAAAAATTCCTGATAGCTTGACCTCTGCTAGAACAGACAGAATTTTCACTAATCTCAATCTTTGAACTCCTTAAAAAATTGTATTGAAGTAATACATTACACTGAGAAATCTTTTGATTTAACTCTACATCTTTCACAGTCAGGCACTACGGTCATGGTGGAGTGCACTTGGGCAATGCACATTTGCTAGCCTAGTACTGGTTTGTTTACCCAGGGATCATGAATAATTAAATTTAATTGCGCGCTAAATGACCTTAGCTGTCGATGCGCCATAAAACAATATACATTCATTCACAGTCAGAAAGGGGAGAGATATGACCAGTTTAGCAAATTGACAGGGATTTTTTAAATTTTGACCGAAAATTTCAATTCTTTGAGTAAACAACTCTGGAGTTTCATCTCTTATATCATTTGTAAAAACATGAAAATATATACAATCATAGTCTGTATCGAGCTCCCGCATTTTGTTTTCCATTTCAGCCATGGAATAACTAGTGTATCTGTACAATGCAACCAGGTAGAAAATTGTCTGTTTTGATATTTCGGACATGTGAATTACCGAAGATCAGTGCTTTCTTTGTAGAGGCAATGTCATGATTTTGTTTATCTTTCCCTACATGTACATATTTCCCTGGTTCTTTTCTTCAAACGATGAAAATCTATTGTTTACTTCAACAATTGGCATATAGCTTGTATTTTCGACGTGAGTAGATGTTTGACTTGGTTTGACGCTATTTTCACCTGCAGAATATGTTTGACTATGTTTGACACTCTTTTCACCTGCAGAATAGGTTTGACAATGTTTGACACTATTTTCACCTGCAGAATATGACTGTGTATCAGAGTTCAGGGTTTTAGCAATTTGTTCTAATGTTCTGGCTATTTCCCTGTTTGTTGATGTGTTGTCTGATACCTGTAACTTCCAACAATTTAGTGACGTTCATAGAATTTTCACTGATTTTGTGCAGAGTTTTTACTATGGGATCCAGTTTACTCTGTAATGCTTGTGGGATTTTATCACTGATGTTATTGTTCAGTTTATCTACAAAGTCCCTTATCTGGTTGCTGCTCTTGGAGGATAACTTATCATATCCTTCAGTTATTTTGATACATGTATCATCTTTTACTTCGCCTGCCATGGTTGATATTGTACACTTGATTTCATCAAATTTTCTGGAGATTTCCTTCATGTGTTCCTCGTTACTTCTCTCTCTCTCAGTAAATCTAACTTGAGCTGGTTGATAACATCGTCTTGAATTTTTTCATGCGTTTTGGTGATAGCATTTACTACACTGCTTTCTATCCTCTCTAAAATTTTAGAGTTTTATGACTATCTATTATTAATCTCTCTTCTGTTACTTTATTACCCCCATGAATCTCTTCATGGATGGAATTTGACACTTTTCTAAGAAAGATGATGGAACAGTTGCACATTTTTCACAGTTATATCGCCTGCTTGTGCTGGTTAATATGTATAACTGGTAAGCTGGTAGGCGAGTACACTTATAATGAGCCCACATTTGACATTTACAACATTGTAACATGTGTGTATCTGGGTTGCCGTCACATAATTGTGTACATACTGTTTTGTCGTTCGCTGACAATAACTGTTTAGGGTTAGTGTCCTCTGTCAATGTCTGTATGCGTGTTTTCTTGATTAAGTACAGGGTTTGTACCTGGCTCTCCCTGCCCCTGTTGTAGTTTGCTTTGTTCATCACTACATGTATTGTTATTGTCGTCATTTATAATGGATATGTCAATGGTTTCAACGGAGCATGGTACATTCCCACATTTATGCTCATACTCTTTTGGGTATTTTGTTATCCCCCGCTTTTTCGAAGAAAAAAAGGTGGGTTATTAACTTCGTTTCCGTGCAATAACTGCCACAAATGTGAACTGGTTTTTTTCAAACTTGGTAACAAGGTTAAATGCCTTAAGGGCTAGGCCAAGTTCGATCGTCACTTTCGGCGGACGTTATTTAGTGGAGTTATGGCCCCTTATTTAACACAAAATGTCGTTTCATGCCGTTTCCGTGCAATAACTGCCACAAATGTGAACCGTTTTTTTTTAAACTTAATAACAAGGTTAAATGCCTTAAGGGCTAGGCAAATTTCGATCGTCACTTTCGGCGGACTTTATTTAGTGGAGTTATGGCCCCTTATTTAACACAAAATGCCGTTTCATGCTGTTTCCGTGCAATAACTGCCACAAATGTGAATTATTTTTTTTTCAAACTTGGTAACAAGGTTAAATGCTTTAAGGGCTAGGCCAAGTTCGATCGTCACTTTCGGCAGACTTTATTTGGTGGAGTTATGGCCCCTTATTTAACAAAAAATGTCGTTTCTTGCTGTTTCCGTGCAATAACTGCCACAAATGTGAACCGTTTTCTTTCAAACTTAGTAACAAGGTTAAATGCCTTAAGGGCTAGGCCAAGTTTGATCGTCACTTTCGGCGGACTTTATTTGGTGGAGTTATGGCCCCTCATTTAACAAAAAATGTCGTTTCTTGCTGTTTCTGTGCAATAACTGCCACAAATGTGAACCATTTTTTTTCAAACTTGGTAACAAGGTTAAATGCCTTAAGGGCTAGGCCAAGTTTGATCGTCACTTTCGGGGGACTTTATTCGGTGGAGTTATGGCCCCTTATTTAACAAAATATGTCGTTTCTTGCTGTTTCCGTGCAATAACTGCCACAAATGTGAACCGTTTTTTTTTTAAACTTGGTAACAAGGTTAAATGCCTAAGGGCTAGGCCAAGTTCGATCGTCACTTTCGGCGGACTTTATTCGGTGGAGTTATGACCCCTTA
The DNA here is from genome assembly GCA_031761405.1 of Serripes groenlandicus. Classification (NCBI taxonomy): domain Eukaryota; kingdom Metazoa; phylum Mollusca; class Bivalvia; order Cardiida; family Cardiidae; genus Serripes; species Serripes groenlandicus. The sequence continues at coordinate 12,837 of JASEVX010000001.1, read as the reverse complement.
TTTAACAACAAATGTTGTTTCTTGTTGTTTCCGTGCAATAACTGCCACAAATGTGAACCGGTTTTTTTTTTTCAAACTTGGTAACAAGGTTAAAGGCTAGGCCTAGTTCGATCGTCACTTTCGGTGGACTTTATTCGGTGGAGTTATGGCCCCTCAATTAACAAAAAAAGTCGTTTCTTGCTGTTTCCGTGCAATAACTGCCACAAACTTGGTAATAACCTAGGCCAAGTTCGTTTAATTTACCCTGTAATACATGTTCAATAAAAAGTCTACTGACATGTTTAAACCTAACCTCAACATTTTCATACAATATTTCCTGCAAGCGGGGGATATAAATTTCATGAATTTGCTTGTTATTTCTGTGTTATCTATGACAGGGATCGAATGACAAGGATTGAAAGCATTGCCAGCTATAAGGAATGTCACTGCCTGACCAATGGTGTGGAATCCTTTGAAAGCCGCGTGGGGTTACTTGTGGACGTTTAGTTCACATTTGCTCCATAACGTATATATTCCGGGCCTGACACCCCTTGCCACACTATAATACAGTTTCTTTGACATGTTTCCTGCTAATATTACTTATCTTTGGTTGTTCTTCTTAGCCATACAGTAATATTTTCCCCTCAGTGAAAATGTAAACAGCCCGCCATACCGGAAACGGAATCAACAGACAAGTTGTCAAGAAACATCAAAAGGATATTTGATATTTGTTAAAGTTTTAATATGTAATTGTTATTCAATCAACCTTACTTAATTATATCCCCTTTCTCAGACATTTCGACTGGAAAGTTAACAATAGATGTTATAAATGCCATATGTCGACTTGAGCTGTTTTAGCAGTGATTGACACGGCTTATTTTATTTGTTATATATCTATCCAATGGCTTATATTGAGTTAATTAATCATGTTATATGGTTGGTCAGTTAATACAACCGAAGTTGATGTTCTGAAGTCAATTTTACATAAATTGACATTCTAGTTTTGAAAACAAAACATTATTACAAGGAGTACCTTGACTTTGATTCATACTTTCGGAGTTCCAGAGACATAGTTATAAACAACTTGAGTTCAAGTGACTTAGATATTTTGTGTTACATTTATCTTAAATTGTTGGAGTGCCAATATCTGTATCTGTTTTAAGTGACAATTAAACTTTGTTGAACATTTCGATTAGTAACATAACATTTTTAAACCTAGAAAACGCAACATAACACATGGTGACAGAACCGGGCTACAATAATTCTAAGTGTTGAACCTTTCCCAGTACCTCGAAGTAGTTGTGACTTCAATACAGCAAGCGAGTACTCCCCATATTAAAGGAAGAAATATGATCAGTTGTGGAATATTCCAGTACTTTGCCATTATTGTAACCCCCAAAGACAGTTTTCTGGACCATCAAGTTATCTGCGTGTTTGGGAGATCCATCAAGTTATTTGCCTGTTTGGGAGATCCATCGATTCATCTGCGTGTCTGGGAGATCCATCGCGTTATCTGTGTGTTAGGGAGATCCATCGATTTATCCACATGTTTAAGAGATGCATCGATTTATCTGCATGTCTGGGAGATCCATCAAGTTATTTGCGTGTTTGGGAGATCCATCGATTTATCTGTGTGTTTGGGAGATCCATCGATTTATCCGCGTGTTTGGGAGATCCATCGAGTTATCTGTGTGTTTGGGAGATCCATCGAGTTATCCGCGTGTTTGGGAGATCCATCAAGTTATCTGCGTGTTTGGGAGATCCATCGATTTATCTGTGTGTTTGGGAGATCCATCGAGTTATCTGCGTGTTTGGGAGATCCATCGAGTTATCTGTGTGTTTGGGAGATCCATCGAGTTATCTGTGTGTTTGGGAGATTCATCGATTTATCTGTGTTTGGGAGATCCATCGAGTTATCCGCGTGTTTGGGAGATCCATCAAGTTATCTGCGTGTTTGGGAGATCCATCGATTTATCTGTGTGTTTGGGAGATCCATCGATTTATCTGCGTGTTTGGGAGATCCATCAAGTTATCTGCGTGTTTGGGAGATCCATCGATTTATCTGTGTGTTTGGGAGATCCATCGAGTTATCTGCGTGTCTGGGAGATCCATCGATTTATCTGTGTGTTTGGGAGATCCATCGAGTTATCTGCGTGTTTGGGAGATCCATCGAGTTATATGTGTGTTTGGGAGATCCATCGAGTTATCTGCGTGTCTGGGAGATCCATCGAGTTATCTGCGTGTCTGGGAGATCCATCGAGTTATCTGTGTGTCTGGGAGATCCATCGAGATATCTGCGTGCTTGGGAGATCCATCGAGTTATCTGTGTGTTTGGGAGATCCATCGAGTTATCTGTGTGTTTGGGAGATCCATCGATTTATCTGTGTGTTTGGGAGATCCATCGAGTTATCTGCGTGTTTGGGAGATCCACCAAGTTATCTGCCTGTTTGGGAGATCCATCGATTTATCTGTGTTATCTGTGTGTTTGGGAGATCAATCAAGTTATCTGTGTGTTCGGGAGATCCATCGAGTTATCTGTGTGTTCGGGAGATCCATCGAGTTATCTGCGTGTTTGGGAGATCCATCGAGTTATCTGTGTGTTTGGGAGATCCATCGAGCTTTCTGCGTGTTTGGGAGATCCATCAAGTTATCTGTGTGTTCGGAAGATCCATCAAGTTATCTGTGTGTTTGGGAGATCCATCAAGTTATTTGCATGTTTGGGAGATCCATCAAGTTATCTGTGTGTTTGGGAGATCCATCGAGTTATCTGCGTGTTTGGGAGATCCATCAAGTTATCTGTGTGTTTGGGAGATCCATCGAGTTATCTGCGTGTTTGGGAGATCCATCAAGTTATCTGTGTGTTTGGGAGATCCATCATGTTATTTGCATGTTTGGGAGATCCATCAAGTTATCTGTGTGTTTGGGAGATCCATCAAGTTATTTGCATGTTTGGGAGATTCATTAAGTTATCTGTGTGTTTGGGAGATCCATCAAGTTATCTGCATGTTCGGGAGATCCTTTAAGTTATCTGTGTGTTTGGGAGATCCATCAAGTTATCTGGGTGTTCGGGAGATCCATCAAGTTATCTGCGTGTTCTGGAAAACCATCAAGTTATTTGCATGTTTGGGAGATCCATCGAGTTATGCTTAATTCATTATATGTAGTTTCAGCTTCGTATTAATGATGAAACGCACCTCGGTGATAAAATCCAAGCGCCGATGGCACTGTAGTGGCGATCGTATAGAAAATCCTGCAAAGTAACAAGCAGTATCTCGGCGTAGGCCTTGCAATATTCAATAATAGTGCACTGTGGTGTGGGTAAATTTGAGAACAGCTGCATCTAGAATAATGTTAGTTTGCCAGAATGTTTGAGAATAGTTTGGTGTTTGTTTCCATGATGTCCGATATTGAACATTTAGGGTTTTCTCCCTAGAAAAGTTATACTCCTTTGAACAATTTGAGAGCAAAAACAAACACACAAAATGCTCATAATGCACAATTTCTCCATTTGCCAAACTGTTCAATTGAAACAAATATAGGCATATATGATAATGCTCAATCTCCAACTCTTTAGGCTACACTTTCAGCATTGATTACTAATTGACTCTAAAACGTACAGAGGGTTGCACTCGAACGTGTATGACTTGGACACTGATGTCGTGAACTTTAAACTTTTGAAAACCAGTCTTATCATCTAGACGCTTTCATATATTGCAACAACTACAAAATAAAACGTTTATAATATTGAGATTTAAGAACAATCGATAACCAGTCTCGCGAGCTATTTATAGAACCTAGATGCCTTCTACTGCGTCATTGATAACATTTCAGCTTCCCATTTTTAGGTCGCTTTTCATTTCAGTCGTGATGATGACTATATGTAATACGAGGTCATTAAGATTTAGTCCAAAAATGGAATTTCGCAGTGTAAGTGAATACGGGACCAGGTACGAAATTAGCACTTTTCACTGACATGATTGTAAACCTCGTAGAAATTACGAAATAAGTTTATGGGTTGTTTTATTTTGGCGAGGTGTTTTGAGTACCATGAGAGTACTTTGCATGACAGATAAAACGCGCAATGATATTTATTATCTGCCCAAACATGAAGAATGATCATATTTACATATTTTAACTCCATATGTAGATCATATTTCGACAAATCTCAAATCTTAGTATCAATCCGGTACCAAAGTAGCACTGCCATGATTATTATTAAACTGCATCATTGGTGGAACTATATTATTTGGCGCGTTAACGGATATAGGTTAATTGGTCTGCAGTATTGCATAACAAGTCAACGGGCTGTTCAAAACTGACTATGTTTGGTTGTTTTCGTTGTTGATGTTTCTGTTAGCATTATGGCGATTGTCAACCCAATCGCCACAATCATATCAAGAAAACAAAATTGCTGTACACAGGTGCCATTCTCGTTTAAAATCTAAAAAAGCATAAGACTATATATTGACAAATGCTATTTTTGGTTGAGTTACGCGCATGCGCAGACGAGACCATTGTTACATGTTGAATTTTGAAGTCACGTGATGTAAATGCCCCAGAACACATACAAAAATAGAGCAAACAAATCAGACTAAATTACAAATACAAACATAAGCAAAAGTAAAATAAGTAAAATAAATTCACTTATTCTAGGTATCCAAATAAAATTACAAAGTCTCTTAATGTGTAACTCTCATATTTAAGGGTACACAATTATTTAGATATCACTACGCCAATATAGCACTTCACCGCGCAATTACCCTTTGTAAATTGTAGCATAGGCGAGTGGAATAAAGGATCGGGCTAGTACGAAATTCTAGGCGCTAGTCCATACATATTCGTTCAGGTCCATATTCATAATGATAGTATGCATTGCTTAGCCTTTTCTTTCTCTTTCTCTCAGTCCATCTATTCCTTCGACAAAGTTGCGTATAGAACATATGCTAGTTTCTAGTAACGAAGCCCATCAATGTCGTTTTAGTTATGCATTCGTTTTCAATAGGTAATTTTCCTTTCACATATAATACCACAAGCAGGTTTCCGCAAAAACATGAGTATAATCGACAATAAGTCGACGATTAACGATGACTTTTGCATTTTGGATAAGTGCTTTCGACAAGGTCCGCGTCTAAATTCCCGACTTCTAAAAAAAGAGATTTCATCAACTCATTTGAGCGCTTTACGATTGCGAGTCAATGTTCTAAACAATTGTTTATAAAGCGTTTAGAATACTTTGATTATAATAGGCAGAACGAATAAATCTTGCAAGAAATCGATCATTTCTTTCGGCAAAAATCAGGTAACTGACCCGCGGATATTGGTTGTTACAACATAACTGATTCATCCTTTTATTCTAAATTTGTATTACACAGTTCAACATTTGTTTTGACAGTTTGTTCGTTATGACTTTGACGCGATTATTTCTTTCATAGAGTTGATTACTAACAGATAACTGAGTTGGTGATGGAAAGAACATTAAAAAGTTAAGTTAAGCTAAAACATGCACAGGCAGGCGAGTGTTTCATTAGGATAAGTGCAACACTCAATTTCCAATCCTGCTTGCCCTTTAAAACATCACAACCCCACCCCACAATCATGCCACAATATAAAAACTCTGCAGCAGACGAATTTAAAAAAAAATCTGAGCAAAGAAACAGAAAATCACATTTATTCAAAAAGTAATCATTGTAGTTCAAAACAATGTTGCAAAAGGAGAAATTGCTTGTTATGAGCTTCTTCTGCATCAATGTTTTCAAAAGTCGTCGGCTGCAAATACGTATGCAAGTGGGAAAGGTTTAAATAAGAAACTCTTTTTCAAATGATAGTCAGTTGGCTAATCTATTATAATGTCCGTCTTAAATAATAATGACAAAACTTTCAAAAAACAAGAAAAAGATTTTTTACAATTTAATTGAAAATATATTTAATCAAAGTCGGGAAAGTATAGTTGTCCCTTTCCGTGCTTTTTTTTAATGAGAGTTCAAATCACAGGAAAAACGTATGGGACAGAGTTGACAAATATCACATTGCATCAATTTCAGATGTAGGGTTTGTTTCTGTCAAACTGCTGGAGAAGACAACACTGAGACACACATTTTGATTAAAAGTTTATTTAAATAAATAGATTTTTTTTATTTATGATAAACAACATTACAATGATTGTGTAGACAATACATCACACAATACATTTTTCAATTTGTACATTCATTGCACAGGCAAAATCTAAGCAAGTTTGAAATTATGGACCTCTCAGCGAATTTTTTCTCAACTCATTACTTCTTGGCAGGATTTTACTGCTAAAATTGATGAAATCTTATTTTTAAATATGACCTAAGAAAGCCTTCCCTCAACATTTTGTAAACAACCTCAGAAGTCACCAGAATGCACCATTTTGCGTCCAGGATTTTTTTTTTTAAAAAAAAACATCAAGTCAAGGGTAAAATATGATAACCTAAGTGAAAGTTTCAGTTGTTTCATTGGAGCACCACAGGGGGACTCTGTATGACACCATTTATTTTTGCAATGTATGTAAATGACTTAGAGTACTACATGTCTCTAAATGAATTTGACGGTGTGGATATAGGCATGTTGAAAATGTTTTTACTACTATACGCGGTCGATATAGTGTTATTTGCAGAAAGCGAGTGCAGTTTACAAAATGGTCTTGAAATACGTTTTAGTTATTGCGAAAAACGGAAATTATCTCTCCTTCAACGATCGCAATTCAACCTTTAGTACTTTCAGTACTTTGATTAGATTTAAAACGAGACTGGCATCTGTATTGCTGCTACCTTGTTTTCAAAAGACAGATCCTTTCAATGAATGTGTTCGGGATGAACGATATACATGTAGTTGAATGATCACATGTTCTAAGCATCACCATTCCACTGTATATTTATTTGAATGATCACAAGTTCTAGGCATCACCATTCCACTGTATATATATTTGAATGATCACATGTTCTAGGCATCACCATTCCACTGTATATATATTTTAATGATCACAAGTTCTAGGCATCACCATTCCACTGTATATATATTTGAATGATCACATGTTGTAGGCATCACCATTCCACTGTATATATATATTTGAATGATCACACGTTCTAAGCATCACCATTCCACTGTGTGTATATATATATATATATATATATTTGAATGATCACATGTTCTATGCATCACCATTCCACTGTAGATATATATATTTGAATGATCACATGTTTGCGTTATCACTATTCCACTGTATGTATATTTGAATGATCACAAGTTCTAAGCATCACCATTCCACTGTATATATATATTTGAATGATCACATATTCTAGGTATCACCATTCCACTGTATATATATATATATATATATATATATATATATATATTTGAATGATCACATATTTGCGTTATAACTATTCCACTGCATGTATATTTGAATGATCACAAGTTCTAAGCATCACCATTACACTGTATATATATTTGAATGATCACATGTTCTAAGCATCACAATTCCACTGTATATATATATATATACTTGAATGATCTCATGTTCTAAGCATCACCATTCCACTGTATATATATATATTTGAATTAAGCATCACCATTCCACTGTATATATATATATATATATTTGAATGATCACAAGTTCTAAGCATCACCATTCCACTGTATATATATTTTAATGATCACAAGTTCTAAGCATCACCATTCCACTGTATATATATTTGAATGATCACATGTTCTAGGCATCACCATTCCACTATATATATATTTTAATGATCACAAGTTCTAAGCATCACCATTCCACTGTATATATATTTTAATGATCACAAGTTCTAAGCATCACCATTCCACTGTATATATATTTGAATGATCACAAGTTCTAAGCATCACCATTCCACTGTATATATATTTGAATGATCACAAGTTCTAAGCATCACCATTCCACTGTATATATATATTTAAATGATCACAAGTTCTAAGCATCACCATTCCACTGTATATATATTTTTTAATGATCACAAGTTCTAAGCATCACCATTCCACTGTATATATATTTGAATGATCACATGTTCTAAGCATCACCATTCCACTGTATATATATATATATATATTTGAATGATCACAAGTTCTAAGCATCACCATTCCACTGTATATATATTTTAATGATCACAAGTTCTAAGCATCACCATTCCACTGTATATATATTTGAATGATCACAAGTTCTAAGCATCACCATTCCACTATATATATATTTTAATGATCACAAGTTCTAAGCATCACCATTCCACTGTATATATATTTTAATGATCACATGTTCTAAGCATCACCATTCCACTGTATATATATTTGAATGATCACATGTTCTAGGCATCACCATTCCACTGTATATATATTTGAATGATCACAAGTTCTAAGCATCACCATTCCACTGTATATATATTTTAATGATCACAAGTTCTAAGCATCACCATTCCACTGTATATATATTTTAATGATCACAAGTTCTAAGCATCACCATTCCACTGTATATATATTTTAATGATCACAAGTTCTAAGCATCACCATTCCACTGTATATATATTTGAATGATCACATGTTCTAGGCATCACCATTCCACTGTATATATATTTGAATGATCACAAGTTCTAAGCATCACCATTCCACTGTATATATATTTTAATGATCACAAGTTCTAAGCATCACCATACCACTGTACATCTAGTTGAATGATCACATGTTCCAGGCGTCGCCATTCCACTGTATATATATTTGAATGTTCACATGTTCTAAGCATCACCATTCCACTATATATATATTTTAATGATCACAAGTTCTAAGCATTACCATTCCACTGTATATATATTTTAATGATCACAAGTTCTAAGCATCACCATACCACTGTATATATATATTTTAATGATCACAAGTTCTAAGCATCACCATTCCACTGTACATCTAGTTGAATGATCACATGTTCCAGGCGTCGCCATTCCACTGTATATATATTTGAATGTTCACATGTTCTAGGCATCACCATTCCACTGTATATATATATTTGAATGATCACATGTTCTAGGCATCACCATTCCACTGTATATATATATTTGAATGATCACATGTTCTAGGCATCACCATTCCACTTTATATATATATATATATTTGAATGATCACATGTTTGCGTTATCACTATGCCACTGTATGTATATATTTGAATTATCACATGTTCTAGGCATCATTATTCCACTGTATATATATATATTTATATATATTTGAATGATCACAAGTTCGCGTTATCACCATTCCATTGTATATATATATTGAATGATCACAAGTTCGTGTTATCACCATTCCACTGTACATTCCGTCTGTGACGAAGACGAGTTGACTTTATTTGAGCTAATCTGAGTGATAGATCTTTAGCTTATTTGACCAGTGTCAGCTTAAATAGAACATAACATAATTTATTTGCTATAAGTAAATACAATACTTTTAACAATTTTACAAATAGAGAGGCAACGAAGAATTCATACATACAAGAGTTGCTGCAAGATGCAGCAATTGGCGCGGGAATCAGCATTTTATGGCTTAAGAAATACTGTTTGATTCGAAAAACACAAAACCCGCTTTTAAATACATGATATAAATATATGATAACAATAGTCTTTTAGTTAAATACGTATAACGAAAACAAATATACCTTTTCCCAACGCGTTGACCTCGATCTCCCAAAAGTATTGTATTGTATCCTTTTTTTCCGATTAATATATTCTCAAAATCGCAAAATTTAGCACAATAACTTCGCATTTATGAAAATATTCCCATTTTCCTAATTAACGGGATATATGTATATGTATAAATATCGCTTCTACAGCCTTTCTGTGGAAGCCGGCGTTTATAGCGACGTTGGTAGAGTGGTTGACCTTGGTGTAAGCAACGTTCATCGCGGTTAGTGCCTGGATGGGTGACCCGCGATGGCTTAACGCCGGTACACGTTACAAATGGTGGCAGCGGTGGGTGTTATTAAAAAACTATGGTTTTAATTTACATCTTAATTTTAAAAAAGAAATACTCGCATAAAAATTGACTGGTTCACTAATTTTAATATTCTATTGCAAACTCGATCGAGAACCAGTCAAGTGACGAACTGCTACGGAAATATCCGAGAACTGACGGTAAAATACGGCGCATGCGCGATCAAGACGATTAATACGGCGCATGGGCATTACACCAGTGACAGTTTTTTCACAACCAATGGGCGAGTTCGGATGGACTTCTCTAGGATAAAGAAATGTACGTCATGTCTAAATATAAATTCAGAAAACATGCGCACTAATGCTTTCCATCTGAACGGTGTTTCCTCGTCTTAGTAGTAAACCATTTGGAACTACTCGGGTAATTCCGTAATCCTTCATCATCCATTGGGGAAGCTTTCATCACATATTCCGAATGAGTAGTAAACATCGTTGGTCGCCATTTTGAAATGCTAGTAACCCCAGGCTTGAGGTGGGTTACTAGGATTCGGGTCAAAATGACAAAATGACGTCACTAAGGTTAAAAGTATCACCGTTCAAATGGATTCCGAGTCGAGTGCACTCGTGCTGTTCTCGGATCCCATATGAACTCGCCCAATATATGCACTGGTGCTGACGGACCCGTGCAATAAAATACATTACAATTTGATTGTGAAATGGTCACTTTATGGTCATGCCTGTATTCACAGGTTGAAACTCCCGAGGATATAGCTAATATGTTTAATTCTTATTTTACAAGCGTGTCATTCAAAAATGAATCATTCCAAAGAACTAGCAAAATAACAATAAACAATCTTCAAACATTCATGAACACAAAACTTGGGCCAAACTTATTGAAAAATGCCGCCCATGTAATATGCAAACCTGTTGCTTATTTAATAAAAATTGCAAAGTAAACACCAAGTTTTAAAAAGGGGAAAAAGTCTGACCCTGGAAATTATATACCTATTTCTATTCTTCCTACATTATCTAAAATATATGAAAAGCATGTTGCATCACAATCTATGAATTCCTTGTCAGCTTTGAGTTGCTTCATATTGGACAGTCAGGATTTAGAAAACAACATTCTTGCCAAACAGCTCTGACAAAGATGACAGCATTATGGCTCAAAGAAATGGACAAAGGGAACCTTACGGGAATTCTATTTTTAGAATTTAGTAAAGCGTTCGATCTAGTCAACCATAATACACTTATCTGGAAAAACTTAAATCATACAAATTTGACGATAGATCAATACTTTGGATTAAATCTTATCTTGAAAAAAGGACACAACGTATTCAAATTAGTTCAAAATGTCTCCCTATATTGTCTGACGTTCCTCAAGGCTCTGTGCTAGGTCCGCTACTTTTCTTAATGTATGTGAATGACCTATCTCTGCATGTCACATCTTCTTTAGATTTATTTGCTTATGATGCAACCTTTCAAAAGTCTTCCCCATATTTGCATACAATTGAAAGGGATATTTCTACAGACGTTAATAACATCAAACGCTGGTGTAATTGAAAACAGTATGGTGATCAATGTTTCAAAAACTAAAAGTATGCTCTTAGCAACAAATCAAAAATTGACAAAACTTCCCGCAAAATCATTGAATATATCAATCATGAATGAAAAGTATTTCTTTAGATTGTGTTAAGAATCATAAACTTTTATCTAAATATAGATAACAATCTTTCCTATGTCAAACACGTAGACAGTGTATGTCACTCAATTACTTCAAAAATCGCTCTTCTTAGACGGATTAAACCTTACTTTTCAATACAATATCGGAAAATGTATTATAGAGCATACATTCTGCCTGTCATTGATTATTGTTTAACTATGTGGGGTAATGCACCGAAAGTACAACTTAATAGAATACTCAAACTTCAAAAGTCTGCTGCACGAATAATTCTAGATTCTAGAACCCTATGACTCACCATCCAAACCATTATTTGAGGAATTGGAATGGTTGGATGTTTATGAAAGACTAAAATACAACAAATCAATAATGATATACAAAGCTATGATGGACAAACACCCGGATATCTAACCGATATTTTTTCTCCACAGTCAACCAACACTTACCATTTACGCTCGATTTCAAATAATAACCTTTCTTGTCCGAAACCATCTACAGAACTATTAAAACAAAGCCTACACTTTTCTGGTGTACATATATGGAATGCCAAAGCGGGTTGTTGGGCTTTTTGTTGATAGGGGAATTAATTGTTTCATCATTGTATGTTTCTTTATGATAGCTATTAAGATGGCCTCATTGTAAAATAGCCAATGGCTAAATGAGTCACCATCTATAAATAAAGTATTATTATTATCATTATTATTATTAATATATTTCATTAAATTAAATATATATATTTTGTTACTTGATATCATTACAATTTTTGAATATCTTTAAATTTGCCCATGTATAATAGTAGAACTTTAAATATTTTTTGCGTTAGTCTATACAAGGAGCTTAAATAGAGATCAGACATGACCATACCATGTTAAATGACCTCTTTTGTTCCTCGTTCAACCAAAATGCAATATTGGGATATTAAGGAGGTATGGTTGTCAGTAGTTGAAAATATTTGTGAGAAGAGAGAATTTTCATATTATGAGAAATTTCTTTTGTCTCTTATAAATCTATATCATAATTTAGTTTGTAATAGATATGTCTCTTATTTATAATCTATTTTTATTTATTCATAAAGGTTGGGTGGTTTTTTCAAACAGATAACAGAGTTTTTCTTAACAATAATAATGTTGGTTGCTCCCTTTTCGATTACGTCACCCCATGGTACAAAATTAAAACCTATCCCACACTGACGCCGTGTGGAAGCTGTCACCG